>CAHIKZ030003142.1:100000-180000 GCA_903632075.3 Acanthosepion pharaonis
CTGTATTCCAGACAAACCCTTTTTAATCTCTTGTTAGGCGTAATCCACATGACAGAAGAGATCTTTTTATTTTATTTTAAAAACGAAAAACATAGCGCTATTTCTGAAAAGTTTTAAGTGTTAATAACAGCGAAAACTAACGGAAGTAGTGATCTGAGTGTCTGATCAATGTTGAATATATTAACGAAATTATGAGCGTTATTGACTAATAATTGCAATAATCAATATATTCTTTTGTATTCAATTTCAACCAAACAAGGCAATAAAACCACTAAGACACAAAGGGTTACTGGGTATGGAAAGACGAAAAAATAGAAGAGTAATCAAGAAGACTGTATATTGCAATTAACACAATTAACTGGAGAGCATAGAACCAGAAGAGAGTTTCACAAGCGAGAAGTGCGAGAAAAACTGTTAGCTTAGAATTTACGGTTACATCTGGCCAACTAAACTGTAAATTGATAAGACTATGACCCCAGTCTGGTAAAGTCTAGGCACATTGCGAAGAGCGATATTTATTGTTTTCTACAGAAATGTGGCACAAGGCCGAAGTGGGAGATTGGGGAAAGGACGGTCTTCTTCTGTCTTAACTATAACTTAGCTAGCCGCAAGCACTGACCCAATCGTACAAACAATATTCCTTACACCAAAACAACACATTCATACATACCTTTCTTACTACAACCACCATAATACCTCTTTGTCTCTATGAAAATAATAACTAGTCCCCATATTTACAATTCATTTGTCTGTGGGGGGAGGGGAATAAAAAACAACAATTCTAAAAACTAGCCCCAATAAGTATTTACAATATGAATACAAAAACTATTTAAAAGAAACTAAAGAAAATTACATTAGATTAGTAATAAATTACAATCACTAAATGTGGCAGAAACATCGGTTCACTGGACGAAATCAATGCGGGACTATAATAGTATAAAACATTCATTCATCCCAAGAACTTACACTGACATGCATTCATCCAGACACAACAACAAATACGAAAAATATCACTCACGCGAAACGAAAGACGCCCCGTATCCACCAGCGAACCGACGTCACTGACCACCTAACGAGGGAGGGGATGGGGAATTAAACAAACAAAAATAGGGACAGAAATAAAAGAGGCCAATGATCATACATATCCTAGCTAAGTTAACTGAAAAAGGAAACTAAAGCATCAAAAAAAGAAAAATAAGCTAGCCTAGTTTCGGGATCGGTTGCACAAGTTCAACCCAGGAAGAACAATATCCTGATGCTTAACTGGCATCAATGTGCCACTCAAGATCAGCCCCTTTCACAAGACACAAGCGCGCAAGATTCACCCACCTTTTGCTGAATTCTGATGAAGTGAGCCGCCGCTTTTCCGTCCTAATCTTGACTTTAAGCTGATGCCTAAAGTACAAGATCAGTTGGGAAGAGGTGAACTTCTCGCCTCCATAGAATCCCTTCTGACGTGTCGTCCAAATCACGACTCTCATAACTCCTAGCAAGCAGTGGAACACATAATGTTCAGCCTTCGTCAGCGGCGGTGACACATTGCTACAAACGGAAGCGGCCTCAAGGACAAAGAACTTTCCCTGCAGCATGCTGACCATGAGGCCTTCAACAAACTTGCACAACTGCACTACCTGGCTGCAATGAAAGAAGGCGTGACACAAGGTCTCGACCTTCCCACCACAGCGTCGGCAGTTTGAAGATTTCTCCAAACCAGCTGAGTAGAGCCTCTTGACGACCCAGAGGGCCCCACGAATCAGCAACCAGGTGAGTGATGCCTCATCGTTATTGAGGCATTTCAACTCGGGGGCCCAAGGCCATATTGAACGAGCCTCCCCCTTCTTCATACCGAGATCGTCAATCAGCTCATCATACACGGCCCCCCTGACTAAAACTTGATATAATGCCCTACGAGACAGCGCCTGGACGTTGGAAAGGCCATCCGACGCCCGTAAGAGGCGCTTCAGAGCAATACGACATTCACGATAAAAGGAGCATTCGGCTCGGGGTAAACGGCGGGCCTCCTCCTCGCACGAATGAACACTTCTCAGGGATGTGAAGTTCTTCTCATCTGAATCGCGAAACATTTGATCTAGAAAGCTAATGCGAAGCATATATTGACGAATCTCAATGCTTGGCATGCCCAGACCGCCTTCAGACGGATGAAGGCAACAGATCTCCCGAGTGACTCTGGCAGCTTTGCCTCCCCACAAGAAGGAGAACAAGAGCTTCACTAACGCCAGTAGTGTTATACGGAAGTGGACGTACAGAGAGTCGGTAAAGAAGAATCGGGTAGATGTGTGAAACACATACTTCCGCCCTCCCCTTTAAGGAAAGATTCCTCCGAGACCACAAATTAATTGGGATATCGGCCTTCCATCGCACCTCCGAACAATTCATTTCCAACTGGAGATCAGGACCGAACCAGACGCCGAGTATCTTGATCGGCCCATCCGTCCAGAGGAAAGGTCCGGGAAGAGAAACTTCCTTCCACGCACCCAACCGCAAGCCAACAGACATATCGCGGTTGATCTTGGCCCCCGTCACCATCTCATAACAACTGATTTCTTTGCTGACTTCGTCAATCTCGGCTCTGCTCGTCACAAGAGCCGAAGCGTCGTCAGCATAGGCAGAATACATGGCCGATGTGGTAACACCGGGCAGGGGAATTCCATGTAGGACCGGATTCGCCTTTAACTTGCGAAGGAAAGGTTCCAACGCAAGAACGTAAAGCAAAGACGAAAGCAGACAACCTTGACGAATGGAGAGAGACAATACGAAAGGCTCCGATTGTACCGCATTCACCTCCACCAGCGCACCGGGAGTCGCATACAGAAGTTGGATCCAGGTGCGAAAGTACGGCCCGAAACCGGTCGCCGAAGAAAGCGATGACCAACCCTATCGAAGGCTTTGGACTGATCTAAATTGATCAGCGTGGCTTCACTGTTGACTTGCCCGATGATCAAGCGCACCATATGAAGGTTGTTCTGAATAGTCCTGAATAACCAGAGAGCCATGATGAAACCGATTAGGGTTGCTCTCCTGCATTGAACATGGCCGGGGTCAGGACACCGACGGCCTCTCCCATTGAGCCAGTACCCATCTCACTCTTGATGGTGCCATCAGGAGACAAGCCGCCAATGTCCAAGGGGAATGTTAACTTTAACGCTCTATAAGGGGAGGAGTGAACGAAAATCGGGAACCTCCCAAAACAAAATTGTTGTAATTTTTTCACATTTTCATCGTCAAAACATGACATTGATGGATACATGCCAAATGTTTCATTGGCCTTGGACATCATGGCCCATATTTGTTGGCCAGATACTCCCGATCTGACCACAGTGAGAACCCTTTTTGCGTTGGGAAAGTTTTGGGGGTTCTCTACATATAAATGTTTTAATTTCCTGAAATTTAAAAGAGTTTTTAAATTTTTTATTTTTTTTTTTTTGCATGTAATAATGCCTTCTCTTCGATTTCTTTAGAGACGCGGCACACGTCTTCCCCTGTATTGTATATTGGCTTTGATTTTATTTTTTTCTCCAATGTGGCTTCAGACGAATCAGAGGATGGACATCTTTGTCTCTTTTGTTGTTCTGTTTTTGTTGATGAGATCTGCATGGGTGAAGGATTGGGTGATGATTTTTTTTTCGGGTGAATTTGGCACAGGACTCTTTTTCAGTGTTGTCATGGTTGAAGCAACTTTTTTAATTCGTTTAATGATAAGGGGAGGGACCATGGGATGATTTTTAGTGACAGGGGAAGACGGTGCCGAAAAAGAGGTGCCAGATTTCTGCGAAACTTGTCTTTTAGATTGTAGAGCCTCCTTAAGTTGTTGAAGTTTCTCCTTCTTCTCAAAAGATGGTTCATATTGGATCATTTTTTGTCGGAGTTTATCAGAGTAGCTGGCCGGAGAGTTGCCCTTGGCACTGGTTGAGGGAGTGGGGCTGTTTGTGCTTTTTTCTGTTTTAGGTGTGGAACGAGGTTCCGCTGCCTGGGTCTTCCCTTTAGACCTACCAACGACCTGCCATTCCCCTTCTCCATTCTCCCTAACCGCACTAGCGGCGGGCAAAGGCTTTTCGGGGAATGGGTGCTGAGATTTGGACCCAACCGGGGGATTTTCCACACCTGTCCCGGTCGCTGGCATGCCCACTACAGGCGAGACGGATTTTGTAGACTCGACCAAAGAGGAATTTGGTTGGGCGGTTGTCAGAACATCAGTGGCCTTCTTCTCTGTGCAGGAAGAGGACAGGTGACCAACCTGCCCACACTTCCTGCATGCCGGTTTACGACCCGTGACAATCATCGGCATCTTCTGGCCCTTTACATCCAGACATTTGGGGATGGATCTGAAGGCATCCTGATTGATCATTATCTCCACCACCGCCCGGTCAGATCGTCTTAGGAAGCACTGAGTATCTGTCCAAACTGGCACAGATAAACGGCCAAGTGCTCCCCGACAATTTGAGGAAGAACCTCATATACCGAAACCTTGTCCTCCGCCTTCCTTCATACTCGGCCCTCATAATTAGTTCTTTTGTGATGAGATCTCCAGTTGCTGCAGCATCACAGTCGGCAGGCGTGGGTAACAGTACGTCCCACATAAAGAAGCCTTTCCCTTTAATGACCCTCTGAGCTTTAATGGCCAGAGAAGTCAAGGCCTTGATCACGGTGTCGTTTGTGGAGCGACAAATCTTGCGCGAACGCTTGTCGACCACAAAGTCTGACGCAATTCTTTTTTCTACTTTTCATAATTCCTCGGGATTAGGCAAGAGCACATCTGCTGTCACCAGATGTGCGTAGCTCTTGGCTCTCTCCAGGAACACCGTAATGTTGATTTTACATTTAGGCGGGGACTTCCAGCATGAGGGCGTCTCTCCGGACGCTATGATTCCGTCATTATTTTGGGTTGTCTGGTTGGCTGATTCTTGGCTATTTTCGGCCACGTCACTCTTGTCATGTTGGATGGTTTTATTGTTAGCATTTTGCCAGCTTTCGGCCACCATATTCTGGTCTGGAACAGTAGATTCATTAACAGTATTTTGGCCCTTTGAGGCCACCATACTTTTTTGCGGACTCTTGTCTATTTCTTCTAAATTTTCATAATTAGAAGACACCATACTTTTTTCGTCAACCTTTGGACTTTCTTGAGAATCCATTTCTACATCTTTATCCGGAGGGCCTTTTTTCTTTTTTTTAGAACCAAACAGGTTTTTCTAACAGTTCTCTTGTAACCCATTTTCTAAAACGATTATTATTTTTTTCTTTCACATAAAACAGAAAAAACAACAAATAAAAGTATAATTTAAACGGAAGATAAATACGAATAAATCACAATAACAAAAGGAAATTTAACGAGACAGAACAATAAACAGTTAAACACGCAAAAATAAGTTACAGAAAGACGTACGCTAACAGGACAAAGTACTTTAAAAATAAAACCAGTTAACAATTACAAATTACAAAAAAGCTAGTACGCAAATTAAAATCACAATTTAAGACGGAAAATAAACAAAAGGTATCTTTTTTTTTTACAATAATACAACAGAAAATACGAAACGAAAACTGCCAAACGAGTTCACAAATACAATATGGCTGCTACTAGAAAATTTTAGTCAGCCCAAAACACGAACGAAACACGTAAACTAAAATGAACAAAAAACTAACGAATAGAAAAATAAATATGAAAAATAAATATGAAAAATAAATACAAAAAGTGACAATAAAACACAGAAAACACTTAAATAAAGGAACACAGAATATTTAACAGTTAATTACAACAAAGAAAGACAAAGAAACAATGAAAATACGTAGAAATAAAATGTAAACAAAGAAAAACGAAGTCTGACGTGGGGCAAAATAAACAATGAAAAAATAAAATTTGGCGTGGGGAAATTACTAAAAAATAAAAGGAAAAATTAAAACTCAAAAATACGTATTAAAGAAAATGAAAATTAATAATAAAGAAACAACAAGGGATAAAGTATTAAAAAAGGAGGGGAGGGAAAAGAAAGAAAAAAAACTTTTGGCAAAAAAGTCAATAAACGGAACGTAAATTAAAACTAAAAATGAACTTAACGTGAACAAAGGTTGAAATCAAAAACAGTTCATACACAATCACAAATACGTCTGGCGTCAATCACCGGTCGTACACCGTCGGAAAAAAACGACTCTCCTCACCTGGATTTTCCAAGCGTAGCTCAGATGTGACACAAGGCCGAAAGTATGGGGCACCCAGTGAGGATCGAACTCACTTCTCAGTCGTAATTGCTCTAGCGAGACAAGCTTGCTAACCATTACACCACCCCGAGGTGCCCTGATTTTCCAAGCGTAGCTTAGATGTGGCACAAGGCCGAAAGTATGAGACACTTAGTGAGGATCGAACTCACTACTCAGTCGTATTTGTTCTAGGGAGACAAGTCTAGGTACCATTGCGAAGAGCTCATCCAAACAATTAGCATAAAAAGTATTTATAGAAAAGGCACAGGGAGGAAAATTTACGATGATGGGAAAGTAACAGAAGCCGAGACGCCAGCTCAGGCCCAATAATATTGCTGATTCTTCTTTGGGTGAAGTCAAGGATCTCTAAATACACTGCAGGATCACCGAGCTCTATGTGGGCAATACTATTCTAAACATAGATCAATGGTAGACTTAGAGATATGTAAGATAGATTCTGGCTAAGAATTGATTCAATATAATATTTCCAATTCATGCCAGCCGAGAGAGAATGTTAGCGCGAATAAACGCAACGGGGTACTCTCCTGGAGGTTAGCATCAGTCATGCTGATGAGAATCAGACATAGGTCTCTTTGCTATTTGTTTTATTTTCCTTGTGTTACTTTCTAAACACAGTAATCTGATCGTTTCCTGTAATTAAACGTTGTTACCGTAAGGCCATTATTTTAAAAAATCAAAAAGATAAATTCATTGAATGAAATAATAAAAACAGTGGTAATGACAAACAAGTAAGATACCGACAAGTATTTGCCATTTATCAGTAGATTTACCAAAATAAGGGTTTTCTAATAGAATTAATTGAATTTAGAAGACCAAGATTCACAGGGACAATTAAATTATGTTGTATTTTGGGATATGTCTTGTTAAAAATAATAGAATATAAAAAAGTTTTGTTTCACTATTTTCCCCAATATCTGGCACAAAAAATCTCTTGGACTTTTAGTTATAACTGGAGTATTGAAAAAGTATTAAAACTGATGAATGAATAATGACTGAAATTGCAAATGTCTTAAATATATGGAAATTTTAATAAACAGATGGTTAATACTATACAGGCTGTCCATAGAGTTCGTGTGCACTTTAAAAATTTATAACTTTATTTCTTTTTGCGACAGAAATAATCTGTAAAAAAAGTTATAAAGTTTAATGTATTTAATTTTAAGTATAGCTAAAATAACTAATGTGATTTAAAGCATTACTGTAAATCACTTGGCAAATTTTTCCGTGAACTGCAAAATCGTATTACCCTTTGTATTGATAATGATGGAGAACATGTGGAAACTTAAATAAGATTTCAATAAAAAAAAATTCTTTCTAATCCTTTTTACAATTTATTTCTATCGCAAATACAAATAAAGTTTTTAAAGTACACACGAACTTAATGGACTCCCAGTATAAAGAGTCAGTGTTCTTGTTAGGAGAAAGAAGTATTTCGCTTGTTACATACTTTATTGAATTCTATCAGACTATATAGGAGCTTTGGTCATGATAAGAGATGATTTTAAATTTATCAAGCGTTATGGATTTACGTACAAGATTGAATATCTTTCTGAATTTAAAGAATGAGGAATTATCATCATTTATATTATCGGCATTCAGACTATTGTCGTTAACATTGTTTATTAGTGTTTCAGTTATAGTCAGTCATAACAGGCACAGCAGCACTAATCCGCAGACATGTTAAATTTAAAATTACCCAACAAAGGATTGCCCTACGAAACAATAGCCTAGTGGATTTAAGCGTTGGTTTGGGAAATTGGTGTTATAGTAAATACGAGTTCAATCTCTGGGCCGGACATCACTCAGCCATGATTGAGCAATAGTAAAAATAAGAACTAGACGAAATATGGTCAGTGTAACGAGAACAGTCAACCCAGGTAGATTAAATAAATGCTACAGTTTAGAATTTCCAGTTGGTAACCCGGATTGATATACCCCTGATGAATGCCGGAAGGCACAACGGCTGAAACGTCGTGATGCCAACAACAAAGATGAGGACAATAGTCCGAACTGAAGTAGAGTAAATAATAAAATTGACTTTATGCATTAAACATACGCAAATGAAATCACAACGAATAAATTCAATAAGTCTCACGACACACATGAATTGAGATTTTTATTTTTAGATTCAATTTAGCAGATTTATTCTGTAATCGTTGGTTGACTCTTTTTCTTTAGCGGAATATCAACCTCTATCGGTTATTTAATGCCGAAATCTAAAGATTTTGTATCCAATTTTATTTATTTTTGGAGATATTAATAGTTTTGTGATACAAGCCTTACTAATTACCCCATAGTTGGGAGGAGAAGAGGTGTATATTTTGTGCGTAGTTGAATATAACGAAAACTAACTGAAAATGGAACTCTGCTCTCGGATTAACAAATCCGAGCCATTATCAATTACACCAGCCGCACATCCAAGCTTACAGCAACTGGTATTCCCAAGCGGTCACCTATCTAGGTACTGAGGTCGTAAACCTATATTATTAACGAAAATAGCAAGAAAACGGGGAGAAGTATGGTTATTTTAGATATGACACAAGGCCGAATATATGGGTCACCCAGTGACGATCAAACTCACTATTCAGTCATAATTGTTCTACCAAGGCAAGCTTGGTAAACATTACACCACGTAGAAGTAGCCAAGAATAATTTTCTAATCGTAGCTTAGATATGGTACAAGGCCGAAAGCGTGGAGCACCCTTGAAGATTGAACTCACCATCCAGTCGTTATTGTTCTAGCAAGACAAACCTGCTAACCATTACACCATGTTAATGTGAATTTATAAGCGTAGTTTTGATGCAGCACAAGGCCGAAAGTGTGACGCACCCAGCGAGGATCGAACTCACTACTCGTAATTGACTAACTTGTGAATCGTTATACTACGTCAAAGTGCCAGAACGGAGGACGTGAAGAGTAATGAAAGAAAGATACGCCAAAATGAGAAGACGTTTAAAAAAATATACGCTTAACGCGGAGGGGAAAAAAAAGATGTGAATGTTCAAAAACAGTAAATTAAGTAAAGATGCCGGAGAATCGAAAAGACGAGAGGAACACGTCTCAAAGTAAGAAAAAGTAAATATCACAAAAGAAAACTCATGAAAGTTATAAAGAAGAATATATTTGAAAATAATGGAGAAAATAAAAAACAAAATAAGGAAGAGTTGTTGATTGAGAGGAAAACACCACTTTCGAGAGAAGAGCTTTTATTTACTATTCCATTGGCTTATCACATTTGGTCACGGTGGGAATTTTATCGAATTCCGTTTCAGAAGACATTCCATGAAGACGAATCGAAAAAAGGTGGACAAATGTTCTTACAGATTCCCGTGTTCTACTGTCGAGCCATCATTTTCTTTACATTTGCCATTTATTTCCTGTTATATTTTAGTCTTTGGAGGCTTTTTCCAGAGTTTTTTTTCTTAAATTCATCATGTTATTTTCAGTGAATTTTTCTGAAGCTGAATTCTTTTTGAAGTGATATTCGCGAGAAGAAAAAAATGTGAATTGATTTATCTGGAAATTTTATGACTTTTTGATTATTTCAGAAAATGTCTTTCATGCTATTTCGGACTCGTAACAAGTATGGTAAAGCGTATGGCAAAAATCATAGAATTAACATCTAAAGATGTTCACTTCCTTTTATTTTATCTCGAAGGAAATAAATTAATAGCGGAAAAATGCATATGTTTTTTAATGACTGAACATGGTGGCTTCATTAAATATAATTAAAAAAAAAACTAGATTAAATTATTTAAATTAATGATATATTTTCCAAACCACGGAGAGGAAAGTATTATGGAATGAACCAGTATTGAGAAAAAATTATCGAATGATCATGTAATTTACATTCCTACAATAAATACTAGCAGAAGCCTAGATATGTAAATCTGTGTACATTTCAAAGAAGTTTTTTGCAGACCTTCAGAAAAGGCCTAGACCAGTGGACATAAATCCAATTGAAAATTTATGGTGGAAATTTTTAAAAATGGTCCAGAGTTTTTTGCACTGAAGTAGATTTATTAACTGTCATTAAAAAAGTAGTAAAACAGATGAAGTGAAGGCTATCATATAATCTCGGGAACCAACATTTAATAGTGTTTTTTTCTTGTCGACGAATTTCATATTTTTACCTCAATGTTGGATTATTCTATAGTATTTTCTTCTGCCTGACTTGGAAATGTTATGGAATTAATTTAAATTCAAATTGACAGCCAACAAGAGTTTCTTTTATCGCATTTCTGGCTTGAGGAACTTTCTTCCGGCTCCTTGATTCCATGACGACATTGGCTTCAAAAATTTAAATGCAGTGTCAATCATTATGTACTGTCTTACTGAGTAAACTTCTTTTAGTGTTGCCTGTTTTTAATTTTTTTTTTCTTATTCTGTTCACACTCTGTAATCGATTTTGTTCAATGGCGTTATTACCTTAGTTGGGTTGAAATGATTAAAATTATTTTACGTAATTTATAAAATATTGTTCAGGGAAGAATAAATCTTAAAATTGAATTTTTAAGAAGAAACTGCTTACCTCTTGTTCTTTTTTGTCATCTCTATTTAATAGTAGTTTTTGTTCTCATATTCTCTAATACCCCAGTGGTTTTCTCGCTTTCCTTGTGGTGAAATGATTAAAAAATAATTTAAACTAGTTACTTTAAGCTATATTTTATGAAACCAGAAAGTTGAGCTATTAAATAAAATATTTTGTGTTTTATTAGTTATTGGTGTAAATACTGCAAACAACCCCCCCCAAAAAAAACGGAACATCTAAGTGCACATTTTCCATATTTTTTACCTGATGTTTGGTATACAAGTCCAAATATAAAATTAAGAGAAAAAGAATAATTTGGTATATGGATGAATATATAGAACCCATTGTATTGTAGAATTCAGCCATTGTCATTATTATAATTGTATCACTCAGTCTGTCGTTCCATTCTTTCTCTTTCCTCATCTCTCTCTCTCTCTCTATATATATATATATATATATATATATATATGTGTGTGTGTGTGTGTGTGTGTGTGTGTGTGTGTGTGTGTGTGTGTGCGTGCGTATGTATGTGTTGGGTAATATATCACGGATAGAGCGTGTTTGAAGTTAAAAGTATAGACTGACATCAAAATTGGCCTGAACATTGCGTTCAAGTATAAAACAAACTGTTTCCACTCGTTCGATCTTCACTACTATAATCAAATCATATGCGAAGGTTTTCTGGATATTTAGTCGTAAGAACTGGACTGCTGGACACTCATACATCAAACAAAACCCGGGAAAGTTCTACACACACACACACACACACACACACACACACACACACACATATATATATATATATATATATATATATATATGATAGCGAAAAAGAGAGAGATGAACAGGAGCATATTGTAACGGTTATTGTATGATCGTAGAATTTTCGGGATGGATTCAAATTCTGGCCTAGTTGGGTAGTATTACATTTATAAGAAATAAACTTGCGAAAGTATGGAATCATAACATATCCGAGGAGTTTAAATAACAGGAGAAACTAGACTTCAAACATAGAGGGTGAGATGGGCGATGCCCATCAGAAGACAACATAGTAATGATATATATATATATATATATGTGTGTGTGTGTGTGTGTGTGTGTGTGTGTGTGTGTGTGTTGGGGGTGTCACTAAGACGCAAGCGGTTACTTTGTGTTAGAGAATATGAGAAAAATATACTATTAAGGAGAGAATATAATAAAAGAACAGCAATTAAGACAGGGTACAACGATTGACATTGCATTTAAATTTTTGAAAAATCGAAGTTGATTCAAAGACCAGAAGCCGAAAGTGAGTTCCGAAGACGAAAAATGTGACAGAAAAAACTGTGAATATAACACTTACGGTTACATCTAGACCAATGTTTCTCAACGAGGAACGCATGCCCTACTGGTGGGGCATGGTAATATTTTGGTGGAAGCATCCGTAGGATGGGCACACTTCGTCTTACTATACCAAAAGAATAAGGGGACAATTCGAGAATGAGTTATTAACAGTGAATTATTTTCTAGTGAGTCTGAGTGAGAGTGTTAATGTTAACGCGTGTTAATACATACAATGCATATACAGTATGCATACATAAAAATAGTTTGTGTGTATGTACATACATGTGTAATTGGCATATTAAATATTACAGAGGGCACCAGAATTTTAGAAATACCAAAGTGAGGCATGGCCTAAAATCGGTTTGGAATCACTGATCTAGGAATTTCATGTGTGAATTGATAAGACCTTGCCACCGATGTATTACTGAGCTTAAATTCATAGTGTAGGTAACAAAGGGTAAGGTTCTTTAGGACAATTATCATGAAAATATTCATTGAAAAAGGTACCGGTAAACTACATTACGGTGGTCGGTAAGTGACTGGAGCCAAGTTGCCAAGTGAGAAATAACATTGCGGATTTTTCTTTGGATTTTATCAAGACTCTCTAAATATATAGAAGAGGCACCAGACCAGATGTGGCCGCAATATTCAAATACAGGTCAAATGGTAGTCATATAAATATGTAAGATAGATTCTGGCGGGAAAAATTGTCTATCCCGACGCCGTGAACGAACATTTCTTCCTGAATATTAGCAATTCAATATAATCTTTTCACTTCATATGGAAAACATAAGCCAGTCAAAGAAGACGCAATGGAGGTTAGAATCAGTCATGTTGATGATTCAGTTTAATTTTGGCGGCATGAAAATGAAAAAAACACTCCTTGTCCAATTTAGCAACAGACTTTAGGGAATTTTTGAGATCAGTTGCAAATTTGATGATATAGAACTGAGCAGACATACTATAAAGACAATTGTAAATAGTTTTGTCATCAGCATAGATACCGAATCGAGAACTCATAACTTCAGGAAGGTTATTTATGAAGATTAGGAACAACATAGGTCCAAGAATAGAGCCCTTGAGAAAACCAGCATTAATAGAAAAGGATCTAGAAGAATAGCCATTAAAGATAACATTCATTTAGCAATTTAATGAGAAAGAATGAATCAGTTTAGAAAGTTGTCCAGAAATATCATAACATTTCAACTTGTGAAGAAGACAGTATACCTAACCCTGTCAAAGGCCTTCAAAATATCCAAAGCACCAACAGGAGCCTCACTATTCTTATCTCAAGCTTGATATACTTTTCCAACAATAACCGTTAATATATCAGTATTGACCTAGAGACGATAAATCTATTAAACCTTACACGGTGAGATTTCCTAAACAATTCAGAGTTAAAAAGAGCCTCTAATACTTTGCCAAAACCATGTAAAAGAAAAATAATTAGAAGGAACAGATGGTTCGTCTGAGTTCTTAAAGACTAGAACCACAGAATGAGATTTCCAACAAAAAAGAAAACAAGAAAGAGAAAGGTATTTATTGTAGAGTTTAGAAAGAATATGAACCAGTTCAGGAGCACATTTCTTAAGGACAATTGCAGGGAGGCCATCAAGTCAACGTGCTTTGTAGCGATCCATTTTAGAAAAGATCGCAGAAACCATGGACGGAGTTATATCCATATCACTCAACAGAGACTAAGTGTAAAATTAGGCCAAGTTACTTCCGATCAATCAAGAGTATAATGTGAAGATGATTTACAAACAAAACATTCTGCTTTATCAGCAGACTGTGTTAACACCTCAAATTAAATGAAGAAAGGAAGGATATATGACTTACTCTTCTTAAACACAGAGCGTCAAGTAATCACGTGAGCCAAACTTGTTAGCGGCTATAAGGTGTATCATTCTACTAGCAAACAGAGACTTAACATCTTTGAGGACACGTTTACAATAATTTTGAGCATATACAAGTAAGTGTCTGTTGTGCTCAGACTTATCACGCTGGTACACTCCAAATCATGTGGACAATAGCGGCTGAACCGAATGGTGTGAACCAAGGAGAATATTGTAGTTTCGCCTGGTATTTGAGAGAAGGTATACAAGGATCAATACCCACTTTAGCCCAACAAGAAACCTCTGTGGCTCAATTCTGAACAGCAAAGTTAAGAATATCACTCCAAGGGGCGAAACGAAGAACGTCGTGGAATGAATCCTAATCAGTAGCTGGTAACAGAAAGAAGTCATGTGAATAGGAGCTTCCTTTCTGATAGTTAACCCAAAAGCAATATCAATAGATACTACAGCCTGATCCGAATTGCCAAGGAGACAGTTATAATCGACAAGAGCAAGGAGACTAGGTAAGGAACAAATCTAGTAAAGAAGAAAGTTGATCAGATTTATTAGGGAAACGTGTGGGGAATAGAGAATTTGACTGGAAGATTGAGCAAGAACGTTTGTCTAAATACAGGCAACATCAGTAACATAGAATGCTTAAACAACTTGACCTGATAAGCATTAAAATCACGGAACACATAAATATTCCCAGATAAATGTATGAAGAGAACTATTTCTATATTATCGGAGATTTTGTTTTATATATTAGAGTCCTGCGAAGAAAGGAGATAAAAAAATTGTTGCAATGGAATGTCCCACACTCCCTCCCACTTACGTGGACTGACTATATCAGAAGCTATATACGGAACACAGGAGGTGGGGGGTTGCTTCGTGAATTACTAGCCTGCCACCCGATTCCCTGTCTTTTGAGTAGTGTACTCTCTTTTACAATAAACGTCTCTTCTTTCATCTACGCGCGTGTTTCTGTTCCTTCACGCGAGTACCATTTTGTCTGTTTGTAACGTCTTTAAGGATACAACAAAACAAAAAATTCATAGCTAACAGAATGCAGTAACGAAAGTCGAAAGCACATGAAAGAATCATCTGATGATTGCAAGGACAATTCCCTTGCGATTGGGAGATTTTCTAGAGAATAAACACCGAGGCCAGGCATAATGTATGCTAGAATGTTTTCGATAAAGAGGAAGATAGTCTGAAACAGTCAATCCAGTGGTAATTTTACAAAGTGCAAATATATCTGGAGACTGTTTCACAACAAAAGGTGATTTTTGTTTACTGGTTTACATGTATCATTTTTCATTGCATTTGTCAGCTGACGTTCTTTTAAGTAAAAGGCCAAAATAATTATCCCTATACACCGTCGATGGCTGAAGAATCTGGCCAGCTGGTGGCTAAGATTAACGCATAATGTGGCCTAAGAGTTGACCATCGGAAATACTTGCAGGGACACATAGCCATGCGCGCCATGGTAGTACAGATACACCTATATTATGCGACTGTTGATCAGAACAGCCTCTCTAAGCACTACAAAAAGTGTGGACACCTTACTACCAGACGGAAGCAGCTGCCAACCCGTTATCCTCACAATGAAAAGTCGCAGCCACTGATCAGACAGATCAACAATAAATTAAGACAGTTAAATCAGTATTTCGATACAAGAAGAAACTGGTAAACCACATCTTAAAAAGAAATTAAAGGATAAACCTTTACTCTTGTTCAATAAAAATGGCAGGGAGAGGGAATGACCCGGCGATAGGGGAACCTGTCTACTCGTATTAACTTGTCCAAATTACAGGAGGCTGGACATTTTATCGAGACACCATCTTTAGAAAGGTTGAAGAATAAGGCTCTAGATACCTTCCAGGCCAAGTGGGTATTAATAAATTTGGAAAAAAAATCGCTCTTAAGTTTATCCTATGAGTTGGAATCAAAACAAAATTAATATAAATTTAGATCACTTAATCTAGTTAAAATTAATAAGAAAATTAAGTTTAAACATACTTTTATGCAGACACGCGTGTGCGCATATATATATATATATATATATATATATATATATATATATATATATATATATATATATATATATATATATATATATATACTTAAAAAGATATATTGGTGCAGTAATTAATTGATATATATATATGTGTGTGTGTATGTGTACCTGTGTGTATTTGTGTGTGTGTGTGCGTATTTGTGTGTGTGTGCATGTGTGTGATTTGTGAGTGTAGATAGACGGATAGAGATTTAAATAAAAGAGAAATATAATATCTGAAAGACATAACAAAAGAAATATATATATATATAATTGATATATATATATATACATTACACACACACACACACACATATATATATATATATATATATATATATATATAATTGATAAAATTTGTTTCGTATGTTTTATTTTCCTGAAATATTTTCGAGACTCTAATCGAATTATTACTTTTGTTTCAATTAATTTGCACGAGACTCTGTGTGTGTGTGTGTGTGTGTGTGTGTGTGTGTGTGTGTGTGTGCGCGTAATGAGCCTAAATGTTTTGTATTTGTAAAAATGATTTTCAGTTACATTCATAGATGTTCGATAAATATCTCTTTGAAAAATAAAAAAAAATAAGTAAAAATTTAAAAAGAACATTTAATAAGCACATTATGTACATTCATCTGATGGGATCACAAGGAGCTGAAATTTTGAAATGTCAAATAGAATTAATAATATATTAATAAATTTCACGAGTAAACAAATGTGTTTATTTAGTGGCAACCTGAAAACTACTGAAGTCTTAAATTGTTCTCAAGTAACAGATTTAATTATTAAAAATATTACCATAAAATTATTACAAAAAGGTTACATCCATTATGTTCATTCCCCGAAGTCGTTCCTAGCAGATTGACTACAGATTCTCGACTGGATTTAAATCAGCGGAGTTTGGGGCCAGTCGATAGTTCTTTGATTTGCTCACTGTTAAGGTTTTCCAGAGTGCTCGTGTAGTGTTACAATTTCCGCATGCTTCCTTGGAGTAACGTCCATCGCAAACAATGGCCGTAGGACAACTAATCGACAGTCGAGACAATAGTGCCTGAGCGTGATGCAATCACGGATGACGCAATATTTTTCAAGGTCTAACAAATTTCATCATACACCCCGAAATTAGATTCACATTACTGCACACCACTGCAAATGACCTAATCTAAAGTGAAAATAGAAATCAATTGCACCCTGTCACCCCAGTGGGTCTAAAACTAACCGAATAAAGAAAGGAAACTAAAGCAAGGATTTATATATATATATATATATACAGAAACATTATGTTTTGAAATGATTTTTCATCCGACTGTATTTATCATTACGATAAATGGTATTTTGTGTGGTTATACAAGTTAGAGATGCTAACCTTGCTTTTCTTTTTTTGAACAGTAAAATAAATAACAAATGGCCTAAATTAGGTGGTCTTAGCAAACATATATTGTCTCCGATAGGAATCGAACCTGCATCCCTTTTATCTATTAGGAAAATCACATTTTCTACGAATACGGCCATCGAGGCCAGTCTTACATGTCCTGGTTGGCGTTACCTATTTAACAAAAGCAAGTTATACTCCTTGAGGACATCTACTTATCTATGCCTGCTAGGTTCTGTTTCGTTCCCAAAACGTAAACAACAATATTTTTTGAAAGGATTTATTATCCGACATTATTTCTTAATACTATGAAGGTAATTTTTGGAGGGTACATGTGTTTCTATATTTATTATAACATCTTTAAGTCATCATATACCTTTTAGAAAATTCACAAAATTGTTATATTTTCACTGTTAAATAAATAAAGTGAAAATATAGCCGAATTCCAAATTCCAGTCGGTTTCGTTATAGTGACTTACGCGCAAATAAAACCGTTTGAAGATTTGTTTCTTTGAAGTTTACTTGAAAGCATTCCTCCAGATTTCTATGACATTTCTACCCCAACTCTGTAACGCTACATATAGTTAAGAAGAACACAGAAAGATGGAGAGAAAGTTGCATACTTCTTTCCCAAAGAAAGGTGTTCTCGGATCGGCAAAAATTATAGAAGTATATCCTCACCTCGATTTACAAAATCAACTCATCCAATCGGAATATTGTCAGAAGTAGAGAAGATGCTTCGAAAAAATCAAAATGGCATTCGGAAAAATAGATCAACCGTTGGACAAATTCTGATTGTTCAGCGGATTATTGAGAGCGTCAAGGCAAATAATCCTCAGGCCACATTACGTTTTATAGATATCTCTAAAACTTTTGATTTTGTACACGGGGAAAATAGAGAGCATTCTTCTGGTATATGGTGTTTCCCCTGAGAGAGTGACTGCCATAATGATAGTATACAACAATACCATATCTTTGGTTAGATCCCCAGACGCAGACACCAAATTCCAAAGCAGATTCATGATCGTTCATGTTTTTAAAGCACACAACACATTATAGAATAATCATTGATAAACGTGTCCATCCATTGCCGTGTCTTTAGAGAAAAGACAATTTTCTTCTCAACCAAATACAAGATAGTTCTATTATTCCCAGGGGCGCATTACACAAATGAAAACTTTAGCATCGTCTTCCAATTTTTATCATTCCATCTTTCGGCGATAATATTTGCCATATTACCAAACTTTTCACTATCAGTTTTGATATATGTTGTCCAGAGGAATGGTTGCATTCAGTGACTGTTTTTTTTCTTTTTATGTTTTGGCTTACACTGACAATACCTGTTTTCCTGGTTGGGAGAGTGGCATTCGTTTCAGTGGTTTGTATTGCTTCTACTTATGCGTTTGCATAGACACACACACACACACATATATATATATATATATATATATATATATATATATATATAGAGAGAGAGAGAGAGAGAGGAGAGAGAAAGAGAGATGGGAGAGTTAGATAGACAGACAGAAAGAAAGAAATGAACAGAGTGAGACAGATAGAAATGAATAGAGAAAGAAAGAAAGAAACAAACAAACAAACAAATTGAGATAGGCAGAAAGAAAGAAAGATATGAACAAATTGAGATAGGTAGATAGATAGATAGAAATGAACATAGATAGATAGATAGATAGATAGATAGATAGATAGATAGATATTCACTTATCACAGCTTATGCCAATAAAAGTTAATATTTTGCTGGGTTTCAAATTTAATACAGATGGTCTTTTATTAAAGTTTTGACAATTCCTTTTTTTCTAATGCTGTTTTCCAAGAACTTTTCGGACAGACCCTTTTCCTTCACTGATATCCGTTATTTTAACCACTTATACTACACTTCAATGCTGCAGTATTTATTTTCTTAAATTGGATCTAAGAATAGTTGTTTTGTACTTTAAATAAGAGAAAATTATTATACAGGGTTAAAAAGTGAGAGACAATTTTTATTTTAAATTTTAATACGAACAGAAGAAAAAATGATTATTTTCTTCTCGTCGAAATATCTTTTAGCCTTGATTACTGCAACAGAAATCTTTGGCATTCGATACAAAAAATTCTCTTATAAATAAGTTTGATAATTGATTCCATTCTTTCTTCCAATGATTCTAATAGAATATTTTCATTTTTTTCACTCCTCTATCAAGTTTATACCATACTAATACTTGGGGTGGCTTCAAACTTTTTAACTATAGTGTATGTATGGGCCTTTAGCTCTCTATTTAAATTTCCGTTACTGGAAAACATTAACTTATTTGTATCATTTATTAAACAGGTGATTTGAAATGAAAGAGTGCTAAGTGACAGAAACACATTCAACATATTAATGGATAGGAAAAACTTTCAAAGTTTATTATTTTAAGGTTGTTCAACTTGTATACGCTCAACATTATCACCATGTGCTGTGTGATAAACACCGAAACAGTATTTCACTTTTTGCTACACTCGAATTAGTTGATCTGTGAATATTGACTTCACAGCTTCAACAATTCGATGTCTCAAATCTTCCAGGGTAGCAGGCAAAAATGGAACAAACACTCTTTAGTTTATATACCCACAGATAAAACTTTGCAGTATACAAAATGACTTTCATTGTGGTGTGGCCATTTTTAAGCGTTGACACAAATTTAAATTTATACAAAATCTAAAAAAGAATAAACACTATACTTCAATATTACAGTTTTTATTTTCTTATTTTAAGGTTGTTCAACTTGTATGCACTCAACATTAGTGTCATGTATTGCGCTACAAACATCGAAACAGTATTCCACTTTTTACCACACTCGAATCAAATTATCAATGGATATTGACTTCACCGCTTAAAAATGTCTCACATCTTCAGGATCATCAGACATAAGTGGAACAAACATTCTTTTTTTAATATTCACCTACAGATAAAAATCACATCTAGTGACCTAGGAGGCCATAGACATTGAACAACATGCTCTTTTCCATACATTATAACAATTTAAATTTATACAAAATCTGAATAAAAAAAACAACAAAAATCAGCATTTAAACAAGAATGAAAAAATGTAATTTATTTTAATAACTTTGAAATTTTTCCTGTCTAGTAATGTGTGAAATACTTTTTTGTCTCTTAGCATTCGTTTTTATCAAATTTTCGATTATCTGCTCTTTTGTTTTGAATAACTCTGTATATATTGACATCGGATGTAAAATCATTTCTTGTGACACTTTGGATGAAAACAATGACAATTCTTCTCAGTCCTGCGCTCTGGCAATATAGATATGTCTGCAAACGCTTCTTTTATTCGGTATATGTCACTGATTTCTCTGCAACCCATGCTCTTTACAAACCTTCAAAGAACCATTGCATCATCCAATACTTGAAAGACCCAAGTATTCCACTCAACTGAACCATTAGCGACGTCGACACAGTGGGTCCTGTCGCGACTACTGCCTGACTTTTAGAGGCAACAACAGACTGTGCGAGTGCAGTACAATGGTCCGCTGACAAGCCGGTCATCTACACAAAGCTTTCGTAAGGTGCAATCATTGCTCTATTCACATCAGTTCCACACATCTACGTGCACACAATCGACATTTCATCCTTTCACTCAGCATTTCTGACAATTCAGCTCACCCAATTTCCTCCTCTCCGAAGGAGGAAGCAAATCGATGCGCAATGGACGAAAAGTGCCTTTGAAGTAGTTACTGTATTTTTGAACGACTGGAACGTTACTGGTGCAAATTGTTGAAAGACAAGTTCAGAATACCTGTCTATTAGTATTATCATTACGATTTTCATCTTTATTGTAGGCAGTCGTTTTAATAGTAGCATGGTTGGGATTGGTGATATTTGTAATTGTAGAAAATGAAAAGTCTGATGTCATAGTAGCAACTTTAGTTGTAGTGTTACTATCAGTCTAAAAAATAATGCCTTAGGAAGAATATTGTACATTCACCAAAATCTGATTTGAGCTATCCAAGGATTATTTTCTCATTTATAAAATTATCATTGATAGAACAATACAACCGCAGGGACACCCTATTTTGTGATTAATGGGGAAATTATTTTGTCTAATTAGTTTTAATATAATTATGTAACCGTTGAATTTTCAGAGCTGTGATATACAGTGGCTCATTTAACAATTAAGTGACATCTCTCCTTCAAGCCGTTCTAAAGTATTCTTGCAGATTTAATAATGTTATTTTCGGGATGACATCATTATATTTTTTTCTTTGGCATCTGTTTGTCTGTTAAACGGAATGTATGCATGCTTCAACCAGAAACCTCAAGAAAAAGCAAACTGACATAATAGCAATACGTTTCTTTTTTTAAAAGTGTGAAAACAAGGTTACAGATTAGTAATCTGAAAAAGAAATCGAAGAAAATAAAAGATCTTCAGTGGTAAACTATGGTGATATGTCCCGGAAAGGGATATCTTTGTTCGAAGTAGCAAAGTGGTTGTTGTCTACTGTAACTGGGTAGGACAATCTAGCAGGTAACCGTAATGGACTGGTCCTCGTCGTAGTGGTAGGCAATAGGCGTATACAATAGGTGTCCTCCATGTACCTCCACATCAGTCTGCATTTATGGCTAACACCAGCCAATCATATTACTGTGAGAGGGAACCCAGGTGTATGCATATTCATTGCATCATATGGTAAAATCAATTTTGCGAATTTTTAAAAAGATATATGATGGCTTAAAAATGTTATAATAAACTATTTAAACTATTTCTAAACTTCGATGGAATCTTTAAGAGATTTTAAAATCATCCTGTTATATTGTTTTTCTGCAACACATGATCATTACAGAACGTCTCCTTATCACAGACTTTACTATATACCTTATATTTGTTCTACTTAATATAAGTAAATAAGTGCAATCATGTTTATCTATCATATCCCTATTATCATTATTTTTATTATTTCTTTTGATGTGTTGTTTGATATATATACCATTGCTTTATGCTAAAGTCAATTATTGTTTTTAGTAATATTAGATAATGTTAAACTGCATATCAGATGACAGTATTATTATTAAAAGCAATTTTTCTTCGTTCTTGTAAATAAAGAAAATAGAACTGGTTCCTCGAGAATGTCAACTTTTTTTTTCAACCAGGAAGGTTATATTAGGTTAACAGATGGCAAGAATATGGTCATCAACGAAAAAATGGCCGCGACATGTGATTTACAGGTTGGGGACACTAAAATCAAGTAGGTGCGGAAATTTAAATAGCTGGGAAGTGTTTTGACAGGAAACGGCAATTACGACGCTAAGATACGAAAATGTACTGGGTTGGCCAAAGACGCATTCCAAAAGCTAGGCAGAGTATTACAAGGCAGAAGGAATTTTTTGGTAACAATGAAAAGAGTACTAAGTTAGGGTTACTGGTATCTGTCTTCCTTTACGGCAGCAAATGTTGGACGATCTCTTCAAAGATGAAGAAAAGACTGGAAGCGGTGGATGTATGGTTCTACAGAAGGATGCTAAGAAGATAATGGACCAAGCGTGCGAGCAACGATGAGGTTTTGGAGAGGAGGCAAACAAGGAGTAGGCTTATACTTAACATCAGGAAGGAGCAACCGACATTTATGGGACACGTAATAAGAAAAGTTGGCTTACAGAATCTGATACCCATAGGTCGAATAGAGGGAAAGAAGGACAACCCATGGCATACCTAACAGGCTTAAACCAGTGGATGACAGAACATGGTTTGTGGGAAGTAGCAAAGGAACAAAACTTATTGAGAACTACAAGGGATAGGTTGAAGTGGAGAGCCGTGATCGCTTACGTCCTAAGAAAGAATAATAAGAAAGTTGACAACGTCCTAAGAAAGAATAAAGACGATTATGTTCCTGACAAATAATATTAATGTTTATTACACATGAACGGATTTTATTAGGTTTCCAAATATGCAAAATTATATTCCAAACAGGATTGTATAGTGACTTATAAAGTGCGGCTCCATATAAGCTAATAATTCAAATGTTGTTTCCATTAAATATAGCTGAAGTTTTATAAATTTTTCTTCAAAAATCTAAAGACGAATCTTTCTATGTAATTGCCTTTTCTGAAAGGAAAACCGTTAAATCAATTCAAATGTAAACAATTTTATTTTTTTTTAAGTCATTTGATGTCTTTATATTTCTTTTACTTCACTTAAGTTTCTTTTTATTCAGATTACTGGAGCGGGAAATTGGAACATTGGAGATTCTAGTCTAACCAACGCAAAACCCACAAAACCGAAAAAGAGAATTATTCGAAGAATAACAAGCAGACAAAATGAAACTGAAGATCGATTTTTTTTTGTTTTTAGTAACAAAAATAGAACGAGGATTTGTCGACTGCCTTATAATACCTTTCTCCTCAAAATGTATTTATTGCTGCGTGATGCTTTATTTTCCCGCTTTATATCACAGCACTAAAATGTTTCAATCAAGAACATTTTGTGTTTTATAGAACGTTTGCAATAATAAATAAAGGAAAATACATACAATTTCGCAATTTTCTTTTCTTTTTTTTTTTTGCTGTTTGAAAGGAAATGAAATTATTTCTTCATGTCTAATCGTCGAAAGTTTCTTATATGTGATTCGTTTTAGTTTATGATGTACTCATTCTATAATCCTACGATATAATAAATAATTTCGTTTTTAATGTCAAACTATTTGGTCTTCAAATCGATTACTTACCTGTAATTATTGAAGAAAAGTTTAGAAACTGTTAATTTTGTGTACATTATTTTGACTAGTGTCCTCATCTTTGTCGCCATATTTATTACAACGTTTCAGCTGTTGTACGCTCTGGCCTTCTTCAGGCGGTTGGAATGTAGAACTGAACCCTTTATTTCGCTCACTGGGGAAGACTGTTCTAGTTCCACGTGCCATGTTTAATGTATGTCAGTTATCAGTTATCTCCAGTTAATTTCCCTCTGAAAGTTCTCCACTGCCTTTACCGGGTATTGAACTCACACTCTTTGGGTCTTATCACTGGATCTTACTAACGCCTTGTGTCATGTGTCTTTGAGGAGTTAGTTTTGTGATTTACAATCGTTAGCTAATTAGCAACTATTCTTAATATTAGGAATCACTTATTATTCCCCAGTGATCTGTAATAATAATAAATGTACCTGTATACAGGAACGATGAACTGTTTCCAATTATTACAAAAACTACTCAACAAGGAAATGTAAAATTTATTAAAAAGTTAAGAAATAAGACTGATAGAAAAAATATATAATATTTACAAAGCTGTACTCTGTAAATTTATATCTTGCTTCAAATATTAAAATTTAAAGGAGAAAAAAACATTTACCTTCATGCCATTTGTCCCACTGAACTTAAGGTGGATAATTATATTCTGTGAAACTGGCCGCTGATAAGTCGATGTGACAAAAAGACGACACGACACATGGTAAAATCCACAATTGATTTGTTCAGAACCCCTTCCGGACCCGTCTTGATTCCAGCATTACCCAATGGAAGCGAAAGTTCTTATAATCATCATTATCAACAACAATAACAATCTCTTCATTTTTCCATGTTAAAAATGTTAAGAAAATTTCAGTGTTCCATACTTTTGTTAGCTGAAGAAACTAAAGGAAGATTATTTCTTAACCCTAGAACACTAACCATAGGTATATAGTACCCAGCGCAAATTTTCCTATTTTTAATTAAAATTTTAGTACCTGATTTTCTTACCTAAATAATGTTTTTCAGTTCCTATTAATGTTAACTCAAAGTACAAAGTATAAAGTGTAAAATACTTCAAGTAAAATTTATATTTAATATGTTGTTTTTTTTTTTTTTGATATTTTCAAAATCGGGTATTATATACCCATGTTTAGTAGTAGTGTATCTTTAATTGATGGTTACTGTTCTAGGGTTAAAAATAACTTTATAATTAATTAAATAGTGCAGTATTCAGTATAATTTTTAAATTCTAAACATTTGTAAGGTTTTGAATTTTCAAATGGTATTTCCTCATTAATTTTAACTTAGTGTGTATGTTAGGAATAATATACTTGTCTCTATTAAGAAACACAAGCTGAATCTTATTCGGCCTTTTCTAAAAATAGCCTTATCTTAAAATCACTTTACCCAACTGTTAGTTTATTCAATTTGCTCACCAAATAAAATTATTTATTCTACGTAATCAGTGAAAATAAAATATCGGTTCGATACAAAATTGTTAAAATATAATTATCTATACTCCTTCCTTTAAACAACTATGTTCCTGTTTTAATACGTAATATATTGGAATTTTTTACACTCACAGGACAGATCGAAGGCAAAGGGGACAGAAGAAAACACATAACCTGCTCAGAGAGTTTGTGTAAATGATTGGCAGAACACCGTTTAAGAGAGTTGAAAAGAAGACAAAATTTATTGAGAGCTAGAAAATAGAGGGAATTGTGAGAGAGACGATACCCAACGTCATGAAAGGACATCATATCTCTTGCTAGGTCGGTTGTTCAGACTGGTGGTTCACTGTATTTTGTTTGACAAATTTTCTCACCAGGATCGATTTTATATATTTACAAAATTATCAATAATCCAGGCTTTGATTTTTGCTGCTTGTCTCGTGTTTCTGTGATCTATCGAGAGATTTGTAATAGAATACAAAGAAGAATGTGCAATGTTATTCGTCCTGAGCGATTTTAGTCCCTTTTCTACCGCCGTAAATATAGCTTCTCTGAACTTTTTTTCTACAAATATTTTGATGGTAATTTCCTGTATTGATTTTTTGTCTATGATACCTAGGTTTATGAATTTAAGAATAGTACTAGATTTTAGTAAAAATCTAATTATTTCGTGAGAAAGGAACTGGAAGAGAATCCGTTAAGGAAGACCTTCATTACACGGTTTGACAGGAATGACTGTATTAAGTCAAAATAATCATCCTGAAATAATTGATGGTAATTTTCCGTATTGATTTTTTGTTTAGGATAACGTAGACGTTATGAATGTAAGCATAGTATTAGATTTGAGGCAAGATGCCATCATTTTGCAGTTGAAATGGCTAGATGCAACCATAAGTTCTATGTTAAAGGTTCATTGTCTCTCACTTTTTGCATACGAGTTAAATTTCTTCTTCAAAAATGTATATACAATTATAATCCTTATCTTCTGTCTTCTCAGTTCTTGTTCTTCTGTTGTTATCTCTGCTTTTTTTTTTGTCTGATACTTGCTGATATTCAGTAACTTCTTGCATTTTTGTGCTTTTAATACCTTGCTTGGGTTTATTATTAAAAAAAAAACAGAAAAAAGATTTTCATATCTAATAAATCGAGCGTGTACATCATTATCTGAACTACTAAAAAAACTTCGTGTGATCTTTATATGCTTTACTTGAAAATGGCTTAACATTTGGCTATTTGTAAGTTATAATAAAATATACACAGATTTTGAAATCAATTCGTTAAAATGTGAACGACGTTCACTGTAATAGTAGATGTTGAAAATTAGAAAAGTACTGAATATCGCTTAATTCTGGTTTCAATGCAAATTACATCTGGACATTCTATTTGGAAAATCATACTTATATCTAGGATTTGCTGATTTTCTTCAAGCATATCACCCCAAGGAAGGTGGGAGTGCCTCTAGCACGCAAGGGGTCACAGAGAATGGGAACAAGAGTAAAGAGACGTGATAGAAGAAAGGATGAAGACGCTGGGGAATAGATCAAGGCATCATCAGGGAAATTATTAAGAGGAAGGGATTTCCAATGCCAGGAGGTGTGAGAGAAGAAGCTGTTAGAGTAGAAGAGACGGTTACATTTAACCGTTTCGACATTGAAATGCTGGGCCCGAGATGCCAACCTAGTAGCACGTTTAAATTCATGCAGTTTGGGAACCAGCGTAAGTAACTCCTCGGAACAGTTACCGTGAAAGTATTTGTAGACGACAGAGGGAAACGACGGCACGTCTGTGAGAGAACGACTTTAAACGAGATGGCAGATCAGGGGCAACCATATTGCATATCCGTCTCTGGATTTTGTCGAGGATATTAAGACGAACAGCGGGGTGACCAGACCATATATGGCAGCAGTGTTCCATGCAAGGGCGAATGGTTGATTTATAAATTTGAAGGATAGACTCAGGCGAGAAAAACCTTCTGGCGCGACACAGAGAACCAACATTTCTCGTGGTAGATGAAGCTATTGGTTCAATGTATTTGTTCCATCTCAGATCAGCCGACAGTTTGAGACCAAGCAGTCACAGAGAGGTGATCTCGTGGAGTTGAGCATCAGACATTCTAATGGGAGGCAGGGAGTATTCTCTGTGGTGAGTAAAAGATAGTAGTTTTGTTTTTGAAGCATTAAATTTAACCAGCTATTTCTTACCACCGTCAACAACAGGTTGGAGGTCCTTTTCAAGACCAATGACCAGGTTAGTTTTGTCAGCGATACCGGATTTGCAAATGAGGCAGGAGTAAATATAATTCTCGTCGATTTAGATGCCTACTTGAGAACTGATCACATCGAGAAGAGCCTGAGAAAACACCTGCGTTCGTGAGAAAGGAACTGGAAGAAAATTTGTTAAGGACAACTTTCATTACACGGTTTGACAGGAATGACTGTATTAAGTCAGATAATCGTCCTGAAATAATCGATGGTAATTTTTCGTATTGATTTTTTTGTCTGTGATACCTAGACGTTTATGAATGTAAGCATAGTACTAGATTTGAGGCAAGATGTCATCATTTTACAGTTGAAATGGCTAGATGCAAACATAAGTTATATGTTTATATGTAAAGGTTCATTCTCTCTCACTTCTCGCTTTAGGAATTCTTTTCCGGTTTCTTGCATACAAGTTAAATTTCATCTTCAAAAATTCATATGAAATTTTAATAATCTTCTGTCTTCTTCCGTCTTATTCTTTTATTGTTGTCTCTTCTTATTTTTTTTTTCCTGATTGTTGCTGATAATCAGTAACTTTTTGCATTTTAGTGCTTTTATTACCTTGCCTGTGGGGAATTATTAATAAAAAAAAACAGAAAAAGAATTTCTCATCTAATAAAGCGAGTGTTCACATCATTATCTGAACTACTGAAAAACTTCATGTGATATTTATATACCCTATAATATTTATATACCCTATAATAAAATATACACAGACTTTGAAATCAATTCGATAAAATGTGAATAACGTTCACTGTAATAGTAGAATAATATAATGTAATAATAATGTTATAATGTAATAGTATGTAAAGTACTGAATATAGCTTATTTCTGGTTTCATTGCAAATTACATATTGGTATTTTATTTGGAAAATCATACTTATATCTAGGATCTAATGAGGTTTTTTTTTTCTTGGAGAGGGGTGTTTTTAAGCATATCACCCCAAGCAAGGCGAGATTGCTACTAGCACGCAAGGAGTTACAGAGAGTGAGAGTAAGAGTAAATAGGGGTGTTTGAAGAAAGAATAAAGAGAAGGACTGGGATCGAGATCAAGACATCCAAAGATGTCGATTGACATTGCATTTGAATATTTGAGGATTATAGCTATCAGGGGAAACAAGTAAGAGGAGGGAAGAATGGTTGATTTGTAAATTTGAAGGATGGACTCATGCGAGAAAAAACCATCTGGCGCGACACAGCACAACAACTCTGTGGTACATGAAGCTATCAATGTAGCTGTTCCATCTCAGGTCAGTTGAAAGTGTGAGACCAAGCAGAGAAGCGCTCGTGGATTAGGGCATCAGCCATTCTGGTAGGAGACAGGAAGTGGTGAGTAAATGAGAGTAATCTTGTTTTGGAAGCATTAAAGTTTACAAACCATTTCCTACCTCAGTCAACCACAGATTGAAGGATTACTGGATTCTATAAGAAAACGACACGTTCACAAAGTTTGGGTTTAATTTTTATATGTAGCGTAATCTTTAGAATCGTCAGTGATTTACATGATTCATTTGATTAAAGAAAACCTTCTAAAATCAGCATTAATATATTTTTTTGATTTATCAATGAATATAATATCCACATGAAATTTCTCATCTAAAAATATTGCTTTATCTATTAAATAAAATGACCGTATACACTCGAGTATAGTTCGAGTTCTTTGATGATTTTTTTTACGCAAGAAGAGGGGTCGCAGCTAATGTTTGAAGAAGTTAAAAAGCAAGCATATGCAGCAACCAGTTGCACTATACACAGGTAAATTCGTTCAGAACGGGTTAAAATTTATGACAAAAAATCACGGGTCGAACTATAAACAAACTCGACTTATACACGAGTACATATTTTTATTCTTCCTAACAAATCTTTTAAAATAGTTCGAAAATCCACAACATAATGGAAATTAAATATGTATCGATGATTTAGTTTGTTTAAACGAAAAGATTAAGTGATTTTATGACATTTACAAGATATTTTACCATTTAAAAACCAAGCCAAACAACATAGCTTCGGTCATTGGAAGTTTCTAGAAATAAATATTTCATTCAGGAAAATGATTCATCTACTTGGTTAGTATTTTAAAGTGCTTCAGAGATAATATATATATATATATATATATATATATATATATATATATATATATATGAATTAATAAGTGACATCATATTAAGTTATTAAACATGGAATATTTACTTATGGAATATTTGCCATAAAAATTTCTGTCAGGTGATAAGTCATTTTCTCGGCTAAATTTTTCCCACAAATCGTTTTCAGATATCCCTAAAATTGCAAATACTCCAAAAAGATCTGAATCAAAACAAATTCTGATTTTTCTGAGTATATTCGACGAAATTACTAATGTCGTGGTATGACTTGACTAAAAATATGAATATTATTTCATGCTTTTTATTTGTATTTTACATTCATTCTCTTATGATATCATATTTTCATGTGGAGATTTTTGCAAAAAAATTCCGTGTGCCTATTCGCTTCTAGCTCCTGCTGCTTATTGTGCATGAAAGGAACAACAACGAAAAAAAGTGTAAAATGTTTCATTTTTTTTAATCTTCCATATAAACGCACGTTCAATTTTAATCTTGTTTTCCCTGCAAATTCCAGAGACTCAATTATGAAGATTTCCATGCTTTTTAAAAATATTAATTTCTGATTCCATAAAACGTTTATAAAATATTATCATTGTTTTGTTCATTTATTTATTTATTTATTCATTTATACATTTTATTGTGTCACGTGATGCTGTGAAAGATTCCTTTTTTTGTTTCATTATTAGTTTTGGTTCTGGCTTTTACTTTGCATGTCCTTGCGGTCGAAGATATATTTTCAGCTTTTCAATTAAATGCTATGAATGGGATGTTTACTTTAAAAAAAATAAAGTGCTACTGATTCCGTGTCAATTTGCAATAAACACGTGGAGACACGATACAAACAACACAAGTGTCTCTCTACGAGAAAGCAGTTTGTATTTAATACGAGACAAGATAGGCAGAGGTACGCGGTTGAGCCCCTAACAACGAAGAAGAGGCGTTAATTAAAACGAGGCTAACTGTTCTGGTTATTTAAGGTTTTTGTTTATTTAATCTAGCGCATAACGCCACAAGGTGTCGCTTTCTGGTGTTCTTTCATTATTACTGTTTTATGTAGTAATAACAAAAAACTGATGAGTGAATTCTGATAGAGGTGGAGCGTGCAAAACTAGACAGAAAGATTATCAGATAATAGAGGACAAAAAGAGCGAAACGGAGATCTCAAATAACATCGGAATAACGAAAGAAGCTTCCAAGAAACTATACAAATTATTAAGACAAAGGATGTTTATGGTACAAACTACTGCCATGACTATCCTTCTGTACGACAGTGAATGTGGGACGCTTTCCATACAAATTAATCAGAAACTAGAAACCAGAGGAAACGAGATTCTACAGTGGTAAGCAGAGACTACAAAGTCTGATCAAAAAGTATCGGTTCAGTTGCTACCATAACGGGGCTCACGTAACAACGGAGCCGTATGTCACAGAATAACTTAAGTTATATGGCTTTTACTCCCTTCCGTTGTTTATAGCAGTGAATGGAATGAAAATGTGTAGAGTGTGGTCGTCTAACCACACCACATGATTCCATCATTGACTATGGATTTCTATAAATACTTTCTTGTTCAGAAATTGTTCTTGTAATTGTTCAGATGACCTCGATATTGTACCTAGATTTTATGACTATAAGCGAGGTACTAGACTGGCAACAAGGTATCATCAAATTATAGTTGAGTAGGCTGGATATAATCTTAAGTCCTATGTTAACAGCTTCTTTACTCGCACTTCTCGCTTGTGTAATTCCCTTCTGGCTCCATGCTTTCCAGCTGACTTTAATCTTCAATAATTTAAATACAATGACAATAGTTATCTACCGTGCTCCTGGTGACTCTTCTTCTGTATTCTCTCCTTAATAATGCTTCTGATTTCTCATTCTTCCACAAACAGCCATAGTTGCTTTACTGCCTAGCTTGGGGTGAACTTGATTAAAAAGACGAGCATAGGGAAAAGATTAACAAAATGAAAAATTAACCACCAGTTATTTTTTCACTGGAACATTTTACAAACTAGCTGTAAACGTTACTCACAACCATTAAAATATTGATATTTATTGTGTGAATTTACGCAATTACGGCACAAGGCCAAACAGGGGAGGGGTTGAGGCTGGCCGTCACTAACTATCTTATACCTAGCTAATCTGATTCACGACCCATTAACACATTACAATTTACCCATTCACCATAAAAACTCGTCCGTCACCAATCAAACCTCCATACACCATAATACCTCATCCTCTCAAGAGGTTCTTATAAAACGCGTCCCGTGACATAAAAATGTAATGATAATAAATAATTATATATAAAAATTTATGATGAAAAATGAGAGCGGAGGGAATGAACCCCAAAACAAAATAAACATGAACACAAAGTAAACTAAACATAATTGATGTTAATAGGACCCGTCCAACCCTCAAAAAAGAGAGGCCGATGTATTCTGCCCATTGGACAAAATCAAGAGGCTCTCTCGCTAAGGGAGTGGGAAAGGGAAAAAATATACGGACATGGGAAATAAAAAGCTGACCCAGTCGACATAAAAAGAGCCCAAAACAAACTGTGGAGGTTGGGAATCTCAACTTGGATTATAAAAAAAAGAGGCTGCCGGAAACAGGCCAGGAACAATACTAGGTACACAAAAGCTTGTCTAAGGGGAGGGCTCCGCAGGAAACCACCCCAATGTGGCGTAGGTTGACCTAGAACAGAAAATCATGGCTAGCGCCGTTCATACGAACAAAGCTCGCCTCAATAACCCACCTTTCGCTGAAGACTGTCGAATGCAAGTGTTTTCTATCAGTTCTAATCTTCATCTTGAGATGATGCTCAAAGAATCGGATTAGATCTTGATGAGAAAGACGATTGCCTCACAAGACTTCCTCCTGTCACGTCTTCCAAATCACCATTCGGGCTGTGGCCAGCCGCGTAAGAAACACCATTCGTTTCACCACAGAATACGGGGGCAATGCATTTTCACACGCGTATGCGCGATCAATGAGCAACAACGTTAAGATATTTGTGTTTCGGACATTGTTCATTTCGAAATAAACAGGTTTAAAATGAATAAAATCAGTCACTTTTATTCAAAGAAATTATGGGGAACGTTCTGTTTAACAAACGGCGAAGTAATCAGTTTGTAATATTTTTAATAATAGATTGAGAAATCGGAGATCCGAGTTCGAATTCCAGTCGAATCCATTATATTCACTTACGAGCTAATACACTTGGGAAATGAAGGAGTCAAAATATTCTTTCCCCAGCAATGGTTAAATAATAGGAAAGACTGGGTTATATAGCCGTGAGTGGCAACCGGTCTAATAGAAGGAAGATTCTGAATTCAAAACTGTATGTAGCCCTGGCGAAGCACGGATTATGCAGCCAAGGAAAAGATCTTCCGCATTGACTCGATGATTCCGACTAAGGTCGACTCTTTTGATAAAAGGGAGTACGTAAGATAGCAGGTCAGATAACCGGTCTTTGAGACGGAAAACTCTTAATTCAATACTATATGTAGGCCTGGCGATGCATAGATTATGCAGATAAGGAAAGGATCGTTCGCATTGGCTCGATAATCACCTTTACGATCGACTCTTTTTATGATAATGAATGATGACAAAAATAATGATACGCCAGGCACTGAAAGAAACCTAACTCTGAAATTGTAGCAATGTGCTTTCACGTAATCTTCAAAGAGTGAATTCAACGGAAACAATCATTGCCATTTAGTGAAATTTCTAAAGCGGTATTGATACCAACACAAGAGATCCTTTCATTTTATACTTTGTCTTGACAATTTCTATACCTATTTTATTAATAACTGGAAGATTCTTGGTTAAAGGAAATGGTATTTTATTTTGAACTTCTTCTACTCGGGTAAATTAAATAATTTCATGTCAATTTTGATCAAATAAATAACCGATACGATTTGATAGAGTTATGAAAAATCAATAGTGATCTCCCTTTGTCTCGTAACTCTCCTCTTTGAGAGAGCTATTTCTGTTTACTGGTACCATAAATGGACACTATACGCGACCCTTGCATTGTCAGTTGCATAACGCTTTCTTAAAGCCTACATTGCGTATATTTGTCATTATGGATAGGTTCGACTGTCGTTCGATTCACACACCTTTCCGGACTTTTGAAGAATAATTGAGATTTATCCCTTGTTTCTTGCTTAGGATTCAGTTTTTTGTTACTTCTGAAGTCTATATAAGACTACATTATTTTTATTTTCTATTTACTTATTTTTTCCTTCTCAATAGGAGCAGATATGCTCGCCTATCATTCTGTTCACGTTCCTCCCACGTCTTTTGAATAGAAATAGATGTTTATCGTTTGCTCCCTATTTAAGATTGGATTTTTGGATCCCTCTAAAGTCTTTTCATTTTCTTTCACTCCCAGTGGCCCCTTAGTGACATTATTGGCTTCTCTGGGCTGAATTGATTAAAAAAAAACATTTAAAAAAGATAAAAACGAACGGAAATAATATTAATACAAATATCACGTAAAGTATATTACATTCAAGAATTAATGTTTGACACGGAATTTAAAATAAAACATATTTTTGCAAAAAATAGAATGCTGGAAAAAAGACAAGAAAATTTTAACAAATACACAAATAAAGAGAGACAATAAAAAGATACGAAAAAAATGAACGAAAGAAGAAAATAAGCAATCTAGTAACTAAAAGGAAAACAATTCTGAATGAAAAAAAAACATTCAAGAATCAAATATTAATTCAAAACTATAGACATACAGCACCAACTTAAAACCTTTAATTCCAGAGAATAAATACGTTCGAACAGACTTCCTAATCAACGCTACACTTTGATCAAATTTCTCAAAAGGATACCGATATTAAATCATACGCCGGCGGCAGTCTTTCCACAGATGTGATCAACAATATCTATGTAGATGGATGTAGGCGATGGTGTGTATTTGTTACATTTCAGCCTTTAATGTTTACATTAATAATAGCTTAATTGAAAATAAAATACATTAATAGAATTTAACATTAACATTTTACAAAATAGCTACGAACAATCGCTTCCGGTCAAAGCAATAACTAAAATAACGGCAGTTTGACAACTTATTTGATTAATCGATATAGGATATATTGAATAAAGAGGAAGCGATTGATTTTTCTTCTCGTTGTTTTCATTAAGGCAAGTGTAACCTGAAAATCTACATACACATATATAAAAAAATAACAGACACACATCTATATACAACAGAAAATACGGTAAACACACACACACACATATATATATATATAATTATTTATTTAAAAATAAAATATTTAAATAAATAATTATATTTATGCTCTACTTTTACATTGAGCACTATTTTTAAAAAATAATAACTAAAATACTAAGGGACTTTAGATTATTTACCTAACCAGTTCCTTCCTATTTTCTATATATTTTCATATATATATATATATATATATATATATATATATATATATATATATATATTAAGAAATGGACAAAGTCCGACAATTTATTTATTAAAGATATTTTTATGTTTAACGTTCTTTTTATAGATACAAGTATTCAAGTAAATGCTCTGTTTTCAGGCCGGTAAATGTAATTTAATACTGTTTATTATAAACAGAGCATTTATTTAAATACTCGTATCTATAAAAAGAACGTTAAACATAAAAGTATCTAGTAGACGGTATCCTCGGATACGAGTGGCAGTGCTATTCAATCTTAAATAAATATAAGACTAAATACATAAGTAGAATATTGTGTGTTATATGAATATGAACAAACCTACTGTTTCTTTCTTTTCATTTTTCTCTCTCTCTCTCTCTCTTTCTCTCTCTCTCTCTCTCTCATTAGCATCAGACCCTCAACTGCTTCGTCGGGGGGACCTGAGGACAGAAGAAACACAATTTGATTATTTTTCTTCATTAACCTTACCCACTCCAAGCTCTTGACCAGCAGCGAAAGACCAGTGAATACGTTGTGGGTCGCCCTGGGTTTTTACACTAGGACCTCATGTTTTGAATTCAAAGTTCACCATCTTCTAGACCGGTTGCCATCCTTTATTTCGCTCACTGGGGTAGACTGTTCTAGTTCCACGTGCCATGTTTAATGGATGTCAGTTATCAGTTATCTCCTGTTAATTTCCCTCTGAAAGTTCTCCACTGCCTTAACCGGGTAGTGAACTCACACTCTTTGGGTCCTATCACTGGATCTAACTAACGCCTTTATATTTATCTAACTATGCCATGTGCCATTGAGGACATCTCTGTATGAATGCCTGTGTATTATAAACCTAATGTCTCAGCAATCATGTTTACCAGTGCTCATATTGCAATTCTTTGCTGTTATCATTGCATTTTTTTTTTTTTTTTTTTTGCCAGAGCTCTTATTGTACCTTTTGTTGTTATTATTGCTTTCCTCTTGCACTCCTTATTACTGGTTCCCATATTGTATTCATTTCTATGCTTGGTCGGCTCAGGAGATTTTTGTGGCCTATATATTCATCCACAGACAGACTTCAGTCAGAGATCCAACCCCTTGGCTATCGTATATATGCTTTTAGTTTTATTGATCTAGGGCAGGTTGGAGCAGTTTTACTGGATTTGATACTTCGGCAGGTAGATTAGTTATGTGAAAATTGTTCACCAAAGTGTTTTTCAAATTTCGATGACCTTCTTGGCTAATATGAGTTTTGATGAAATATAACGAATGCACGCAGTTATTCCATTCGAATTTGTATAAATAAACTTTGCCCAGCATTAGTGTTAAATCGAATTTAGTCGCCTATTCCGTTTTTCACATGTTAGGCATTCACATAGCAGTTTTGAAATGAATATATTGGCGTTGTGCCAGAATAACCTGCATAAATCTGTTTTTAACTCGCTCTCTCTTTCTCATATATATATATATATATATATATATATATATATATATGCAGAGAGAGAGAGAGAGAGATTAATGCATGTTTCATTAACTAATATAGACAAGTTTGGTCTATTTGTTTTAAGTAAGTTCCTTTCATATTGTCTGATAAGTTTAATAACATTATCAAAGACGAAAGGAAATCACCATATTGATACATGTTTAAATCCAATCTAAGCTTTCAGGTTACATAAGCCATTATCAAAGATGACAATTACTTTTTAATATGTCAACCAATACACGAACAAAAACAATAATGATAGTCTGTTTTTATTGCATGAAAAATGTCAAAGCAACCACTAACGTTTCCAAAATAATTTTGTCCTTAAATTCACGTATGAACTTAATAATACTAATAAAATCCCCTTCCTTGACATATTGATAAACACAAATTATAACAAATTTATTATTTCGCCATACAAAAAAAAAACTACCAGCATAAATTTATGTACACTTAACTACAAAAGCGAATATCCATATTACTACAAAATAGCAATTATAAAAAATTTAATACATCGCGCAGAACATAATTTGTCTACACAACAGATTTGTTTTTACAGTGAACTAAAGAATATAAAACAAACACTTATTAATAATAGTTTTTAAACTATATAGTTAATGAACAAATAAAATGCTTTCTTAGAAGTCTTAATACTAAGCAAATAGAACATAATACTGCTTCAACTAATCCCAAACATATTAATCTCTTATATCGTAGTCAAATGCATGCTAACTGTAAACAAGATAAAAATATACTAAAAAAATAGTAAATACTAATATATCTACAACAGATTCTAGCATAAAATAATGTTAATTATATACTACACTTCATCTAGTATATCCAACTAAATTATTCGCAATGATTCTTTCCCGCTCCCCGTTAGCGATTTGCAAAAAACCAACATAGTATACAAGTTCAAGATAATATCTCCAATGGATTAAATAATATTTGACTCTACATTTCAATGATAACTCTAACCTTTTTAGGCATTTAAAACAACATGCCTGGCCGCGTACACATTTTCAGAAAATCCTTATTGAAAACACAACTATACTTAAACATGAAGACAATAAACAAAAACTTAAAATTCTTGAAGCTATATACATAAAAAAGTTGAAACCTAACCTGAACAAAATAAACTACGAAATCTCCACAAATATTCTTAAATGCCTATAATTGATAACAGAAGCCATTGGTTTATACCAACAGCTTCCCATACTTAATATTTCTTGTTTTCACTCTCGCGTGGTCATGTGTGACGCCACGAGCTGCGACGTGATTTTCGCTTCCGCAACTCGTATACACGAGTTTGTCGTTGCTTTAAAGTTGTTCATGCAACAAAAACAGACTATCATTATTGTTTCGTCCGTGTATTGGTTGATATATTGAAAAGTAATTGTCATCTTTGATAATGGCTTATGTAAGCCGAAAGCTTAGATTGGATTTAAACATGTATCAATATGATTTCCTTTCGTCTTTCAATGATAATGTTATTAAGCTTATCGGGCAATATGAAAGGAACTTACTTAAAATAAATAGACAAAACTTGTCTCTATTATTTAATGAAACATGCATAAATTAAAAAGTGCTGCCTAAATATACACATATATATATATATATATATATATATATATATATATATATATATATATATATATATAATATTAGTGGAAAATATACATACATATGCAAAATATATAAATACCCATACATGTATATTTTTAGAATAAAAATTCCAAGAGGAAGAATCCAGGTAGAACTCAATGTCTAGGACAGAGTAAGGATATAATAAAAGAACTTTAAGCACTAATATCCCATGGTCATAATTTATTCCATTACAAATTCAAAATTTTGAATTTGTAGGTTGATGAATTGGACCAAATTTAAAATTCCAATGGAATAAATTATGACCATGGGATATTAGTGTTTAAGCTTTTTTATATATATATATATATATATATATATATATATATATATATATATATATATGCGCGTGTCTGTGCACAAATGAGTATATGGTTTTAACAAGATTAGCTTAATTTATCCAATTATATGTCAAAACTGTTATTATGAAACCATAATTAGTTGAAAAGCCGTTATTAATTAGTTCTCACACACACAAAGTGATATCTTATATTATCTACAATATCACCGATGACAAATGTTTCTGTTCATATTTACACCTTAAATTTCACTAATTTCAATATGATCGTGAAGAAACACCTTTAATTCATTGTTTTTGAAATGCATATTAAAAAACGGCTCCAAATACTGAGACACGACAGGGAAGAAATCTCGGAGTCATATATTTTTGCATAAAACGCGAGTAAAGTCGCGATCCCCTTAAGAACGTAATGTGTGCATCAATCTGACTATTCGATAAAAACGGCACCGTCTAAGAATGTTATCGTCCCTGTTATTATCTAGCCTTGTAATACGTTGTTCTACTTTCCCCGTCTGTAATCTGCCGACCGCTTTCGGTGGTAAGAGAGAACAGAGTGACAGTGATTGCAAGGGAGAAATAAATAAATATATGCATCGCTATAAATGATACAGCATTTGCCAGGCAGCTAGATAGATGTGGAAGTGTTAATCCGTTTTCGTGTGTATGCTTGCATATTTGATATTTTCAAGAATGTTGCTATTTTATATCTTTTCCCTGTGCACGATTATTCAAAGTTCTGTTCACTTAACGTTCCTCTACTCGAAAAGCTTTCTTTCGATTGTGCATCGATGCCGGAGTAAGGCTATTGGCTCGACTGTGCGCGTATTAGTCAAAATTTTCCTTCTGACATTTCCTCTGCACACTGACATTTTCGCATAATCGACTGCAACGAAAGATGGGCGCTTTGACAAATTGACCAACTTCAATAAGCCAAGTGAAGTAATGAAAGCATTTTTCTTCAATACTGTCCTATGCATTTCCTTTCTTTTACTCGCTCGAATACATACATTTTTCTTATTATTGATTACAAATCATCAGGCCACGCTACTGAAGAGTCTCAAATTGTTTAAATGTTGGCAGTGTGAGTTTATACTTTCCTGATGCATTCAAATGTACGCTCTCACACACACACAAACACACACAAGTATATATATATATATATATATATATATATATATATATATATATATATATATATATATATTGGTTACACACACACACACACACACACACATAGGAAAGTGGAAACCATACCACGGGTTGACCCAACACATATGAGTGCAATTGGGTAGACAGAACTCAATAGTCAATAGCTGTGCTAGCAAGAAGCTGCAAATCAACATGGCCGACGGCTTGAGCGTGCTGGCCTTCTTTAAATTGTTGATCACGCTAGATAACACACTCTTTCCCAGAAACTGTAACTATGGTCTGCTCAGCAAAGTTGCAGTATAAAGCACAGGTGGCCTCTGTGGGTGTTGAATATACCACAAACGCAGCTGAGCGAGCATCTTCGATAGGAATTGGCTAACCGGCTTTTACACAGGAATCAGCGAATACGAGTGGCCAGCTATTATATATATATATTAATTGGTGCAGTATATATATTATAAAGAATTAATAAATTTAATGTAATTAATGGCGAAATCACTTCGCTAACAGATCAATAAAGTATTAAATTACTAACAACTCTTGGATTAGATTTTCTGTTCCAAGTACTTTCGAAGAAATTCGCTCCTTCATCGCTAGGAATTAATATTGTTTTCATTTGAGGTAAATTTCCAAGACGAAAATAAAATCTATCTGATAATTTAAAAAATAAGGATTGCGCCATTCTGAGAATTGTTAGTAAGTTAATATTTTATTGATCTGTTAGCGAAGTGATTTCACAATTTAACCATTAAGTTATCTGATTAAATCTTTGGATGATTGCTTCTTCCTATATATATATATATATATATATATATATATATATATATATATATATATATATATAAGGTATTATTTAATATCTATACTCTGACATTGTGAAAATAACCGGGATAATACAATTTATAAATATATTTGAACAAACTGATATCAGGGGAAAAATCAGTAAAAAAAAAAAGGGAAAAGACGAAAAACATCTTTGTTGGTTGAAAATAATCAATTTTCAAAAGAAAAACACCGACAGAGTAAATTAAGTAAAAATATAAAAGTGCTTAATACACTAAGTAGAGCAAAATCTAAAACTCCTAGCGAGAACACGTTAAGTAGGTTCTGGCTTACTAGGTTCTATATATATATATATATATATATATATATATATATTTATATATATATATATATATATATATATGGGGGTCACTTTAAACGTTATTTTAGCGGGTACTCGTATTTCAGTATGCACTCCCTTTGTATATTAAACAGTATAATTATTTTCACTTACCGGCCTGATTATTTGAAAGATCCTATTAAAGAAAAATTTACGCACTTTAGCAGGAATCCAGCCTGCACTTCGCAAGGCTGAGTGAACCACTGTTTAGCCCGGTGCGCCTTACTGCTTGGACACGAAGGAACAAGCCAATTTCAAGCTTTCAATTGAAATGTCTCCCATCAGAGATCTCTCGAAGTTATTTTTTTTCATATCTGCACATAGTTTCGTATCCAAACGTAAGCACAGATACTTTTTAGAATAGATTTTTTTTTAATGCAAACATTTGTATCTCTTCAAACTTTATTTGTAATGGATACGTTTATTTATTAAACAGTATTGTTATTTTTATTCTCATCGACTGATCTGATTATTCGTTGAGAAATCTTATGACACTGGACTTTTTTTTATATAGTGTACCTTGATAGCTTAGTCGCTTAGGAGTTGCTTATGTATATATATATAATAGCCTCAATTTCGCTAAAGGATTTACCAAAATAACGGATATTGATCTGGACATTATTTTAGCGTCTAGAAGATCAATACTTACATACAATGACGCTACTTGGATAAAAAAGAATAATGGTAATTTCGATGTACCTATGGGTGCCTTTGATTCTGCCCAAATTGCAGATCTGGTGGGCATATATATTCTTGACACCTTGAGTAGAATAGTTGACCTTAACCAAGTCGGAATTTATAGAGATGACGGCTTAATCATTGTCTCAAATAGCAATGGTCCCTTAACTTCCAGCTTACATAAGAAAATTATTAGGGCCTTCAAATACTTAGACCTTAAAATTGAAATATCTTCCAACCTGAAAATAGTCAACTTTTTAGATATTACACTCAATCTATCGAATTCCCACCCCACCCACATCTCCTAAAATTCTCTCTGTTAAGGTTTCATGTCCCTCCTCCTCATACTTACTCTTTCTCTAAATTCGTTTTTGATTTCCGGAGTTGTTTTTCTGTTTTCATTTTTGAATTTGTAGGTCTGATGATTTGGATCGTATTTACGATTCCAATGGAATAAATTATGACCATGGAATATTAGTGTTTAAGCCTTTTATTATATCCTTACTCTGTCCTAGACATTGAGTTCTACCTGGATCCTTCCTCTTGAAAAATTTTTTCTGAAAATATACATGTATGGGAATTTTTAGATATATTTTTCATATGTATGTATATTTTCCACTAATATTATCTATATATATATATATATATATATATATATATATATATATGTGTGTGTGTGTGTGTGTGTGTGTGTGTGTGTATGTATGTATGTGTGTCTTTGTATGTGTGTCTGTGTTTATGTGTAGGTGTGCGCGTGTTTGTATATTTTGTAGGATTCTTTTATTTAAACAAGACTTAGTAAATTCAAGCATAAAGTTCTTTTGTTCATTTTTACAGTTTTATAATAAACTGTGCATATCCGAGTTAATAAGTGATTGTTGCATCCCTTAATGTAACAAATTGCAATACTCTCATATACAATGTCTTATCCCTTCCTCGCTTAAAATATCTAATATTAAATCACCAATGTTATTCAGACTTCTATCTTTTACAAATTTATTTTTATTATCATTGCATCAACATTTACGCAAAACTGACGGCGTAGCAATGGGTTCGACTCTCAGTCCTACTTTATACAATTTTTTCATAACTCATAAAACAACATTAATAATATTACCAAAGTCATAGGTTTGATATATCAATGACATATATTCTTGTAAAAACAAAATAGAAGAAATAAAATACCTTGAAGAAATATTCGAGAAAATCTTATATACTTATGAACTTTACTAATAGCTCCAATTTCTTGAACGTCTTAGTGTACGTTAATAGACACACTTTGTTACTTCAATATATAAAGACAAACAAATACCAATGTCTTAATTACTAAATTGAATGCACTCACAGATATAAAATAGCTGTTATAAAACCATTAAGCGACCCGAAAGAAGGGAACTAAGCACTATAAAATAAATACACTCTTACCACATCGACAATGAGAAACAAGATTAACATAACAATATTTTGGAAAAAATACAAACATCCTGATAATAGAAAAATAGCAAAAATATTACATATTAAATTCAGTTGTACCCTGTCTATAAACAAGATAAAGGAATTCCATATCATTCACCGGTACATATGCCTTAAATGTTTCAAAAAATAACTTAGATTTATTATTTTCTGTAATATTATAAAGCACCTAACCTAATCATGACTAATACCAAGGGACTTCATAAGTAAAAACAATATTGTTTATGAATTTTCGACTGCCTCTATACTACCAGTCGGCAACAACACATCTAAAACCACTTACGTTGTTAATATAATGTCGTGGAGTAGCTGAACACCTCCACAAGATGGCCTAGTCTCAGACTATTAGGCAGCAGTCTCTCTTACTGAGGAAGAGGAGTTAACAATTCAGCATTTATTACATTACTCTGTGTTTTTCACCGAATATCATATTATTCTTCGAAATAAACTACTTCTACTATTTCAACACAGCATATAAGTACAATACAGTTTCGTTGGTTAAATTGTAACATATCAAATCTTAGTCAATTCTAATTTATCAAATCTTACTCTTGTTTATATGTCTATATTTTATATCACCAATCGTCCTCCATAGTTTACGTTTCTTTATGGGGAATTAGTATATTGTAGAGGTTTAGCAAATTTCAAATTTGAAAACTTAATGTTATTTTCCTCAGTTTACTTTTGTGTATATTAATAAGTTACAATATATATCTCCGCATTTACATTGATAAAGTTCTTCCATATTTCTACGTTGCTTAAAAATCGAAGACTGAACACGAACAAGAATAAATGAAAATAAAATAAAAAACAAAGTCAAGTAAAATAAATTTATCCAAACACATAAATAAGTAAATAAACTAAGTAAATAATAAACAAATTAAACAAAACACGTACGCACAGATAAACACAAACAGACGCAGTAATTACAATTGGCAATAAAATAATCAATAATAAAAAGGTTGTCGGTATTACACTTTCGCACCGCCTCCCCAGTTGCTGCCTGTCATTCAGTGATGGGTTGCCCTAGAAACAGTTCTGTTTGTTATTATTAATTATAATATTTAAATTTAAATTAAAACATAAATCTCAAGAAACAAAATCAATGTTTGTAAAGCCCTAACTAACGCCAAAAGTGTAATAGCGTCAGAACCTTAACTAACAACACTATAAATAGCAAAAAAAAAAAAAACTGCATTCGGGTCCATAATTATTCCCACTCAATATGCCCCGGAATTATTCGAAACCGTTAACCTGCAACAAAATAAACGTGAGAATAATGCAATAGATTATCTACAATGCAATAGACTACCCACAATGCATCACTGACCAGTCGAGCAAAAACACTAATGGCCCAATGCTCGTCTTTTGACTTTGTGTCTGGCCGTTTATGTCTTGGATAGACTAGACAAGTGATTTTACGTTCGTTTTTTTTTTCTTTTGAAAGACTGTTAAAAAATTTAGTTTGGTTACATTTATTTTGAATTGACTATATATCTGTTGCGATATTTATTTTCTTTTTATTGTTTTATTTTCAGTTTTCCTTTTCTCTCTCCCGGGAATAAGCTGATTTTATTTTTTAAATATTTATCTGGTGAAACGTATTTCTATTTGTTGCACTAGTGTTTTGATTTATTTTTCTTACTTTTAACTTTGTCGTAAGTGTTTAAGTTCCTCTTTCCTTATTCTTAACATCCTCGTCTTTAAAGCCCATTTTTAAAAATTTTTTTTCTCAGTTTAATTTTTATTTTACGCTCGACTGTCAAATTTATTTCTCAGTTTATTTCGGCCATTTTGTTCTCTTTATAGGCGAACCTTTTTATTTTTTGCTACGTGTGCATTTAATTTAATTTTTTCAGTCGTCGTTGTTTCTTTTTTTTTTAAATGTTTTACATTTGATTTTGTTTTAATCCTCCCTTTTTGCATTTGTTTTATTGTTCGTGTCTTTGAAGTAAATTTCTTTTATTTTTACTCGTTACATTTTTTATGATTTCCTTCGTCTGCTAGTAAACAAAGTTCTTCGTCTTCCGTTTTAATTTTTTTCATTGTAACTGTTTGTATGTTAAACTAGATTTTTTTTTTTTATCACACATTTTGTGGAATTACTTTGGGTCTTAATTTGTTCTCTACTGTTTCGTTGTTTTCGTTTGGTCAATTGCTTATTTTTTTAAGAATTTTCTTGTTTTGTCTATAAGAAAAAACAGAACAAAACCAAGGGCACAATCTTCTCAAAAATAGCCGACAAATGTCGGTTCATTAAAAAGAACTTGTTTGCTTCCCCAAAACCCGCCGGATAGAGAAGTTAAAAAAAGAGGGATATTAACAACAACGACAAAATAAAACTGAACAATGTATGGTGGCCGCAAATGGCCACAATTTCGAACCCCAAGCCGAAGAAAATATACCAACCGAAAATAAGATAACCCAGAATGAAAAGGACAATAATAAAAACATGAACAAAAGCAACGAATGTAATGTATCGAAAGGGGATTCAATCTCTTGCTGGAAATACCTCCACGTAGTGTATAATCAAAATTACGGAGAACTGGGAGATAGCCAAGTGTTACGAATGTCTTATGAAAGAAGATGGGTTCTTGGTAGACCCCCAGGAGCACAGAAAGTTGAGAAAAATATTGTCTGTCTTTTTTGTTGATAAGTGTTCGCGCAAAAATTTGTCGCTCCACTGAAGACACCTTGATAATAATTCGACGTCACTAGTGGTTAAAACCCAAAGTGATCAAAGGTAAAAGTTAATTCATGTTAGATGTGCTGTTACCCATGCCTGCGGAATTTGAGGACGCCTCCAGTCGAGATCCTATGACGAAAGATCGTATAATATGCACTTCATCTCCCTCATCATCTACCTGGATGTGGAGGGTCAGAAAATGAGTCATTGTGACCGGCCGTAAACAAGCCATTTAGAATTGTTGGGTAATTGATCACATCTCCTCTTCATGACCAAAGCCTCTGGGTTTATGGCCATCTCCGAACCAAATCCCCCTATGGTCGAATCTGTTATTTCCGTGTTGCCTGTGATAAGCATGCTAAAGATTTGGAACCGGTTGGCTCCAATGCGCGGCCTCCATTTCCCCAAAAGCCTTTGTTAGTCGCCTGTGCGTTCGCAGAGAAGGAAAAGGAGGATGGACGATCGTTCTCTAGACCAGAGGGAAGCTCCGGACAGCGGGAACTTAGTCCCCCAGAAACACTCACGTGTAAAAACACGCAGTTTCATTCCCTCCATGGGGTTCCAAGTGTGATGAGCCGGTCAGCTCTGCCAACAAGAGGAGAACGAGGAAAATAAAATACGAGCTAAATTTTGACAAGAAAGTAGAAAAATTAAAATCAGCTCTGAAATCCAAAAGATCACCACAACCTCCAACAACCCGCCTAATTTCCTCGGAACCGTCTTCCCACTTGAAACAAAAATATATCATGGCTCCATCTCCAGTCAAAAAATCTTTAATGCCCGCTCCATTCAAGATGACAACTCTCAAAAAACTGCCATTAAAAAAAAAAAAACATGCCAAAAAAGGCTACACCACAAATCCATCCCTTGCTCATACTCCGTACAATTCACCTAACGAATCGGAGAACACAAAAAAGCAAAGACCTCCATCAACCAAATCAAATAAATAAAAGAAAAAAATCTAAACTCATTTGCACTTTAAAGGAAGACGTGTGCTGAGTATCGAGGGAGCGGGTGCAAAAAAAAAAAAAAAAACATTAACGCAAACCCGGAAAATCAAAGATTTAATTGTCCTTCTAAATTTCAAAGAAGTAAACTCAAATGAGGTTGAAAACATCCTATAAGTTTTCCCAGCGCCAAGAGTTAAGTGTGATGCGATATTGACAGGGATCTCAACCAGTATGGGCGATAATAGAAGAAGCAAATGGCTTTCTTCGACGAAGATAATGTGAAAGAATTAAATCAGTTTTGTCCAGGGTCTCCTTGTTCAAGATTATCGAAGACATCATGTTTCGCAAGTTTCACGGAAATTTCTTGAGCCCTGTTCTATTGGTATAAATGTGGTATCTTCTTTAACTAAGGCTATTAACGACGTCTTTATCTCGCTAATGTCTTTTCAAAACAAATATTACTTTCACCTATGGTACCTACACTTTAATTATTTAAGTTCAGTACTAGACTGGCGGCTAGGTCTCATCATTTTAGGAGTTGAAATAACTAGATGCCACTTTAAGGTTTGTTCTCTCGTACTTCTCGCTTGTGGAATTCTCTTTCGGTTTCTTGCTTTCCGGCCAACATTGCTTTTACGTTTTTGAAGAACAATGTCAATCGTTATCTTCTGTCTTAATTCCTATTCTTTTATTGTTCTCTCTCCTTAATGTTTTTTTTTTTACTCATATTCTCTAAAACTCAGTAATACCTTGCATCTTAGAGACTTTATTGCCTGATTAGTGTGAAATGATTGAAGCAAAAGGGTTTTCTTCACGTCACTTTCTCTCACAACGTAACGTACATAGATTTGTACCCTCCGCCATGTATATACAGTACGCATGTTAATAAGTGAATCATTATTGTATTATGATTTTAATAAATGATTTTCTCGATTTTTCTTAGATATGCAGCATTTATTACAATAGTAGTTGGAATAACAAAAATAGCACTCGAATTTGATACATAACAAACAAATTCAATATAGAATTGCATTCAAAACATAGAAAGACGCCGACTTAGTCCATCATTCTTCTCTTAACCATCAAAACACTGCTCATTGCCCGCGCGGGAAGTGGATGGAAGATAGAAAAGCAGTCTCACGCCAGAATGACTGTTTTTCTAATATTACGCAAGAAAAGAACAAAAATGGGGCTTAATAAATGAAAAAAATAAAAACAGTAAAATATCCCAAAGAGACGAGTAAATAAAAGCAAGAAGAAAGAAATTGTGAGGCAATAGAAAGCAATAAAAAAAATTTGAAGCAAAAAATGTCGCATTAAAATCAACTGATAAAAGTTCAGTATATAAGACGGAAGTATAGAAAACACAAGGGAAGAAGTGAAGAAACGAAAGCTGTTTTCTTTCCATATTTATGGTTGTCCAAACTAGAATAATAAGAATTAATGATCAAATAAAATCGTCATAAACTCATTACCGTTTCATTTTTTTCAGTCTTTGCATATCTTCATATTCTTCTGACGAAAGATTTCCATAATAGACAAGATGATCCAAAAATAAGCAAATGAGACAGAAAATTGTTCGACATTTTTATCCCCAATAAATAGAAAGCAAAGGATCTGAGAAAAAACCCTTAACTGTTATTTATACCTATAAATTATCTTATTTATTATGTTATTATTATTATTATTATTTTATTTTTGTTATTATTATTTTATTTCCTTCGATTCTTGTGTGAACACATTTCTTTCCGGGTCCCGCCCAGAGACCTAAGATCAGAAATTGCATCATGACATTTTCCACTGGCCAATTACAAAAAAGGGTGTAGGCTGTACAGGTGAATACAATTCTTTTTGTATTTCTCGAAGGTATGGACTTCCAGGAATCCCTTCAATGAGTCTACTGAAATCTTTTCCAACCAATCCGAGGGCTCCAACTACAACATTTGGATTGTTGATGTTCCCATAGGCCACATTTTTGAGATTTTGATTTCAAGGTCCTTGTATTTTGATAGCTTTTTTGATAGCTTTTTGAAAATCTTTTATTATTATTATTATTATTTTAAGAGATTATAATTGAAGGTCCTTGTATTTTGATAGCTTTTTGAAGAACTTCAATGATACATTGCAGTCTGCAGGGACTGCCATATCAATAACGAGGCAATTCTTTTATTTGTGGCCTCTAATAACAATGTCTGAGCAGTTGCGTTTGATTGTTCTGTCTGTGTATATTGTGTAGTCCCATAAAATTATAACAGTCCCTATCTACTTAACCGAGTCTGGGTGGTGTTCATACCATTTTTTTTCAGTTTCCTTCCCGTAGAAGTTGCAGATTTTACAGTGCAGATATTGGCCAACTCTGTCATGTCGGGTTTTAGATTCAATGGGTGCTAACACTGTGCAACCTGATACAAGATGATCAATCGTTTCTGGATATTTATCACAGAATCTGCATTTTGGACTAACACAATATTTTAGTATGTGTGCTTGATAATTTCTAATTAACAAGCATTGATCCTGTGCAAGGATAAAACCTTTTTTTCTTTTTATTATTATTATTATTATTATTATTATTATTATTATTATTATTATGTTATTTATATCTATAAAAATAAATGTGCGCAGTTTAGAGATAAACAGTTCAAATGCTGTCGATTACGTTTATTTTTATTCGTTTGTTCATTATTTTATAACTATTTCCGATCTGTTTGACCTGCGCGTAACTTGCGGAAAGCTTACAATAATACAATGTATTTTATATGGCATTATCTTATTTTAGAATTATTCATACCAAATTTAAGATACATCTCTATAGCAACCTGTGGGAAAACTTCCCCGTTGATATTTCTAACAGATGCTGATTAACTAATCTCACAAAAATTTCAGCTACAACCGCAGAATTTTGATTCTGTTTAAAGCTGATGAAAAACCATTATCTTAAAGTAGGTTACTGCCTTGTGAAATCTTAACCATAATTGTGATGAAACAGAAAATTTGTAATACGAAATTCTAATAGAATAAAAATGGCATTTTTCCTGTTCATCTGTATAAATAAATGCGTGTGTCAGCCTGTCAGTGTTCCACACTTTTTCAACTTTTCTCCTAGAGACCGTAACCCAAACTATAATAGCATTTTCGAATAAGTCCGACATGTGAGCAAATTAAAAACATTCTAGGTCGGATCCGGACACGCAGTTCTGAAATAATTTATTGCCAAATGTTCATTACTACGATTGTTTTCGGTGATTTTTTTACATGATTTTTGGGGACGAATTTTTTGTACGATAACAGTTTTTATAACTTGGGAATCATCAAAAGTCACCCATGAAATAAAGCTAATTGTTTTTTTGTTTTTTTTACGGAAAGTAAAGATCCATGGCGATTAACTGGCGACAGAAGAATTATCGTTGAGCTTTTAAAAGTTAAGTTTAAATATTAATTCAATACTTAAATGCGGTGGTCAATTTGGATTTCGTCTGTAGTTTATTGTTGCCTATCGCATACGGCAGCAGTATACCTCGCAAAAAGAAATCTCCACCAACAGAGGACCTGCTTGAACTCAAGAGAGCACATGCTGCCCTGAGGAAAAAAGAGTTCCATGCAAGTGAAAACCTAGATTAAATGGCAGCCAGGAGACCTTCCAATGCTGAGAATATGCAAAGACTTAGGGATTCTCAAACTCCTGAACAACCGAAGACCCAATCAAGACACCTCTGCAAGAGCTAACTTATGTGACCACCGATAGAGTGGCTTTTAAGCTATTTAGTCTATAATTCTATTTTGTTTCCTTGTTTAATTTTGCATTTTGCTATTCTTATATTTTTCTGATTTCTAAGAGTAAAAAAATAAAATATTGTTCTGTCAAATGTCAAGAGAGAACGCCGAATATATACAAGCCGATAATACTTTTGAATTCAGGTTAGTATAGGGTGACCAAAAAAAACGGGAACATTTTAACAATCCAATAAAACCAAGAGTGATGGAAGAAAAATATTTTATTCATAATAATTGAAACCTTAAAATATGCCATTTAAGAAACAATGATGGAATTTTCATTTTTTTAAAAATTACGTCCTGTAGATGGCGTCTTCCTGTACGAATGTATTCTTGAAATCTGCTGTTGAGATTCCTCATTGACTGCTGCAACAGCTCAGCTGGAATACTGTGAATTTCATCTTGAATTCTAAATGGCGAAATGTTTACTTGCTCAAGGTTACTGTCTCGCAGTGTTGCCACTTGCTCATGTCTAGCAATACGCACTTCAAACATCCCTGTATTTGTTGTAAGGAATAGAGGGAATAATGTACAGTACACTGTACATGTTTTCGGCCATTTTCAACTACTGCCCATTTCTCATCGTTACCATTATACAATTTGATGATTTTTATTAGGTTGTCTATAAATGAAACATTCACCATAATGGAGCCATTTCAACGCGTAATTACCATTTTTAGCAACGGTTCTTAATGAGAAGAGAAAATAAACTGATGTTTTTTTTCTGTCATCTAACCATTTGTTTTTTTCTGTTCCACCACTAGAAGGCAAATAGTTTTTCTCGGATTAAAACCGATTTTTTCAACATAGAGATTAACGTCTGACATCGAATTTATGTATTGTTTACTTTAAAACATGGCGAAAATTTCCAAAGAAATTCGGATGAAAATAATTAAGATTGCCACAAATATGAACCAGCGAGAAATTGCTAAGAACTTTGGAATGTCAAGAAGCAGCATTTCAGATATCCTTTTGATTTCTCAAAGCAAGAGATATCTTTTGAATCGACCAAATAATGGTCCCCTTTGACGCCTGCAGTCTAGGACAATAAGGGGACTGATCAGGACAGCAAAACAGTTAATAAAACAAGACTGATAGGCAAGTGATGGATGAGTGCGACTTGTTCATTTTGGTGTCAGTCGATAACACTAAGTGCATCCTTCAAGTATATGATCTGAAGAGATTCAATTCAACAAAGAAACTAGATTTAAACAAGAAGCCTTTGAAGTCAACATGACTTTGATCAAAGTGGTATGACTGAGAAATGCAGATACTTGGGATAAAGTTTCTTTCAACGACGAAACGAAGATGGCGCTGCATTCTAAGTGTGAATTTATCAGAAGCCCGCAGGAAATCGAAATGACTCGCGTTACACAACGAAAGCAGTAGAGTTTGGCGTGGTAGAGTCTGATGTTTTAGTGCTGCATAAAAATGGATGGTTTAAGAAAGTTGGTTAACATTGACGATAGTTTCAGTGGTGCCTTATACATGTTGTTGCTGAAAGAAGATTTGAGAGGCGACTTGGATTAAGGTGAGATTATTTTAACATTACGGGGATGCATATCACAGATTGCAAGCAACACAACAAAGTCTGATTGATGAATCTGTCACTGTATTGAAAGATTGTACAGATTAGAACCCTGACTGAAATCGTTGATCAAATTTTAACAGAACTAATGTGTAGAATTCATCGGAATAATCTACACGAACTTTAGTGGTGGGTGCCCAACCACAGGGAATGGTATCTAGTATGTGAAGATGGTGAAGTATTTTTAGGTATCTCTTCGAAGACGCATTGAAAAACAAATCTTCACAATGAGTAACTTCTTCTTGATATCAACATTATATAATACATTTTTATTAAATACATTTTTGTTTTTGTTTTAAAAGAAATCATCTTGCATAGGTTATGTGGAGGTAGCCAAAACCTTTTGCGCAGTATTTGTTTTTTTGGGGGGGGGGGGTCGTAAAACGCAGACTTAAACGCTCCTTACTGCCGCTGCTATTTTTTTGTTGGGGGTCACGAAACTCACACGCTTCTTTAGTACCGCTGCTAAAAATGATAATTAGTTGTTAAAATGTCCCCAATATGGCCAAAGCTTTACTGTACACAGTACAATAAAAGTAAAAACACACTTAACGCATGACAATCATCAGAAATTTACAAAAGTTTAAAATATCCGAAGACTTTTTGCACAGTACAGTATCTATAACTACGGGTAATAATTCTATTTGTAGGGATAAAAGCTGGATTTTCTGTCATAATTAGAATATTTCTCCCCTTTTTATCTTAACATTAGTTTTGCAGATTTGTCTATCATCTAAAGCGGCAAGTGCAATAACAAATTACTTTTGAACTGAATGGCATCTGAAGTTCAAATTTAGAAGTATGATTCATTCATTGTAGATTACCGGACTTTGAAATATGAATCATATTAATATTTTTTCCTTTCTGTGTTTTATTGAATCTTTTATGGATTAGGCTGAATGTAAAGGCGCATTTATTTAGTATCAAAATACATCTGATGCCCTGTACTATATACAGAGCAATCAGTCTGAATTTTTCTACTCAACGGTCAATATATTTTGGCATTTGTTCAAAAAATAACAGACATATTTTATTATCTCCGCCTGACTAAAAGCAAAGATGATGACATTCAACTTCCTTATTTTACGCCTAAAACTTGTTTGCACACTATTCTCAATTAACTTCTCCAAATGGTAAAACTGAATAAAATTGATAAATTCTTTAAAACTGTTTAAATGGTACATTTAATCTAAGAGGAAAAAATACCAACAGATACCAAGATGGCTTTTTTTTGCAAAAACACAGCAATGAGTAGTAAAAAGCGATCTTTGTACGTCAGAGTGAGAATATGCTTTTGTGGCTAAAACCACCTCCTTTATTTCATATTTAAATTCTATGAAAATACAATTTATTTGCTTTGGATTTTACTTATATTTCATTGGCGTTTAGGTCTAAATATACGAATGTTATTTACATACGCTTAACAAAAGAGGAACAATATTTCTATGATTTTCTTTTTACGTCACATCTTTCTGCAATTTCAAACAAGGGATAAAGGTTCAGTAACAAATATCTTTTGTACCATAAGTACACAAAGAAATTTATAAAGCAAAGTTAGATATGTCGCATTCGACTAGCGTTAATATTCAGCAAATAAATTCACAATTTAATTATCATTTAAAAAATTTTCAGATAATTGAACTTTTCGGCCGATTCATTCTCGACTCCTTGTGAAACATGTGATCCATCAGAAGATGCAAAGAGTATTTATTCAGAAATTTTGTTAGAGATGAAATATTTTTCTCTTTTCTCACAGATTTTAGACGGAACGAAGACTAAAGAACAGATGTTCCGAAACGTTGTTTTAATAACATCAAAGTAATTATACAAGACCAGTTTAGAAGGTATTATGATAATTTCGTATCTCCGCATTAATCTTTATTGGTGTGAAAATACCAACAAGCATAAAAGTAACAAAAGTAATAAAACCACAAAAGAAACAAAAATAGCAAAACACAAAAGTAACAAAAATACAAATGTTACAAAAACACAAAAGTACCAAAAACACAAAAGTAGTAACAACACAAAAGTAACAAAAACACAAAGGTAACAAAAAACACAAAAGTAACAAAAACACAAAAGTAATAAAACCACGAAAGAAACAAAAATAGCAAAACACAAAATATCAAAAACAAAAGGTAAAAAACACAAAAGTAACAAAAATACAAATGTTACAAAAACACAAAAGTTACAAAAAACACAAAAGTAACAAAAACACAAAAGTAACAAAAACACAAAGGTAATAAAAACACAAAAGTGACAAAAAGCACAAAAGAAACAAAACACAGTTACAAAAAACACAAAAGTTACAAAAAACACAAAAGTAACAAAAACACAAAAGTAACAAAAACACAAATGTAATAAAAACACAAAAGTAACAAAAAACACAAAAGTAACAAAAACACAAGAGTAACAAAACACAAAATTAACAAAACAAAAGATTACAAAACTCAAATATAACAAAACAAAACATAAAAGTAACAGAGAAAATAAAAGTAACCATCAATACAAAAGTAAAAAAAGCAACAAAAATGCAACTAATGAGTCTTATTTTCCAGGCGACATTTCTTTGAAAAACCAACATTTTCATGAAATACTTCTGCTATTACAAATAGAAAAAAAGTTACTCATACTTCTTCTGTTATCATTACTAAAGGAAATACTATACTGGTGCTTCTCTAGATGACAGATTATGACTTGCTCCGAGTGTCTTAAATAGAAGGGACCCTTTCGGAACTGACCGCTAACATCCGATCGCATCCCAGAAATGATTAAACAGGTTCACTTTTATGACAAAAGCTAACAAAAAACACATGTAAAACCCCCTAAGGGAAAGAAACTCATGCAATGTTAAAATATACGTAATTTATCTGTGTAATCCTTTTTCTTATTCTGTCCAGTTTACTTACTCCACTGTCTGACCTCATCCAATTAATTTCCATCAGGTCTAGATCGATGAATGTATTTATTTCATCGGGAAAAGGTAACAGAATCCGAAACAAGAAAATTAGACACTAGCAATTTTTTTTTTGTTTCCAGGCTTCTTTTGTTCTATTTGCCATTCTTTTTATTGCCAGCAATTCTGAAAACCAATCTTTTAAACAAAGTCTTTTCTGAAATAATCTTATTCATTCTTTAAAATCTTCTCGTCAATATATTTCGACAATTGTGTCTACTCTTAATACACTGTTTTCCTAACGGATATTTTTATAGCATTAGTTTTCAACGTACACACATTATATATCGCAGAAATTGTTGTTAAGATAAAGCATACTAATAAAAAATGCTGGTTTACAATTTGGGATCGTTCCTCTTCATATCTTTTAAAAATGTTCAGTGCAATTTAAATGAAAGTCATTTCAAGGTATTTCGGGCAATATAAAAGTCATTAATAAATGATAACATTCTGATATAACTGAATGCTATGTCTTGTTTCTTTTAAATATCTAATGTTTACAAGATCGCCTTTAAAATTATTTCTTGCAGTTTTAGTTAATTGATAAACAATGTCCAAAATGTAGATGTGTAATCATGAAATACTTACGGACACAAACAGGTTAAATTATTATGCATTTCTTCTTTCCAGCGAATAATTTAGTATTTAAGATATTTTTTTATTTAAAATCATCCTTATTCAGTTAGCAAACAATTTTTCTGATTCTCCATGAATTTACAAAGCCCTTTTTGAAAATTTTCTATTTCTTCATCGAATGGAAGTAAAGCTTTTGATAACTTTTGTCCCAATTTCTGTAATGAAGACTCATTGTCTATATTATTGCCCTCGTATCTGTCATTGCTATCACAACATTTTGGTCGTTCTCGTCTCCAGCTTTCATCTGGTACATTTAGATCCGGGTAACCTCGGAAATGATATGTTGGCTGTTATTTTTTTTTTTAAATGCAAAGAAAAATGTGCGCAAGTATTCAATGCCAGAGACAGTAAAGAGAATCCTCGGTGTGTGTAATCAAGCGTGACAAATATCAATACTCATCAGTGGACATGTGAGTTTTATGTAGCCAGTTTCTTCACAAATTCTTTAAGACTCCAAGTTTGGCACTCCGAATTCTCCGTTCAGGATTAAGCATTGATTCCTGTTTTTAATCCCTAAGCCGAGTAGTGTGTATTTGGACTCGGTGGAAACAGAACGATTGATAAATGAATAGTATTAAAAATAGGAACTACACATAATCATTTCACCCTATGCAAGGCAATGATGCCTCTCCCTACAGCAAGCTATAGCTGAATAGCCCTAAAACATGGACAGTGGCGAACAATAGTTGAGCTAAATAACTAAATAAGAAGTAGGCATGGGCAGCGGAACGATAACAATCACCCTTGTTGATTAAATAAAGGGTTCAGTTTCAAAAATCCCTAAAGGTTCCCCAGATCGACAAGAATGAGGTGAAGGCCCGAGTGTAAAACGGTTGAAAAGTCATAGCAACAAGACATGAACACAATAGTCCTCAGGAAAGTAATCCGTTTTGATTTTAAGAAATCATCAATATCCTGAGCCTTTTTTGAAACGCTGAATGTTACATGTACTAAAACAAATGATGAACTGAAGATCCAAAACATAGATCATATGAAGTATGTGGAAACCTCTACCACTATGTTGCAATATTCAGATAGAATTATTCATGCAGCCGAATTACCCGCTGATTTCATCAATGAGTCATTCAAACTAACCAAATGATCGCTATGGTATTGCATAATAATAATTATCCATGTCACAAACATATCGAAATAGAATTTCCTCTGAAAACACGAAACAGAAAATATACCTTCCTGCAGGTTCCTTTATAGAGATTTATTGAAGTATCTGTCTATATTTCTGAGATGTGGTAATATGTACACTATTTACATTATTCAGACCATTATCCTCATCTTTGTCGCCATATTTATCACAACGTTTCGGCCGTTGTCCGCTCCGGTCTTATTCAAGTGGTTGGAATGTCGAACGGAAGCCTTTATTTTGCTCACTGAGGTAGACTGTTCTAGTTCCACGTGCCATGTCTAATGGATGTCAGTTATCAATTATCTCCTGTTAATTCCCTTCTCCAAGTTCTACCCCGCCTTGAGCAGGTATTGAAATCACACTCTTTGGGTCCTGTCACTGCATCTAACTAATGCCTTTATCCACTGTGCCATGTGTCCTTGAGGAATGTGTAAAAATCAGTGGGTATTGAGTATCTTTCTAAGAGTATTGACGAAAATCTGCTGACAAATCTTTTATGCCTAAAATAGAGAATCCTCGTTGCATGCGAATATAGGAAAACTGAAATAACACAAGTATCGTAGATCACAGATTGAATGCAAATTAATATATATATATATATATATATATATATATATATATATATTGTTATGTGACCTTAATAACATAATGGACTAGCCCATACGTAATAAATACTGCGCCTCAAGAGGAAGCAGTGAGTTCAGTCTGACGTCTGAAGAGATGTCCGTCAGAACGAGTCAGTCAGTCGAGTCAGAGGCAGTCCGAAACAGACAATTACTACTAAACCTGATTGTTCGTACTAACACTTTCTACTTCTCTGTATATATTCCTGTTTGTAATATACCTGTGTTATTCCATATCCGTATTCGAGTTCTTCTTTATTGGTTCTACCTTGGACTATCACCGTAGTACAAGGAACCGGACCATAACATATATATATGGACATTTAACCCATAAATATAGCATACCTTAAAACTATCTTTTATCATATATATATATATATATATATATATATATATATATATATATATATATATATATATATATATATATATCGATGGATAGATAGATGCAATTAACGCGAATAATATACATATATATATATATATATATATATAAAGCCCTGAAAGCCTTTGTAAAATCTGAAACAACCAATTTTTAGGAAACAGCTTCTCAGATGGAATATTTATTCGTCAACAGAACCACATTATTTCTCAATGCATTTAAATCGGGTGAATATTAATCGTATCACGTATTATACAATGTATGATTCAGATCAAAATTCAGCTATTTATTGATACATTTTTTGTTGTAATGTTTTTATTACTTAGTTGAGTTCAGTCATTCTTAGGGTAAGTCCAGCTTCACATTACTATTGTATTTTACTCAGACGACCGCTAAATACGGCTTTTGATGTCTTCCCCAGTCCCTCGTTCTGTCTAACATTAATAGACATGCGGTCGAGTCCACATAGTAGCTCGGGGTATCACAATCTTTTAAACACAAACACATACTCATATATTTCTAAAAAATAGATATGACAAGTCTTATTCTTAGAAATAATCCATCACATCTAAAACGTTCACCCGATGTAAAAATAATATTGTTTATAAGTTATTATGTTTTGAGGGATATCGCCAATAGCATTGAATTCTTACATTGGCATACATGTACAACACTCTCTCGTAGGTTGACTTGTCATTTGTCAAAATTTAATTCAATTTACGCGCATATAGATCAACATATCACAAATAACCAATATATATGTGTGTGTGTGTGTGTGTGTGTGCGTGTATGTGTGTGTGCGCACGCGCGTGCGTGTGTGTGTGTCTGTTTGCGTGTATGTTTGCGTGTGTGTGACAAAATGCTATATATCAGACTGAGAAGATTAGGCTAGATATATCAAACGCGAAGAAGATGAATTAAGAAGACTAAGATTGATATTGCATTTAAATATTTAAGAATTAAAATTGACTGAAAAGCAAGAAGCTGGAAGCAGGTAAGAAGTGCGACAGAAGAAACTGTTAGCACTGTACTTACAGTTACTTCCAGCTATTTCAACTGTAAGATGATGAGACCTTTCCGCCAATCTAGTACTGCGCTTAAATTCATAAAGTCTAAGTACCTAAAAAGAAAGCTCCTCAGAACTATTACCATGAAAGTATTTATAGAAATATGCAGGGAGAAGCAATTTTACAGCAGCAGAAAAGTAACTGATGCCGAGATGGCAGGTCAGGACCAATAACAATCCAAGTAAATACCATATAAATATATAGCAGAAGCACCAGATCATATATGACAACAATATTCAGTCACAATAACAATATTCAGTTCATGGACTAAAGGTAGAGTGGAAATTGGCGAGAAAAGCTGTCTAGCACGTCACTCAAAACATCTTTCTTAGTACCTAATTTGTAAGTATGAGAAATCTCTTTCGCCTATCTTATGTGGATAAGATGCCATCGGGAAAACATTTATAGCCTAATTAAATAATTTCAGAAGACTAACGTAGGAGTCTTTTTACAATATTTCTATTCAGTTACCACACGCACACACATTATATATATATATATATATATATATATATATAGATAGATAGATAGATAGATAGATAGATAGATAGATAGATAGATATCAATTACGGATTTTGTATTTGAAATAGACGTTGTAGTAATAATTATTATTACTGACATTATTCAATATTACTTAGATCAAACACAATAATAAATTAACAGAGATGTAAAGATTCAGTCCCTGATGCGGATAACAACAGAAAAATGGTAAAATATTTAACATCTATATAAAGAAAGCGCAGTGTACGTGTAACCGTCCCTCTGTCCGTTTTTCGATCTGGATAAAACAAAAAAAAACTGAAGCAATAGTTAGTTACACGCGATTAAATATCAAATAAATAACTCATTTAAAGTTAAATTTAAAATCGAACAGAGTGAAAGGTTTTAAAAACAATTCTTTGTTAAAGGTTGCAATTAATATCGCCTGATTAAACCGTAATTAAAACTTAAGTATTTTGCTTATATTTTTTGTCTTTTTCTAGCACGCGTACTATGATGTATTCGAAATATTACGTAGTTTGGTTTACCTAATGTCTTTTAAGAGTGATTTTATATGAAGGGATCATAAAGAATGATGGTTTTAAAAAAAAAGAAAAAATGCTCGCAAAATAAATTTAAGCAAACGACGGAGATCGTTTGCGTATACGAAGAAAGTGTATGCCGAATTAAAGTTTCGAATAAAGATAAAATAATTTAATTATATCTAAATTCGAATAATTTTTACGTACATAGGACACTGAATTAAATTCCGAAGGCCCAAAAGCTATCCGCAGGAGCTAGCCAAAACTTCGCCTGAAGAGCGGCTTCTAGGCTAGTTGTTTATATGATATTGAAATAATTAGTATTAACAATTCATATATTTCCTTAATGGAACCCAGCTGGAAATTCACTGATAGACGTTTATTTATCAAACAACCAACTTTCAGAAAAAACAGTAAAATAACAATGCTAGAATGACATATGACTATCATTGTTCTAGAAGTGTAACTTAGATTTAATTTGAAACATTCCTTTAATACACACATTGCTCTGTAGGAAAAAGTTTACTCTTTTAGAATGAAATTGCAAACTCAAGTCATAGTAATAGCCTTCTATTCAAGTAATATTCGCCCTTGAGTGATAATTTATACCACCTTATACAATTTATACCAAATTTAACATTTAAAATATCATCATTTTCAAAGCTGTTGTACATTAAAAAATGCAAACAGCAATCGCCTGCTTAGAGATATTCATATTTATTGAAATAAAATGGGGGAGCCACTTTTGTGCACTTACTTTCATTTTTTTCTAGGTAAATTTTATCAAAATTATGCTGTTTTATTTTACATAATTGTTTCTTCATTACATTTATTTCAAAATACATTAAGCGGCAAAGCAATTTGCATGTATTTATTTACCATCATGTCAATGACACAATTTTTGAGACATAAAGATTACGTTTTACAATGACACTACCAAGTTTCTTTATAAAAAAAAGTTCTAATGTAGTGAAGTGAATTGTATAAATTTATGTTGAGTTATGTATATTTAAACTTATTTAACAATGTTGCCATTATGTCTTATGCAGTTTTAATATTTTCACTCACGAAACAGATGGGATATAATATGCAATTTTTTATTTATATACGCAGATTGATATAAGAATGTTTATTGAAAAGGCTGTAAAAACAAAACCGGCCCTAGTTCAAGAACTTGTATAATCTGAATTAAATTTGGCACTGAACTATGCAGGCGTTTAAAGTAGAATATGCTCCTAAAATTGGTTGGGATATTATGTAGGATTTAATGTGTATCTCTGGAAATCTTATAAGACATTAGAATTTGACTATTATATATATATATATATATATTTATTAAAGACATATTTTATGTTTAACGTTGTTATTTTATAGATACAATATTTTAAGCAAATGCTCTGTTTATGATAAACAGTATTAAATAACATTTACCGGCCTGAATGTCGAGAAATTTTCATAGAAAATTTTCGTTCTTTGACAGGATTCGAACCTGCATCTATACGGAACCGTCATATGCCTTACGTGCCTTTAGCGGTAGACAAGGTCGAATTTACTGCTTATAAATTTACTGCTTGTCTACCGAACGCTTCTTTGTAGCCTAAGCGGTAAGGCACGTAAGCGTATATGACGGTTCCGTATAGGATGCAGGTTCGAATCCTGTCAAAGAACGAAAATTTTCTATGAAAATTTCTCGGACATTCAGGCCGGTAAATGTTATTTAATACTGTTTATCATAAACAGAGCATTTGCTTAAATACTTGTATCTATAAAATAACAACGTTAAACATAAAATATGTCTTTAATAAATAAATTGTCGGACCTTGTCCATTTCTTAATATATATATATATATATATATATATATCCATGTTTCATTAAAAACGACAGACAAGGTACTACGGTTAAGCTTTTTATTTAATTTTTCTTGTGTTCGAACAAGAGCTTTCTTTTCTGGACAAAGGGTGTGTAAGAACTGTCCAAATGTTTTATATTTCCGAGCGCTTTCGGCTATACCTTTAGCCATTATCAAGGAGGATTCGATTTTCAGCTTAATTTAGTGTGTGCGTTCTGTGTATGTCTTAGTGTGTGGTAGGGATGTTTTTAATTTCCAAATACGGTTAGCACGTCATGGCTTTTTTCGTAGTTAATATTGTTGAGAGTTGGCTTTTTCTTTTTTATTATTAAATTAATTATTATTATATTTCATTATTATTACTTTTTATTATTAAAGCTAAAAGTATAGCCGAAAGCACTGGGAAATGTAAAACATTTGGAAAGTTCTTACACACCCTTTGTCCAGAAAAGAAAGCTCTTGTCAGAACACAAGAAAAATTAAATAGAACGCTTAACCGTAGTACCTCGTCTGTCGTTTTTACTTAAACATGCATAAAGGAAGGATTGCTGCCTAAATATACAACTATATATATATATATATATATATATATATATATATATATATATATATATATAATGAACACAGAATCCTTAAAATCCATTAAAATCCTTTAAAATCCATTAAATCTTAATGGATTTTTAGGATTCTGTATTCATTATTATATTTGCTCTGTTCTTCCATTGAGCTCCTTTGGATTTATATCTTCCTTGGAATTATTCCTACTAATTATCAAATGATATTATATATATATATATATATATATATATATATATATATATATATATATATATACTTCCCTCATAGCTATAATCTCCAAATATTCAAATGCAATGTCAATCGACATCTCCGGATGCCTTGATCTATTCCCCGTCCTTCTCTTTATCCTTTCCTCTATCACGCCTCTTTACTCTTGTTCCCACTCTCTGTAACCGCCTGCGTGCTAGTGACACTCCCTGCCTTGCTTGGGGTGAAATGTTAAAAAAAAACATTAAACAACGATATATATATATATATATATATATATATATATATATATATATATATATATATATATATATATATATATGAACCTAGACTACGATATATATATATATATATATATATATATATATATATATATATATATATATATATATATATATATATATGAACCTAGACTACGATATATTTTATAGTTACGTCAAAAGCATTTTAAATTATGTTTTTTGTACATGTTTCATTTCTATGCTAGGAAAAGTATTTATATCAATCAAACACGAAGTAGCAAATAGATCACACTCACCTGAAAGTGCCAGCTAATGATTCCCTAAAAATAATTTAGATGTGACCTAAGATCTAAAGTGTAGATGAGTCATTGAGGAGCTAACACACTTCCCAATCGCAACTGATCTATCAAGACAAGTTTGCTAACAATTACACTACGTCAAAGTGCTCATATATACTTATATGTATATGCACGTATTCATATATAATTATAGTTATCTATTGAGGACTTTCTAGACAACGATTCTGCTAGCGTTAAAATACCTTAAGTTCTTGTATTGTATCTACTTTGCCAGATAAATATAGATAGGTATCTATTTTATCATTTTTAACGTTATTTTTAATGGATACTCATATCTGAGTAAATGCTTCATTTATTTACTAAGCACTATATTTATTTATTTTCGTTTACCGGCCTGAATGTTAACGAAATCTTATTAAAGGAAATTATTGGCTCTCCGGTAGGACTCCAACCTGCGTTCCTCTGTGCAGAAGGGGCCGCCGTTCGATCCAACGTTTTTTAAAGCGACTCGGCCACTAAGAACTTTTGCTGATCAAGCAAGGCGAGAGAGAAATCCTTCTCGTCATAGATTCTCGAAATTTTCCATGTTAATTAGTCGAAATAAGTGTTTATTTTACATGAGTTAGATCTTCTTTTGAAGTAAATGTCCAAAAACTACAAACAAAAGTATGAAAATCTTTCCGCCCTTGTCTTTCCTCACTTGTGTCCTGCGAACTTCTCAATTGAACCATTTATATATCTTAGTAGATAAAAGCGAAATGCATTTTTTCTTAAATTTGGTAACGCAGTTGTTGTGAGTTCAATCCCTAGACTGGGCAGTGTGTAGAAAGAGACTGAGAGGTAACTGAACAGTACTAAAATTAAGAACTTGGCGAGATATCCCTAGACCTGGGCAGTGGAACGAAAACAGCCTACCACCGTAGATTAATAAAAGGATTAAGTTCTGAATAACCAGGAATGATATACACTTAATGACAGCCGAAGCGTACATCGTCCAAAACTTTGTGACGAAAACAATGATGAGGACGATAGTATAAATAATAACTCCTCACCTGAGTAATTCAGAGTAATTCAAAAAATCACCTAAAGCCGTTTACCTATAAATTCTATTTTAAATTTACGAGGCTATCTTTGACATCGCAAGATTTACTTTATTCATTTATTTATTTTAAACGTTTCCCCCCAAACAAGGCGGGAATGTCACTAGTACTCAGGGTGGAGGCTTAGAGATAATGGAAGTGAAAGAAAAGACTGAGTATTGGGTGGATTGAGGAAAGGACAAAAGATGAACGGGTTCAAGAAGATGGCGATTAACGTTGTATTTAAATTTTTGAAGATTGTATTTCTCAGGGAGACAAGAAAACTGAAGGGAGTTCCACGACCGGGAAGTGAGAGAAAAGAAGCTGTTAGAGTGGAAGGGATGGTTGCATTTAACTATTTCAACCATAAACGGATGGAACCTAGATTGCAATCTAGTTGCACGCTTACATTAGTGTAGTCGGGGAACCAGTAAAAAAAAATGGTTGTAAAACATTTGCCATGAAAACGTCATGTTGTTGAGAAAGTATCTGAAGTCGAGATGCCAAATCAGGATCGATTAAATTACGGATTAAATTACAGATCTTTCGTTGAACTTTGTCAAGAACCTCGAGATTAATAGCAGGTACACCAGACCAGATATTGCAGCAGCATTTCACGCACGCGTGTAAGCTAGATTTTAAATGTACAAGATGGACTCTAAAGAGAAAAAAATTCTGGCACGATACACTGACCATTTTCCTTTCATTCGATTCGAATAAGCAAAAGTAAGAAAGGAAATTCTTTACCCTGCTTTAATGATACGTCGGAAATTTTATGTCGCTATACGTTACCTGTGACAGTCTTTAATTTTCAAATGTTACCTTGTGATTATAAAAAGATATAATAAAGACTAAAAGTAAAATGGAGGAGGGAAGCTATAAACAAGAAATTTAACTGTTTGACGGAAATGACTTTTTAAAATTTCCGATTATGCTCCGTTATGGAATCTTACGGATGTTTTTACATCTGGTGTTTAAACTTGTTCTGCTTGAATTATTTTGAATATTCATTTTCCTAGTTGAAACTTTAAAACAACGTAACTGAAAAGGGAAAATATATGCTGATATGCGATATGGAAAACTTGTAATTAAAAAGAAAGAGGATATGTAGAGATGTATTTCTAAAGAATTGTTTTTTTTTTATTTATTAATCCGACAGAAATCGGAAGTACTGAAAGTGAATGATTTTTAACGATATAATTATGTTTCAGATGGTTCAAAATGACACATGAATGCATATCGTCGTATCTTTGCACAAATGCAATTTTTCACTTCAAATTAGCTGCAGAGCTCAAAAATGACATATAGGAATGTCTTGTTAGTTTTAACGCTTCCCAAACGAATTAATCTCTATTAATCGTCTGAGAGAAGCCATTCTTCCTTCCATCAGTATGGCTGATGCTAAACTCCAGTATAGTGACCCGTTGCACATTCTAGAGCTAACGTTCACCGCTGATGAAATGCAAAGATTATATTGAATCAATTGTTAGGTCTGCTGCTAGGAAGATTGTCTCACAGTATCGTGCTAGACAACTGTATCTCATCCGAACCAATCTTACATATTTAGAAGTCTACCATTCGACTATGCTTTGAATAATGCTGCCCATATTGTCTGGCGATCCTGATATATATAGTTTAAGACACTTGATATAATCCAAGCATGAATAAGCTATATCATTGGTTTTTTACCTGGCATCTTGTCTTCTATCAATTTATCATCGCCGTAATGTAGCTTTCCTGTGCCTTTTTTTCTATAAAATTCTATAGAAATTCTTCTGATAAAATTAACTCTATTTTTGCTCAGATTCTATGAATTTAATTTAACCACAGTACTAGATTGTGTCAAGATCTCATCATTTTACAGTTGAAAAGGATAGATGTAAGGGTAAGTTATATGTTTACAGTTTCTGCTATCGTACTTTTCGCTTACGTAACGACTAGCAGCATGGCCAGGCATTGCCCGTGCTTGATCCAAAAATCATACGATTCATACAGCAATCGCTATCACTTGATTTAAAATATTTTTGCCCTTCGTTGCCTTTAAAGGAGTGCCCTTTGTCGTGCTGATGTTGCTACATGCCTTAATTCTTGCCAATCTCACACTGCGAATTTTTTCTAAGCTCTATACTAAACATTAAATCTGTAACGAAAAAAGAACTAAACAAAATGAACACAGAATGATCAGCTTTAAAAAAAGACGCGTAACTGAAAAAAATGAATGAAAAAAGAATGTTAACAACAAATACTTTTTCACACCCAACCCAGTTCTGCGGAATCAGAATCAACGTTGAGTTTAAGCAAGCGAATGAGCCAATTGGAGTAAAGTGCCATGCAGATTTGAATTTTTCCCACTTGGGACGAATGCAGCTATCGATTTTTTTCGCAAGTTAGCATGCTAGTTAACATTCGTATCAGTCAGCTGTTGGCTCTCACGCTGGCCAATAGAATCTTCCTGCCTATTCGTGGCAGCCAGCTATAGGCTCTCACTCTGTCCAGTACAAAATGGCCGCAAACTACATGAAAACTGCCGTAGAAGCATGAAAAAATCGATTATTTCCATTATCGATGGGAGTTAAGAAATGCAAAGTCGATCCTGGCCTTCCCACTAACTTGGAGCATGTGCATGTAAATTTTGGTGCAAATCCGTCGAAAATTGCGGTCGTGCATTCGTTACACACACACACACACACACACACACACACACACACACATCCTGCCTTTTGTAAACAGAGATCTTCCAGTTTCTTGATTTCCGGTCAAAGTCGATCTTAAAAAAAAAAATGGAATGTCAATCGCTATTGGCTCTCTTCTTAATTACTCCTCTTTTATCATTCTCTCTCCTTAATATTTTTTCTTTTTCTTACACTTCGGTAACACCTTACGTCTTAGTGACTTTGTTGCCTTGCGTGGATTGAAATGATTAAAAATTATTCATTATAATTTAATGTTATTGGCGTAATTTTCTCCTTAATAACACCATTTACTGTTATGAAAAATCATCAGATATTATGTATCCGATTATAATTTTGATCGCTAACCAACCAAATTCACTTACGTGCAAATACCCTTGGGAAAGGTATGAATCCTCTTCTTCTCCCTGCAGCTATGGTTAAATTGCAAGACAGACCTGTTTCTATAGCCTTGGATGGCAACTGGTCTACTGCAGAAAGAAATGGCAACCTATTGCAGGAAAAATCTGCCTCGTCAATCATGTATCAAAAGATACCTGATCGCCTAAGCGTGTATCAAGCATTGCACATAACTGATTGAATGTCAACTTCATAAATTTTCTTGCTGGTCAACATTGGCTTATTATCTTAATTCCCTTACCCTTTAAATTGTAATTTGTAATAGAGTTCTCTATTTATGAGTGGTAGGCACAGTGGAGTAATGGATGTGGAATCGGAGAGCCGAGTTCGAATTCCAGTCGAATCTATTACATTCAATTACGTGCTAATACCCTTAGGAAAGGTATGAATCCTCTTATTCTCCCTCCAGATATAGGTAAATTACAAGATAGACCGGGTTCTATAGCCTTGTATGGCAACTGGTCTACCGCAGAAAGAAATGGCAACCTAATGCGGGAAAAATATTCCACGTCAGTCATGTATGGAAAGATACATGATCGCCTAAGTGTGTATCACGCATAGCACATAACTAAACTGAACCTACCAAACATCAAATCTAAATTTAGAGCTGAGGCTAATACTATGTTTGCCTGTTGTATAATTGTATTAAGCATTCTAGATATCCAGTCTTCTGCAGCACACGAAATTAACGAAGCAGTGCACCAATTCTTTTCTATATTTTTTCTGCTTTTTATTAACAATCTGCCTATGATCGTTCTCAGATTATTAGTAAACACACATGCTGATGACGCAACTGCTTACAGAAACATCTTCAAAATACAGGATTTCAGAACTGATCTCTGAACTGATCTCTGAACTGATCTATTTTTTAACTTCTTCCCGGGGAAATAAAACTGGCGCGTAACATTCAATGCTTCTAAAACTAAGCCAATATTATTTTATACACACCGATCGGACTTTGATCCTTCCCCGTTACAAAGAACGGTTGCACCCTCAAAAAGAGTTTTAAACGTCTATTCACTTCAGACCTCATATAATCAATTCTTGAACATGCTAACCAATATGGTCGCTTCATTATACCACTCCAGGATGTACCTGACTTTTCCTCTCATGTTTCAAACTTTGCAAAAATCATATTAGACACAAATTGAAGTACTGATAAAATGCCAGGGTTGGAGCTGCTCAGTCTTCACTTTCTAGACTTTATAAAGTTCAGAATCGTGTATGCGGTCATGTGGGGGTGGGGTGATTCATTTCTCACCCTGCGGCCTCTTTCACAAAGAGGCAACGTTGAAAACCTATTGCTATTCTGTGGCTATTTTCATTTTAAATGTTCACAAAAGCTTCACTCTACCTCCAAAAGTTCTGACATTTATAGGTTGGACTCTCCGCAATATGTCCATGGAGAGGAATCGCTAAGCTTTTTTCTATATACCATTAGTTATGACGAAGTTCCACTCGTGCAGCTATTCTCACGATAACTGCTATATTTCAAAACTATCTAATAGAACCTTCCCTGGACGCTACCGCCAAAACCACTTCAAATCAAGGGTCAATCCCTGTCTACCCTCATTGTCTTCACCTCCTTCTACCTGCTCTTACATTCATATCACACACCACCTACCTTGAGTGTCTCTTGAAACTTATAGTGAGTGAACTTGATTTTTAAAAATAACTGTTTTGAAGTTGACGTGTTTTTTGTCTGCAAATGTCTGTTATAAATTAGCCTGGCCATAACTTATTGTATGCATTTTTTTCAATTTTTAAAATGAAAATTTGCTTAAACACTTGTATTATCCAGTGTTCTAAACATTTTAACTTGTAACTGTGGAATAAAAATATATTTTTGAATTAAGCTATTCTATTCAACTCGCCTAGGATTAGGTTCGATTTTTGACTACCTCTAATTTGTTTAAGATGGCATTGCTAATATTTTTCTAAGCGTGATGTTTATTTGATAAATAAAAACATTTTGATGTTTTATATTCTAAGAATTTTTTCGATTCATTTTATCGTATTTGACTAAAGCTAGATTAAGAGTTCTTAATCGAATTTAATGTTCATCGTAGAAATTGATCTAGAAAGAGTTGATCTGTAATGACCCTAATATATACAGGGTTGATCCTAAGAAAGTCAAAAGACCTATCAACACCGAGGTTTGATCTCGAAGACAACGCTAAAACCACTAGGTGCAATGTTGGGGCTCAATTAATGTCAGTGAATGCCCCAACATCAAGAAAGTGAACCCACTTGAACTTAAAATTATGAACATGAAACATCCGATCTCTCAGAGGAGGAGGAGAATGCCTCACAGGGTCGCAAGAATGATATTAGAAGAAACAACCATAGTTACATACCGTTGATTCGACGGGTTTTAGTTATACGAAATTTTATTTTCTATATTTTTATATGCCGTGTCCATTCAGGACGTGGGCAATCATCGCTCTCCACTTCCCCATATCTCTTGTAGCTCTCAAAATGTTTTATCCTTTTGTTACTTCTCCTAAACACTGTTCCATGACCCACTTGCTTAAGCCCGCTATGTATGTTAGGCGTTGCTTTCCCTTGTCACTTTCTCTCTATCCGCCCTGTGTGGATCAAATTCTATAAACCCCCATTTTTCGTTACCTGCCCCAGAATTTTCAACTGACACTTCCTGATGTTAAGTATAAGCTTCCTTCTTGTTTGCATCCCCTCCAAATCCTGATCGTTGCTCATATGTTCGATCCTCAGAATCTTTCTGTAGACACATACCTCCGTTGTCTCGAGTTACTTCTTCATCTTTGAGGAGACTGTCCAACATTCTCTGCTGTGAAGAAGAACAGATATCACGTTGTAGTTCAATAAACTTTTCTTTGTTACCGACGAAATTGTACTGTCTTTTAATAATCTGCCTAGCTTTTGGAATGCGTCTTTGGCAATCCCAACCCAATAGGTCTTCGGATCTCAGCGTCGCACTTATTGTACTCAGTCAGAACACTTCCCAGATATTTAAATTTCTTGATTTTAGTGTCCCGACCTGTAAATCGCATTTCGGATTCATCTTTTTACTGACATGCATTCTGTCTTCTTCTTGTTTATGCTTAGTCCTTTCTTCTCGCTTTCCTTCGCTACCTTCTGTAGTAGGATTTGTAATTTCCTTTCAGTGTCTGCTGTCAGCGCTGTAAGCTTTCTTATTTTCAGTTGTAGCTGTGATAGTGTTGGTGGGTGGAACAATATATTTTCATTCATTGGATTTAACATATTAGGATATTGGAAAAGCTTAAATCTATTTTCTCTGTACTGCATGTATATATTGCGGATTACAAATTATGAGTACACTTAAACAGAATCCAGTGATTGGTCCGCATTTTAGTTTGTTCTTTTGGTGAGTATGAAAATTTATGAGATCATTGTTATTATTATTTCTCGATGGACACTTGGATTTAGGTTATAGTTACTGCGATGTAGCATGATATCTGAAAATGCTATAATATTCATCGTTTCCATTTCATAAGTAAATTCTATTGTATGATTGACTTTGTTTACTTTCTCCACACGATCAGGTAAATTAGTTTAGCTGGGATATATAAATAGAGCATAATCAATGTACTGGAATGATGTTAACTGTTTAGGCAAAATATCTTTGAAAGGACCAGAATCAAAACATTGTAAGAAAAATGCATGCCAACACCCACCTTAGGGGTGACCCTATTGATAATTGAATTTTTTGTTTATAAGGAAATATTGTTAAATATGATATAGCATTAATTAGTGTTGAGACGGTAGATTTTTATATCATTTTTTTTACCAATAATTTTTCTCGATATACATAAATGATATATTTTCAAAAAAGAAATATATATATACACACACACATATATATATATATATATATATATATGTGTGTGTGTGTATGTGTGTGTGTGTGTATGTATGTATATATAAAAATATATATATATATATATATATATATATATATATATATATCTTTATATATATATATATATATATATATATATATATATATATACTGCCTTTTCCCACTCTAAGATAATAATAATAATAATAATAAGCTAATAATTAATAATATCTCTTGATTCCATTTGTGATTTGTTTGTAGGTCATGAAGATTGAGTGCTGTTTTTGTAGAGCTCTCATGAAATAAAAATTATTACCTATGTGATTTTAAGTGTTTGTTATTTTTTAATTAATAATAATTTTGCTCTGTCTTTTGACATAGTGCTCTCCATGGATATATACACTCTAAAAGTTCCATACGTTATACCATACTGTATCATTACTACACATATATATACATATATATATATATATATATATATATATATATATATATATATATATATATATATATATACGCCCTTGCAATAGTCAGGGTCCCAAGTGTGTGTTTTCTTACCAAGAACTACTGCCTTCTGGAACAGACAACAATCACATTAATGTTGACCTCTTCAAGTTTACGCTAAAGATTTACCATTCCTACGTAACTCCATGAATTTCTTACCTTTACCTACGTTCATGCAACACCACACATTAACCCTCTATCTTGAGGGGCTGCTGTGTTTTGTATTGGGTGATCATTGAATATTAAAAAGATTTTATATATACAGTTAAGTGTTTAAAATTCAACCAGTCCCTGGACTATGGCACCAGAGATCAACTCGATGTCCGCAAGATATTCTAGGATAAACTTCATGCAGTAAATAATATATTCGTCGCTTCTTGGAATTTTGAATTATACTTTTATCCTATTTCGATCACTGACAGCCATTATTCTCACGAACAATGAAATATACCAATATATAAAGAAATAGCAGATACCTTCTTTAAAATTCTTCTACATTTCCCCTGTTTCCGTTTTATATGTAACACTCTGAAGATTCGGCTACTGAATATAAACGTAGAAAAAACAAATGAGTCGAATTTGATATTTGTTCGGTTTAGACTGTAAATCGAGTAATAACACTGAGTATCCCAAACAAAGTTAACGTATAACGACAATGAATAAAAAAAAGGTAATAAAGCATAGAAGAGATAAATTTTGAATTTAATATTTATTCATTTTATGCTATTTTCTAGTTCTGGAGACAGATTGACGTTACATGAGATCGGCCAAACAAAAAAAAACAAACAAAAAAAAAAAACATTGTGCGTACATGAATAAAAAAAAGGTCCGAGATGCTCAACCGAGTACAGATGTTTCTGAGCCAAAACTTTGCATATTCCATGAATATGAGGAGAATGACTTCCGAATCGCTATTGTTGGTTAGAATCAATACAAACTCTTGCAGAATACATTTTAAATTCAAAGGTGGGAGGATAAGGCCACTGTGACGATTGATCAGTAAGATTCTTTGCTTCCATTTTCTTTTTTTCTATTTGTCATATTTTGACATTCTTTATCGTCAAATAATATTTTGTTCATACACTTTTTGCTTTATTATTTTTTTTCGTATTTTTCTTAAGGTTTTAGTTTGTTTTTAATTTTTTTTCACAATCGTACTACTTTTGTTCTGGATTTTGTCTCTCATAGATCATAAGCTCGATATTATCATTATTATGCGTATTATTATTATGTTTATTAAATTTATTATTTTTCATTATTATTATATTTAATATGATTTATATTATTATATTTATTATTATTTTAATTATCTTTAATAACATTAATGATATTATTTTATATTTATAGTTAATATTACGTTTATTATATTTATTATTACATTTTTTATTATTATTTCATTATATTTATTATCTTATTTATTATTACATTATTATTTTCATTATATTTATTAATTTTAAATTTATTATTATGTTTATTATATTATTATTATAGATATTATTATATTTTTATATTATTGTTATATGATTAATATATATATTATTATTATGTTTAATTTATTTTTATTCTGTATATTACATTTATTATTTTAGTATTAGTTTAATTATATTTATTATTATATAATTTTATTATTACTATATTTATTGTTATTTTATAATTATTATTATTTATATCCGCACATTTTTATTATGATTAAATTATCATAATTATTATATTTATGATTATTACTTAATTATTATTTGATATATATTATTATCATATTGTTTATATATACATTTCAACATGTATTATTAATTTCAATATCTTTATCGACACTTTTAGTAAAATTTTCCATTCTTTTTCTCATGAGGCCCAGAGCTCTTATTACTATTGGTACAGTCTAAGTCTTCATTTCCCATATCCTGTTAATTTTGATGTCCAGGTTCTTTTATTTGGACAGTTTCTCGATATATTTTATGAAGTTGTTTAACTCAGATGGTACTGCTATGTTAATAAGCATGTACGTTCTGAATTTCTTGTCTTTAATGATAATATCATGTCTGTTGGTTTTATTTCCCTGTCAGTCTGAATTGGCATGTCCCAGAGGAAAGTCTTTTTTTTGTTTTTTGTTTTTTTTTAAGCATTTCACCCCAAGTAAGGCGGGGAGCCACTAGCACGCAAGGGGTAACAGACAATTTAGAGCAAGATCAGATAAGAGTGATAGAAGAAAGGATGAGAAGGAGGGTAGTGGAAAGATCAAGGCAACTGGAGATGTCGATTGACATTACACTTGAATAGCTGGAGATTATAGCTCACAGGGAAACAGGAATAAGGAAGGGAGTTCTACAGGCGAGAGGTGCGAGACATGAAGCTATTGGAGTAGAAGAGACGGCTACATTTAGGAGTTTCAGAGTTACATCGTTATTTTGCGTAACTGTGTCTGGTTGGTGCTCATATAATCTCTCAGTAGTTTCGATTTATTGCCTCTTGCATTTCCTCAATTGCAAATATCTTGCTACCTTGTTAAATCGGTGAGTATATTCATTTGTTTTTTTGGTTCTTTTTGCTAGTTCTGAATATGCTGATATAACATGATCGACAGTTTCGTCATATTTTCCGCAGATTCTGCATTTCAAGCTATCTCTATCCTTGATTATGTGACAGTTATAGAATCTGATTGCGAGACTTTGGTCCTGAGCTTCAATAATTTTGCCCTCTGTCTCAGCTTTCAACTCGATGCTCCTCAGCCACTGATGTGTTTTCTGTTAGTCCATATCTACTCTTTTATGTATTTGCCATGCAACGCCTTGTCCTCCCAGTCATTTTTTTTTCTTTTGCAATTTGATTTGATCAGGTTGTTTTGCTTTCTGTTTTAATATATCATTGTTTTTGTGAGGTATGATTCCAATCGTATTGTTGTAGTTTTTAGAGTTAATTCAAGTTGGATTCGATCTCAGCCTCATAAAGCTCTTGGTATGCAAAATCTATAAACATCTGATTTCGAGTGGCACATCCTTATTCGGGGAAGCATTTTTCTTCTTTTTGGCGTACAATCTATTAATGTCAATCAATTCCATTTAATAATGTTGAAGCTGTATTTTAGTATCAAACGCACTCTTCTATAGTATTCTTTTCGATTTTTTTTCTTCATAATTGAATGTTGTTTTCCCTCTTTTTGATTAATTCATAATTATATGTATGTTCAATCTTGATCTATTCCCTTAATCTTGCTATTGATATCAAGGTCTAAATGTGTCGTTTTCGTTAGATTACAGTCTTTGAAGGAGGCTTTGGCACATTTGACTAGTTTTTTGGCATCGATATTTAGTCTGTTTGGGGAGTGTTTTTCTTGCCACATATTATATGCAGCTTTGTTCGTTGCTGTGGTTATCGGTTTTATCTTAGTGTAAAATGTTATCATTTCTTCAATATACTCTTCCATAGTCAATTTATTTATTCTTCTTTTTGTGACATTTTCTTTTCATGAATATAGAGGGCCTTTGTGAGGACTGTCCTCGGCGTGGTTTTCCTCTAGTTTTTTTTTACTTTCAACTAGAGATCTTGCATTATGGATAATTTCTCTTCTTCTTCTTCTTCTTCTTAATAATAATAATAATAATAATAATAATAATAGCGGACTAAAAGGCTATCATTTCTTCAATATACTCTTCCATAGTCAATTTATTTTTTGATTTTTGTGACATTTACTTTTAATAAATATAGAGAGCCTCTGTGAAGACTGTCCTCGGTGTGGTTTTCCTCTAGTTCTCGTTGGGTAGAGTCTGTTGTAGTTGCAAACTTTTCGATCCCAGTCTAGTTTCTCACTCGGGATGACGGGCCTTGTTGACCGACGTGACGACCGATGCGTTTTAGCAATATTTTTCTTTGCGTCAGCATTATAGTTAGTTTGTTTTTACTCTGGTACATGGACGCCAGTGCATATCCATACCATGCCGGGACATCATGTTCAGGGGGCCAGGCGTTCTCCTGCTATGATTTTTTTTTTTTTTTACTATTGCTATTATTAGCAACAACGGTAAAATTTTCATTTATAATCGTTCGGATCCCAAGGAAGCACGACGGGGTTCAAAAGATTCCAACATAGCTTCAATTTTCAACGGAATTTTTGTTTAGCGTTTTTTTTTGTTTTGTTTTTTTTGTCTCTTGTGTTCAGTACTATGAAACTATATTCAAATCTCCCTAATTCTGTAATTACACGAATATTTTTTACCTATGAATACAATAGTTACTAATAATATCTAAATAAAAGTTTATTATAATTGTGTGTATTGTATGGTTTACAAAATAAAAGAAATGTATGTAAATTAATAATACATAAATAACAAAAAGACCACTAAAAATAACCGCTAAGTCACTTATCACCACAATCACTACCACCAGCACCACCACAACTACCACAATTATTACCGCTATTACTATTGCAAACCTCTTTGTTTCTCTTTCTTCTTCCTAATAAAAGTAATAAGAATCTAATAACTATCCAAAGTCTGCCTGAAAGGTCGACCAGTCATTTAATATTCCAAGGAACTCATGCCCATTTACGCCCATTCTTTGAATGTTTCGAAATTATTTTGCTATCCTTTTAACACAAACTGTTCAAATAGGTTTCTTCTTAGTTCTCTTGCTTCTTTTACGTTCACTGTCAATGTTAAATTCGTGAAGCCTTATTCATAGTTTCCAAATATTTTCAGCTATTTCTTTCTGGTTATTATAGACAAGTTTTCTTTTGATTTCTGTTCTGCTTCAAAGTTCTTGCTTCTCATATGTAGAATTAGCTAATTCGTGTGAAGCCTCTTATTTAGGCATTCGCTTTCGTACGAGAGTCATTATGTAGCCATTCAAATTCATTTCTTTCTTCATAAGGTTATTTTTCTGTCTCTAAATACCGTTCTCAATTTCTAAAAATCATTTTTGCCATTCTAATGCAGCTTCTGATTTAAAAATCCAACTTTCTGTTTCTCAGTTATTATAATAACAAGAGTCAATATGGCCTAAAACCAAACTATTACCGTTTTAACATCATCGAGCAGATACTGAACTTTGATCTGTTATGATGGATAGGTCATCTCTCAAATCGGATAGATGTCTGCTGAGAGTCAATTTCACCCCAAACCTCAATATTGTTGGTTAATTTTACTACTCCATCGAGTGTCTGACTTTCCTCTGTTTCATTCGAGTACACATTGGGGATTATTAGAATATCTATATGAATAATAGATCAGATTCCCTAATATTAGGAACTTTTCATTGTCGTATTTTATTGAATCTTAGCATAATTCATTAAACACAGGTATAGATTTGTTCTTTCTATTACTCATTTCGATAGTAATCTGATTAATGCAAACTGCATTTCTTATACTACTCTTCCTCGTTTTATTCTTATTCTATTACTAGTGATATTATAATTATAATTATTTGTTCTTTAGGTCAGCTGCCAATTTGATCTTATCGAAACGATTAGACTTACTGCTGGTTGTGTCATCAACATAGATAACGAATTGAGAACTAATGTTGCACGTGATGTCGTTAATGGAAATTAGGGAAAATTTGGGCCCAAGGATCGAGTACTGTGAGAAGCCTGTATTAATGCAAAAAAGATCTCGAAGAGTAGCTATTGAGGACCACATTCATTTCAGGGTTCTATAAGAAAGACTGAATCAGTTCAAAAATTCGTCCAGAAATTCCATAAACATTAAACGTGTTAAGAAAACCAATATACCAAACCCTGTCAAATGCCTTCAAGATATACAAAACAACAATCACTTGCTTCACCATTCTTATTTAAAGTTCGACAGACTAGAGAATCAAAAGCCCTATTGCTTATCTGAAAGAAGACACTACATGGTGAGATACTTATTCTATCCGGAGTTGATTTGAGTCACAAGTATTTTGACAAAAACATATAGAAAACTAGCAGAACGATAGCTGGAAATATCAGATGTTAGACAGCAACGACAGAAGGGGATTTACAAAAGTCAGGTAAGTAAAAAACAACAAAACATTTATTGGGAAGTTTAGATATTTTTGCATTAATGAAAGTATCCTCCGTTGTTTAATCATTGGAATTACGTCGTTCCTCATTTTCATCAATGCCCTTTCTAATGTCTTTACCTCTCAACTCGGTATCTAAGCTAATGACATAACTATTTACTACTATCTTAATAGTAACTTTATTCGGTTCGTTAAGGTCAAATTTGCAGCTCATCTCAAAACTGACATCAAATTGTAAACTGGGGCAATGTATGACTTGTTAATTTTAACGCCTCAAAAACAAAACTGATTCATTTTATCATCTGAAAGACCGCTCACACCCAGTAGAGTGACTTGTTGCGCTTTCTATAGCTAACGTTCTCTTCTGAGAAAAAATGAAAGGATTATATTGAAGCAATTCCTAGGTCTTCTGCTACGAAAATTGATCCACTGTGTCGGGATAGATTTCGGTGATAGAAATTGCCTATCTTATTTATAAGGCTATTATTCATCCATGCATTAAATACTGCTGCCACATCTGTCCTGATCTTCCTGATTTAGATTTAGAGCTTCTTGATAAAATCCAAAGAGGAATCTGTTATATTATCGGTCCTGACCTGGTATCTCGACTTCAGTTGCTTTCCCACCGCAGTAATGTAGCTTCCCTGTCACTTTTCTATAAATAATTTCATGGTTATTGTTCTGATGAGCTTTCCTCTATGGTAACTAGACTTTATGAATTTAAGAGCAGTATTTGATTGTCAACATGGTTTCATCATTCTATAGTTGAAATGGCTAGATGTAACCGTAAGTTCTATGGCAATACTTTCTTCTATCGGAGTTTTCCCCTTTGGAACCATGTTCCGTCTTCTTGTTTTTCAGCCAACTTTGATCATCAAAAATGTACACGCAATGTCAATAGTTAACGACTGTCCCCTGGATTCCTTTTCTTTTATTGTTTTCTCTCCTTAATATTGCTTTAATTTTCCTATTCTTTCACACGATGTTTCTTAGTGGTTGCATTGCCTTGATTGGGATGAAATGATTAAAAATAAAAGTTTCAATGGCGGGATATTCGAGGCCACATACAAGTCAATATTTTGTTGATACTTTTACAAGTCATGAAACTTGAGAAATTTCCTCGGTTCATTTTGTTCCTATTACGTGAATGTCAGTAAATATCACAAATAACAAGGATTATTAAATTTTATTCATATTTTTCATATTTTTTTTTTGCCTTTCCTCGTCTTGTTTAAATTCCATTTCGATAGAAATTTCGATAAAGTTCCCAACACTCACGATATGTAAATGAAATCCATGAATATTTTAAATGATTGAAAAACGCTTAGAATTGTTCTCTATTTCAAAATCCACAAAAGAAAACACTTAAAAATTGAAAATAAATTCTGAATAGAAAGCAGGTGCAAAATAAAACAAACTTCAAGGGGAATAAAAAAAAGTAAACGTTTCATCTGAATATATATGAAAATTTTATATCTCAGTTGACACAAAAATCTCAATCCGTTTCCTGGATATTAATTCTGTTTCTCTTCAAATACTAGAGAATTTTTTTTTGTTTTCTGTATCAATGCATATTTGGATTCCTTTTCTGTTTATATGTATTCCTGTCTTGGCGAATCTATTTTAGAAGATTCACATATGGATTTATATGAATAATATCAAAAATGATGTGCAATAGAGTTTAGTATACACATTCCAAACTTTTGAGAGACAGTCGTCACATGTCCCGTAAAGCGTTTCGGTCATAGCGGCATCACATACACTGCAGCTGTGACAGGAGTAGTGTTTAAGAAAAGATGGATTAATGGAGCGTATCTATCATGAGGATCGTTTCGTGTTACGTATTTTTTATTTTCGTAGATATTGTTTGTTGCTTCAAGACAGAAAAGCAGTGTGTCTTGTTATTTAACAAGTTCCTAGGGTAAAGGGAATCCATGCCCTTTTTTAAGAACATTAGAGCGTAGGAATGAAGATGAATCAACCTGAATTCGAACTCGTCGACATAATATTTCACACCGATATAAATACACTCTTCCCATATCCACTGCATAAAGTTTGATATCAAGACAATATTATAATGCATATAAGTACTATTTATATGAAAAGGACAATACTAAAATGTTTATAGACTTATTCAATAAATAATTTAAAATAATGCGTAGGTAATTACACGATAACATTTTCCTTAAAAAATTTTGAACTGGTATGTAATGTCAGCCTTTCTATATGTCAGTACATGCTGGAAAATTTCCTCATAGAGGAAGAACAGACGTGAGGCAGTAGATGTGTGCTTTTACGGAA
>CAHIKZ030003142.1:185000-517500 GCA_903632075.3 Acanthosepion pharaonis
TGTATGTATCTAATTATGTCTGGATGCTTATGTATTATAATCTGATTGTGTTTTTTTGTTGTGTCACGCGTGAGTTTAAGACCATATTCACAAACTTTAAAATAAAAACGGAAAAGAAAAAATATATACATGTATTATCAGATGACCGGACGAATTGTAGCTTTTTGTCTTGTCAGACGTAATTTCAATGAAGAAATGAATTGAATAAAAATATATTTTTTTTTTCTTTTCTCAATAATTTTGTAGTTTTTAAACTTAATAGTGATTAAATTTGGATTTTAAAATTGCCAGTTTTTAATTTTAATATTAAATTTTATCATATAAATTTATAATTATTAGTTAGTAAAATTATTTTAATATTACACGTATTTAAAGATCTAAATAGCTATAATAGCAGGATTTTGTTGTCAAGCTTTTGAATCTTTCTGTACTTCGTTTTGATTGGTTATTCTAGCTTTTGTAACAATGCTCCCCTAGTGTAGGATCGTTAATTAATCTGAAACTTTTAAAACCATTTATTTCTTTTCAACACCATCACTTGATAAGACACAGAGTGTGTTGAAACAAAATGGCTATTTTTGTAGTGATTTTATAACATACTTATGTTATAAATTTTTTATAAAAAATAAATATATATATATATATATATATATATATATATATATATATATATATATATATAATAAAAAGGCTTAAACACTAATATTCCATGGTCATAATTTATTATTGGAATAAATATGATCCAAATCATCAGACCTACAAATTCAAAAATCTGAATTGAATTTGTAGGTCTGATGATTTGGATCGTATTTACGATTCCAATGGTTTAAATTATGACCATGGAATATTAGTGTTTAAGCCTTTTTATTATATCCTTACTCTGTCCTAGACATTGAGTTCTACCTGGATTCTTCCTCTTGGAAAATTTTTTTTCTGAAAATATACATGTATGGGTATTTTTATATATTTTTTATATATATTTTGCATATGTATGTATATTTTCCACTAATATTTTCTCTCTCTCTCTCTCTCTCTATATATATATATATATATATATATATATATATATTTGCGTGTGTGTGTGTGTAAGAGAGAGAGAGAGAGAGAGGAGAGGTTATTTCCCAAAACATCTATTGAGTAAACGTTTAGAAATAGTTTCAACTAAGCAGCCAGGATAAAAAATACATCGACGTTCATTAAAGATCTTTTTTATAATATTTAAATCCAAAGTTTTCATGGTCCATTTAAAATGAAAATGTATATTACCCTACCCTGAAGGTCACCTATTTCACTGAAACTTCATTACGGTTATTATATTTGTTCATATTTTTGATAAGCTCTATTATCAAGCAATCTTTACGACAAGTATGAGAAATAGTTGGTGATAACTCGCTTCATATATTAAATTAATACAGCTTGAGAGATATATTTAAGAGAGAGAGGTGGGTATAAATAGATAGATATATGGAGAGATGGAGATAATGTCGGAGATAGATAGATAGATAGATAGATAGATAGATAGATAGATAGATAGATAGATAGATAGATAGATAGATAGATAGATAATGATCAAAATGAGATAGATAGAGAGAGAGAGAGAGAGAGATGTATGTGAGAGAGATCCTTGTTTTATTTCCCTAAGTAAATTGTAATCTAATGTCAGATTTCCTTCAGTAATAATCAGTTTACATTTACATATATTCAAATTTCAAATGTTTCCTGAACTAGAAATGAATGCATTTCTAAAGAATGTAAAGACGTTCAATTTGCCATATATATCCGAGCTGCACGGATTCATTTTATAAAGTTTTGAGAGAGAGAGGGTGGGGTGTAAATAGATCGATATAGGGAGAGATAAAGTTGGAGATAGATAGATAGATAGATAGATAGATAGATAGATAGATAGATAGATAGATAGATAGATAGATAGATATGTGAGAGAGATGCTGGTTTTATTTCCCTAAGTAAATTGTAATCTAACATCCGTTTCCTTCAGTAATTTTACATTTACATTTATTCAAATTTCAAAAGTTTCCTGAACTAAAAATGAATGCATTTCCAAAGACTGTAAAGACGTTCAATTTGCAATAAATATCTGAGCTGCATGGATTCATTTTATAAAGTTTTTAGAGAGAGAGAGGGGGGTATAAATAGATAGATAGATAGATATAGGGAGAGATCGAGATAAAGTCGAAGATAGATAGATAGATAGATAGATAGATAGATAGATAGATAGATAGATAGATAGATATGCGAGAGAGATGCTGGTTTTATTTCCCTAAGTAAATTGTAATCTAACGTTCGTTTCCTCCAGTAATTTTACATTTACATACATTCAAATTTCAAATGTTTCCTGAACTAAAAATGAATGCATTCCCAAAGACTGTAAAGACGTTCAATTTGCAATAAATATCTGCGCTGCATGGATTCATTTTATAAAGTTTTAACAATACAGCTATGCACAACTGTACACCTATTTTGTAGCCAACTTCTATTTAAATTTCTTTCATACAACGCCGTGAAATTCAAGGGCAAAGAAATAATACAGGAAATCAATACGAAACTTGCATTCAAAATATTACAATGCCAATATTTATTCTATGTATTTGGACCTAGAAAGGTCAATATATAGTATCAAATACGCTATTAATAACTTAATTATTTCCTTAATTCATTTAACTACCAATGCGACTGTTTATCTAGTGCAATAGATAGATGGATAGATCGATAAAAATGGAAAGATATACAGTCAACCATCGATGAAACTAAAACAAATATATTAATGTTTTGTTTTCCACACAGACGCAAATCGATAAACATAGAACTAGCGATAAGATAAAGATGGGGAATAGTAAAATAGCGTATAAAAACAAAAAAAAAAATATTTAAATTGAGTTGGGATGTTTCAAAGCAAATTATAATGGAAATTAATCTCAGTAACAAAATAAAACTTTTAAAATGCGACAAATGTGTATAATTTCCCGGAATGAATCCAACAACGTTACAGTGTACATATCACTCATTTTGGCTCGAAAGCAATGTGACTGAAAGTTTGTAAAAACGAAAGGAAAAAGCAATACTGTAATCGAAGATTGAAACTGAAGATATCTGTCTTGGCTACTGACCAGATCGACGCGTCTGGGAAGCATGACTCACCCTAGAAATCAATGGCAAAGGAGATTTTGTTGGGAATGCAGCCAGGAGTTTATTGTATAGTTTCTTTTTTGCTTAATTCTTCTTTTGTTGGCAGGTTTATATTTTACAATGAACATAAATAATTTTCCACCAAATTTAGCATTCATATGAAATGTAGGAATTACTTTTTCGATTCAGGCAATGAGTGGTAAACATCTAAAAATGTGCACTGTTTTCGATGACATCGATACCAATATAGGCTTACGGCTATATCCTGTTAAAACACTGGTTCTCGTGTGATCATAGATATTAAGCAACGTCGCGACTGGTCAGTACCTAAATGAGTGACGGCTTAGCAACAACAGGTGCTGTAAGTTTGAATGTGCGGGTAACTACTCGGAATCTGACCTAGACTGTCCAATCTCCAATTCCCGTTGAGTTCATTATATTCACTTAAGTGCAAGTACCCTTAGGAAATATATGACTTCACCTCTTCTCCATCAGCTATGGGTTAATTAGTAGGCATTGTATCATTGAATCACTATTACCTTCCCAAAGTTCTTACAACCTAAAACATTTTCCGGATTTAATTAACCTGCCAAATGGGTTGATAAGAAGGAAAAAACAAAATCAATGAATGTACGCACATATATATATATATATATATATATATATATATATATATATATACATACAAATATAGATAACTATACTGTTTCGAAAAACCCTCGAATTTTTGATTTGCCAATAATCAAATCAATCTCGAGAGAAAAAAGGTTTTAAAAAAAGATAGAGCTACAAACATGAAAGTCTGTCGGAAAAAAATCGCACAGATGCAGGTTTGAAGCCCAAAGAAAAAAACCCTATACGAGTAAACAACTAACTAAACAAATTTCCCTGACGATCCGTTTAGGTGAAACCTAGGTAGGTTTGTCTGGCTCACTAGGTCTATCTATCTATCTATCTATCTATCTATCTATCTATCTATCTATCTATCTATCTATATATATATATATATATATATATATATATATACATATGTGTGTGTGTGTGTGTGTGTGTGTGTGTGTGTGTGTGTGTGTGTGTGTGTGTGTGTGTAATAAGCGAAGTATCTTTCTGACAAATTATTTTATATAATTAAAGAGGTACTTGTGAAAAACAAACAATATTAACTATTTATATAAAAGCTTTGTTAAACAATGATTCGGAACGTACCAAGCAATAATAAGGTCGAGTCTAGAATTTCTAACATCATTTTCAATATATTATATTCTAAAATTTCCCAAATTTTCCGTCGTTCTTATTTTTGAAAAAAGGAACTAAATGATAATTATTAAAATGTAAAAAAAATAAACGTGTTGCAAACCTTTGCATAAGTCTAATTCATTATGTCAAGAAGTTACAATGATAAAGAATTTCCAATTTATTAGTGTAATTTCTATAAAGACCAATTAATATTATTTTAATCTATATATAAAATTCTGTGACCTCCATTAATCCGTCCGTTAATCTGTCCGTCAGTCTCTTCGTCCGTCTGTTCATCTGTCACAACCTCTAAAATAGCCATACTTTGACAGATCGAAACAATATTTTGGAGAGAAGTGCAAACACGTAAAGAGATACAAATCACAATGCCAAACGCCTCAAGAAGTTGCAATTTGCCTAAAAAAATACTGTTTACGTATGGCTTTGTGTGTTGCATGCTCAAGAGTAAGAAATCCTAAGAAATTATTATTAGCTGTTAAAATGGAAAAAATGAATAAAAGAATTTTTCTTTAGAAATATTGTTTACCATGAAGTCCAATAAAATAGAATTAAACAAATTATTAAACAGCGAAATAGAGTTTTTTGACAAAGTATTTTTCCAAACAAATCAAATTTCATCGATTGATTTTAAAAAATTGAACGAAACGTAGTTTTTGTAAATGTCGACAAAAATGTTAGTGATAACTTTAACAATACTAAATTCTGTAAGGATTTCAAAACACGTCAGATTGCGGCAAATAATTTCTAGTAATTAATTTTTTTTTTCTCCATACTTTATAAAAAAAGGTAATTATTATAAGAAGCATACAAGTCATTTTTATTAATAATGATACGATCTGTCACTGATTTTGCAAATTCCGTGAGCATCTATTAAAGGATTTTCTCTCGTGCATCTGTAACGTTTCAAATGCTCATCAGTGGATTTTGGTATGTGGTCATCTCTTGTCATCATTCTCCAAACTTTTTGCATGGGACTGAGGTCTAGAGACATGACAATCTATGATTTACTGTAAAAATTGATCGCTAAAGTACAAAACACTTGTCTCTATAGAGTGTTAACTGGATTGTATTGATGAAAAATCTTTCTTTTTTTCTTTTTTTTTTTACTGTTCTGTTGATAGTTTTGAGATGAAGCTATATTCTCGTATCTATTGATGCATGAAAATAGATGTGGTTCTCTTAACAACAACTAGTGAAATCTACAGACAGTAAAATTACCCCAGACCATATTTCTCTCACGGCCAAATCTACGAGTAACCTTCGTCGGCGCTTCTCGTCATATTTCATACCATGAAATAAATAAAATCTGTCGTAGTCAGACTTCTTAAGACTTGATGCATTCCATATGTCCAGATCACATCCTGCAGAATATGATCCTTTTGCAGCTGATCTTTTCATTAACGCATCAGTTTCATTTTTAGCATTTACACAAAAATGTTTCAGCTTATCTCACACTAATAATACACGGGTGTTACTAGCCAAAACTTTGTGAACAGATTTTAATACATGCAACGTATTGTTTGTCTAATTATCCAAAAACCTTTTCAACAGTTTCTTATAGCTTACAATATGTCACCCTGTCCGCCTAGTAATCATTGTTTTCGTCTCAGTTCATTTTTGTGTTTGGTCTTAGCTACGTGATAAACCAAGATTTTTCTCGATTTTTTAGGAGGTCTTGGGTTAGTATCATCACCCAGATTTACTCCAAAAAAGAATACTATTTCGTCTGTCACAGGCGAGTAACATTATGACATTTTTACAGATAATATTCTAAGAATAATTGTCAAGTTATAATTACAGAAAATTCTCGAATTTACAGGCGTTTGTGAAGATAGTGGACATCGAGAAATGAGATAATTTAAAAAATGGGACCTTATTTCAATTTTACTTTCAATATTTTATTTTTTAATAAGGAAATAAAGACTTTTAACTTATACTTTTAGTTACACTATAAATTCTCAAGCAAGCAACTCCAAATTCAACACGAGATCCGTTCTTATCCCATTTTCTGGAGCACGTCTATGTCTATAATACTATACCTCCCATGAGAAATAAAACGGTCGTTCAATTGACACTTCAATTCTTTATTCGAATGTGTTATTATAAATTCACGGTTCTTACTGATAAATGAATAGAAATAAAGGGTGTTTTATTAAGACGGATTAAATTATATAAGGGTGTTTCGTTAAGAAGGATCAAAGTCAGCAGTGAATAAATCAGTGTCATTGGTGAAAATTTATTTATTTCTCTAGTGGATCATATTATTTAAGTCATGGCAATTATGTGTAAAAAATAATATCGCACAAATGTCCGCTAAATCTGAAAGAAAATGAAAAAAAATTATTAGACGCTTAAACTTAATTCACATTGAAATCAGTCTTAGTTATTAGAACACCCTTTATATATCAATGTTTGCATCTTTATAAATTTCTACAAGAAAATGAGAAAGCTTTAAACAAATAAGAAACTGCCTTCATGAAATAGTATTTTATTCCCTACATTAAAGTTAACGGAACATAAGTTCTAATTTAATCGATTTTCAAATTAAATATATAAATTATTAAATACATAGGCATAAGAAAAATCTAAACATAAGATAAAAATCTAAAGATCTATTACTTGAAAACTATTGAAAATAGAAACATCCGAGTTTAAAGAATATGATGATTATTAATTCTTGTAGGGTTTCGTATTCGCGTATTAAATAAACTGTTAGCGATTTCACCGAATGAACAGATTGTTCAATACATGTTAAGCATAAGCAACGTGTACAGACCAAGCACTGAAGTTTATTTCCCTTGAACATGGCGATTTAAAAGAAAGAAACATAGGTATAAAACTACAAAAGAGATGACAGGGAAGGTTGCATAATAAATCAATATCTGAGACGATATAAAAAGCAGGCAGAAAAAGAAAGAAAGAAAGAAAGAAAGAAAGAAAGAAAGAAAGAAAGAAAGGCAAACAAAAAGATATACAGAAAGTAAGCTAGAAAGAGAGAAAGAAAAATAGACTAGTAGAAAGAAAGTCAGACGGGCATAAAAGAAAAAATGAAGACAGACGGACTGGACGGAAAGAAAGAAAGAAAGAAAGAAAGAAAGAAAGAAAGAAAGAAAGAAAGAAAGAAAGAAAGAAAGAAAGAAAGGGCAGACTGGTAGAAAGAAAGAAAGAATGGGAAGACTGGTAGAAAGAAAGAAAGAAAGAAAGAAAGAAAGAAAGAAAGAAAGAAAGAAAGAAATATGAGTAGAAAGGAAGACGGGCAGAAAGAAAAAAGAAAGAACTGATAGAAAGACAGACAAACAAAAAGAAAGAAACAAAGAAAGACTGGCATAAAGAAAGAAAGTTAAACCGTGAAAGAAAGAAAGAGTGAGAGAGAGAGAGAGAGAGAGAGAGAGCGTAAGTGAGAAAGAAAGAATTAAAGATAGAAAGGAAAAAAGAAAGGCTAAGTTTACTGTTCTTATATATTATAAATACATCTTGCCTTCTCAATGCTCAATAATATTCCAGGGTCAAGGTTATCGAAAACGAATGAAAAATCTGCTAGCTTTTATTATAGCTGAATTGATCGTCAGCGGAAACGTCTTTATTGTTTATTTAATAAAATTGTTGCTGGTACCATGAAAGTTGCTGACGCCATCTTCCGAGAAAGATTATAATCTATCTCAACTATCGTGATCAATCTGTGAAAAGAACTTTCTATTAATATTTATTATACGAGAAAGTAAAAATATTTCCTAAGATTTACTCTTATGGTCGGAGGGCCATTAAAAGACACCGTTCTACGTAATTTCTATGTATACAACTTGATAATTTTGAATAAAATACATTATAATGGAGCGATTATTTTGAAAGCATTAATGATTACCTGTCTTGCACATCAATTGATAAAAAGCATGTTAAATGAATTGTTTTTAAGTTTCTTTCATTCATGTACTTTTGATCCTTATTATTTTCACACGCTAATCCTTTACATGCACACACACACACACACACACACACACACACACACACACACATATATATATATATATATATATATATATATATATATATATATATATATATATATATCAATCGTACAATTTTTTTTAATATATTAAAATCGGTATTCTAAACAACATATGCACTTACTGTATTCGATAAGTAAAAAAATTTTCATTTTTACATTATAATTAATATGAAATAATAGTTGAAAGTAAAAATTAACACCATAAAAGTAAAACTAACACCATAGTAGACACATATCATAAGACAAAATGTTTTTAATTTGCATTGAAAATCACACTAAAACTACGCGCTGTATAAAATACTACAGCATAATACAGCTAAATTGTTTAGAATAATTTTCCTTTAAAGTAAATGATGGTTTTATTTAATGATTTAGCAATAATTTGCTTATATCATGCGTCTTGTCATTTTTTATCCCGTGACTACTGCGGCTGCAGTACGCAATAGAAGTGGTGTTTGTTGGCAACATAGCCTGATGGAGTCCAACCCGCTATAGAACCCAGCCTGTCCTGATATTTACCCATACCTGGAAGAGAAGAAGAGGATCCATGCCTTTCCCAAGGGTATTAGCACGTAAGCGAATGTAAAGGAATGTGAACTCAGCTCTCCGATTCCTCAATCCGAGCCGCTATATACTACACCAGCGTGTCCCCACTTATCCATATACAATTTATAAAGCTTGAGAAAATTATAAATGTTATAAAATTATAAGTGTTTCACTGATCACCGGAACGAAATTCTTACACTAGGATTTTGAATCTAAACTTAATCTTTAAACTCGTTTCTTCAATAAACAGTAATGATTTGAAAAAAGATATTTTGCATCCTTATTTACCATATAACGTACAGATTGAATGCAATACAACAGTTCCAAATTCGAATTCCCCTATTGTCTCGTCGTCCTGGGTATAATAATAAACAGCAAGGCCTCTGATCGGGAGATTAAAGCTTTTGAGGCGAGTGGAACCATCTCATAGCTGCTGTCGTTCTGAGGTCCACTCGAACCCACAGAGGTAACATCTGTTAGATTCCCAGCTATGGGCGAATAATGAACCCTCGAACAAAAACCAACATTATATTTTTATTATAAAATGACCAACAATATATTTTTATAGTAAAATGACTAAAAAACTAAAAAATACATTTTTATAGTAAAATTAACTACAATACATTTTATCATCTATAAAATATATATCTAAAAAGCATAACCTTAATCTGAAAGTATATAATTATTAACTGTAGTTGAAAGCATAGCATTATGTAGAAAATATTTAGAAAAATACGTCTTTATAGTAAAACGATCAACAATTCCGTCGCTGTCGTTGACGGAAGTCGATGCTAAGTATTGGGGTGCTTATCGACATTTCCTATGTGAAATGAGTGCTATGTTGGATTTGAAGAAACGTCCGCAGCCACCGTATGGAAGGGTAGGAGGTTTCAAAATATGGAGAGCTCTGGCTTTTCTCTGGACTCTTTTTGACCATTTTATTTGTCTTCTTTTCGAAGGCTTTTTCTTTTCTTTTTTTTTTTTTTTTTTTTTTTCGTAGACTGCTATTTTTCAGTTGTTTCTTTTGCTTTTTCCGCCTCCCAATTGACCGGATCGATTTCTGTCCTCAGCAAAATGTTTTTAAGCTGATCCTTGAATCGATGACGTGATGCTCCACGTTGTCTCTTTCCAGATGCGAGCTCTGAGAAGGGTAGGCGGATGTCTGGCATTTGGGCAAGGTATGCGGGCCATCGATGTCGGTGACGAGTCATGATGGTTTCTCGGTTCTACGTCTGTGCACAGAGAGCTTCGTTGTTTGTGACCTGGTCCTGCCACGTGTTCCGCCGGATTTGAAATAGTTTCATTTGATGGGCTCATCCAAATTTGCGAATGTCACTTCAGTAGAGTACCCAGGTCAAACAAACGTATATAGGAGAGTCGAGATTACAACAGCTCGGTTTGTGTTAACCCAGCTCTGTAAAATTGTCCGGTGAGTTTTGGTCGTCTTCGAGTTCATGGATGAGTGTGCATTTGTCATCAGCGTACTGGAGCTCGTACGTTCCTCATATATATATATATATATATATATATATATATATATATATAAATGCACGTGTTTACATACATATATATCACAGCATAACAATATTATACTAAACAAGCACCTAACCAACATACAATATGAATATAACCGCACAAATAAAGAATGCAACTACCGAAAAACAAAACCTGCCTGATGAGCTACAAGTGCATTACTAAACGTATAATTTATCAAGGCAGACATGACGGTGAGGTCTAATTCTATTTTGGTTCAACGGAAAACCATTGAAAATCTCGGTTCTACCTCAATCAGTTTCATTAGGCAATATTAAATATAGTAACAGAACTGCACTCCACAAATCTTTCTGGAAAATAAAAAGAGGCAATAGAAACCCAAGGATCAACTGGAATTACGAGCAAAGTCCAAACCCTACATTGGGGAGGGCAATAAATATAATTTATGTCTTTTAGATAAAATTAATTATTCTAAAACATATAGATAACCGTAATTTGTTAAACAAAAGAAGTGAATTAATAACCGCATGCATACATAGAAAGAAATATCTGCTCAAGCACGTTGACTCATATTGATATAGTTTTTCTCATTTGTACTCCACATTTACTATTGATAAATTTACTATTGTTATAAAATTATAAGTATCAATATTAATATTGTTAATATTGTTATACTAATGCTATCGTATTATTAATATTACTATTATCTATCATTTACCTATTATTATTATTATTATTATTATATCACTGTTGTTTTTATTATCGATATCTCCTTTCAAAATTTTTCCCCCAGCTCAGCCTAGTTCTGCATTTTTAAGCAGCGTATAAACGATGAAAGAATTATCACTTCTATTTTGTGTTCCTGATTAATGCAGTTAACCTCCTTGTACGCTTTGTGCGGTATCCACGCTGATAAAGTGTTCTAGGAGGCGCATTTGGCGTGTGTATCCGATCCAAAATTTGTCACTATATCGAAGAGTGAGAAAATCTCTAGACTTTTAGAGACCTTTAATTTGATATATTCCCTTACGGTCTTCTTATACCCACCAAAGTTTGGGTTTACTTGTGTTAGTCTGTCGTCAACCATTTGGCGTCAGCAGATATGGCACATTCCGGATAGGTAATGTCCTGAACGGTTCAGCCTTGTCGACCCGAAGCAGGCGGAATATGTACGGTATCAGTTAACAGTTTATTGAGAGTTTGCCTACACAACATCGCCTGTACGTTCAGTGAATTTGAAAATATCAGCATGAGTTGAGATAATTTTTTAACATTTTTTGATCCCAGATTATCAATGGTGATTAGTATAACTATTGAAATCAGATGAAGAAAAACTTCTCATCGGTCTTATTCAACCTATTCTGCGGGAATTAGTCCTACCATAATCATAGTAACATGAAATATGCAATTGGCAGTGTTCATAGCTGATAAGTCAATGAAACTACAAGAACTCCTACAGAAGGCAGTAAAAGAAAGTGAGAAGAAAGGAATAAACAGCAATGGCAATAAAACGGAATGCATGGTTCTTAACAAAAGGAAGCGTCCAATATGCAAATTATAAATCGCAGATACCAAAATAAGATAACTAAAAAAATTTAAATACCCGGGAAGTGTTTTAACAGAGAACGGAAAGTGCGACATTGTGATAGGCACAGATGCATTCTAAACGTTGTTGTAACCTAGACAGATTTATTGAATGAGGAATCCTCAAAACGGAGTTTGGAACTGAAATACACAAAATACAATACTCGTCAGCGTCGTGAAGTAGGTAAACCACTGCTAGTGGTGAACTACTTAGACAGCATATTACGATATTTACCTGCCTCCCCACGAGGTAGGATATGGCACAAGGCCAAATTTAATGTGGGGATATCTTTGGAGACCTTGGAATCGTGCAAACAATTTCTCGTAGACCCCACCATACGCGGTATTGAGTACATGTCTACCTCACCGGACGAGACTCTGGCCTTCGGCATAGGCTCGTCCGGGTTCCTCTCTGCCCGAAGGCAGACAGTTCGACATGACAAGAGCAGCTTACGCTGCCAACGTAGATAGTAGATCACCCTCACTTAAATTAGTGTCCAACGTATTATGAGAACTGGGACATAGCCATTAGTTCTTAGGTAGGTAATATTACAAAAGCCAAACAGAGAAATTTCCGTAGAAACACTGATTACTGTAATGTAATATAGGTTCACCTATATGGTAGTGAATGCTAGTGAAAATCAAAATCAAAAAGAAAAATTATACTTAACATCAGGAAGAGGCAGTTTAAATTTCAAAGGCACACAATGAGGAAGGAGGCCTTGGAAAACCTGATACTTAGAAAAAAAGATTTAAGTCAAGGACAGAGGAAAACAACTCATGACATACTAAATGGGCTTCAGAAAATGGATGATGGAACAGGGTTTAGAAGGAAATGTACAAAGATAACATTTAAGAGCTACGAAAAACAGGACTCTGTCTAGAGCCATGATCGATTATTTCCTGAAAAGAAAGATGAAATTGGTGCATCAGGAGGAAAGGGATGAAATTTCTAGAGTACACAATGAGGAAAAAAACTGGGAAAATCTGATACTCACAAGAACAATTTAATTCAAAAGAGACATAGAAAAACAACGCATAAAATACTTAGCTATTATTGGGAAATGGATGGTGGAATAAGTTGTGGGGGGAGTGATAAAAAAGACAAAATGATTGAAAGCTACGACAGACAGGACATTGTGATCGTATACGTCATGAAGGGTCAGGGCACATAGAATATGGACAAAACTAAACACACATTGGGTTTCTTCCTTGCACACTGATTACTTATAAGTATGGTTGTGGCAGTTAATTTAATCTTGCATGACTTAAAATAGTTTGATAAATGATATTACTGAACAGATTTAGGCATATATATATATATATATATATATATATTGTCTCCATTAATATTTTTTAAAATATTGTTAATAATTGGAAGCTGAATCTTTAATTTCCGGTTTTGTACCTTTTCTTGGACTAGGGCCAAATATTACACTGGATATTTCCATACTTCAGCAATTCAATTCCTATGACTCATTCAACACTCCTACAGATCACAACTAAAGACTACTTCACACGAAAGATTTTTACTAGTCAAATGGTAAATTTCACTCTTCAAATCGTTTGGGAATTGTTGATTTCCGTTATAAAAATACTTGAAAAACGTACTTCACCTGAAAATACTTCCTTCTCGTATTCGTGTGAACCGAGGATATGTTTTTTTTTTTAACTCGATGCAATAGATCATTCAAAGAGGTACCAGATTCAATACTAATGTTATTACAAAATAATTTCTTTTGCTGACTTACAGTGACTCATAGACTGAAGTTTCCTATGCTAATATGGGAAAATGCCGTACCTTCAAAATTTACTTTAGTTCAGGCATAATTTACAAGATATTTTACAGCTTGCGTTCACATCATTTTTCACAAACTGCAGTAACTTAACCAGCAACACAAGCCTGGTCTATCCACTTCTACAGTTAGAAGATGTACATTTCTAATACTTATTATTATTATTATTATTATTATTATTATTACACCAAGCAGATTTCTCTCAGTTTGGGGTTTTAGTAGACGTTTTATATTTCTCTAACAAAATATCAAATCTAATCCAAGTTTTATTTTGGTTGTTCGTTATAAGATATTCGGATTATAACGTGGTTAGAACTCTCGCTTTCTGACTGATATAATGGAATATGCATACACCTGTGCTCCCTCTCACTGGAATATGATTGGCTGGTGTCCGTCATAAATACCGACGGACGTGTAGGATAGTCAGAGCCTTAGTCTGAGAGCTAAGTCTATAACTGCGCCATTGATCTACACTTCTTACCTGCGACTACGACGCGTACCAGTCAATTACTGCTACCGTATTCTACTTGGTTATAGTAGCCAAAACCACTTAGCTACTCCTTTTAAATATATTCCTTTCCGGGACATATCACAGCATAAGATCCGGTTTCGAATCTGAACAGGTCTGATTTGTCAGGAAGGTGTCCTCTTAACGTTATTATTCTGAGAGAGCCGATACCAACGTGTGGCAATGTCGATCCAATCCTTGAGAGTTAAATTGTGTAGACTGAACAATTGGAGGTGCCGTCGAAGGTTGTGCTGGCATGAAGTCCCAAGTCAGCTTGACCTAGGATTTTATTGTTCATGGAGTTGATTACACTAGGATAGATAATGCGCTTCTTTCCATTATCTATTAATTAGGTCCGCCGTCAGATGTTGAACAAACACAAATATGCCTAAGCAGGCGTCTGCAATATTGCCTAGCCGCCTTAGTAAACGTGCTTAAGAGTGCCAGACTTTTAATAACTCGAGTGTAATGTAGACGTATTGAAACACATTCTTTTACGCTGACATTCAAATTTATTATTTTACATGTACGAGTGCCGGCTGAAAGATTCCTATGCCGACTAAGACACTCTCGTGTAATATGACCAAATGAGGTTTATTTTCGAGAAAGTTCTCCTTGCAGTCCACATACTTCTTCCATTGGTGTTGCACTGCATATATTCCATTGGTGAAGAAGCTTTAATCCTATTGGTCAAAGAAATCAACAACAGATATGATATTATCATCACTACAATACTGGTTCCCATCCAAATGTTTTTTCATGCTGGGAAACAGATGATCGTCCTATGAGGCTAAATTAGGAAAATGAGGATTGTTATCAACCGGTTCCAAGCCACAGTCACACACATTAGTCATTGAAACCAAGGAATTGTGTGCTAGAGCATTCTACCCATGAAACAAGACATCTATCATTAGTTTTGATCTTGAAAGACTTTTTTAACTTCCTCGGTAATTTGACATCGTACTCTCCATTGATGCGGTGGCCATTTTCCTTATATTCAATCGACACAATGTCTTTTGTATCTCAGAAAACTGAGACTATCACTGTTCCGACAGATTAAACGAACTTGGCGTTCTCTGAAGCAGTTGATGAGAGTTGTTTTCACTTAATGGATTACCTTTTTGTCAATATTTCAAAGTGATAAACCAAACTCCAACCCTGTATTAGGAATCGTCAAGGAAATTTTTTAGATCTGCTTCAATCAGTCAAATTTTTCTCATCATATGACCAGACTGGAAGGCTTTTGGTCACGTGTCAGAAGAGATGGCATCCACTGCGCAGAAACCCATGTCATTCCACGTTCTTTGTTCATAATATTCTCAACTCTCTCATGGGATATGCTAATAGCATTGCCTATGTGATCTATAGGCAATCGCCTGTTATTCAACACCATGGGATGAACATGATCAATATTTTCTTCGGTGGTGGTAGTTGCACAGCGACCAGAGCTTGGGTAATCTTCAAGACTCCCTTCCTCCCCTAAAATCAGCTGCCCACTTTTGCACTCTTGTTAAAGCTGGACCGTCATCCCCAAATGTAGTAGTCATGCCAAGATAAATGTCATTGAGGACTAAACCTTTTTTTTTTGCATCTATATCATAACGCCACAACATCAGATATTGCCCATTTTCAAGATAATTCCCCATTAATTACTGTTGAAGTCTTCTTTGAAGAAGTAGATGCCATTTTACATAGGATTAAACAATGTAGTTATTAACAGGAAGAGTTGGAATTAATGCATGCATGTTTTCACAGCTCTAGATTCACTCCTTCATAGTCAGTCTATGCACTTTTCTGCCCACCTTATGCTGTTCTTGTGGTTTGGTCTAATAGCTTTTATGACAAACTGATCAGTTAAGTATTCATTGCATTAATCGACGATAAACAGTAAAATGAAAGCAGCATTACGTACTCCAATATGTCCATTAAAATGTTCCTCTATATTTAGAGGCTATAAATTTGTAAATGTGGATAGACATCAAGAAATGCTATGTAACCTGATGTTAATATATCTTTGCTTAGGTTCAAAAAGGAGGTACTTTCACGTGTCAGGTTGACTTCCAGGGAGAGGAAAAGTGGGACACCATGAATGAAATAGAAGGATGGACTAAAAAATGGGGGCTTCGTCTAATGTAGTATCGGTTTACGCCTATATCACGTTGAAACACCGGATTTCGTAGGATCACCAAAGTTAAGCAAAGTCGAGTCTGGTCAGTACGTGAATGGGAAACCACTTGATAATGTCGAGTGTTGTTAGCTTAAATGTGCGGGTCGTGTAATAGATAACGGCTCGGAAATGGAAATCTGAGAACGGAGTTCCAATTCATGTCGGGTTTGTTATGTTCACTCTCCCGCAAATACCTTAGGAAAGAAATGAATCCATCTTTTCCTCCTCGCTAGCTTTCGATTAATTAGTAAGACTTTATCATTAAAAATATTATTAACTCAAAAAAAAAATAAATAAAAATTTCGTTCAGAACATATAGATTTCAACACTAAATAACCTATAGGGTTTGCCACTAAAACAAAACAATCAACAGTCTATTAATCCGTCCGTCTCTCCGTCCATCACACTCTATAAATACCCATACATTGACTGATCGAAACCAAATTCTGGGCAGTACAAACAGGTAATGAGGTACAAAGGACAGTTGATTTTACAAGGGTGCGTAGCTTAGTACAGTACATTTTCGTTATTATTATTTTATCATTTAACATACAAAATACTCCCATTATTTTTTAAATAAATTTAATGATTAAACTAACAAGTACTTATTTAATAAAAATGGTATATTTTTGCATATATTTTCTTTAAGTTTTTATCTACAAGTATCAAGTTTCTGGTTAACCCTTCGTTTTTGAGAACCATAAACAAATCACAAGGACAGACACTTTAGAAAGTTGGAATTTGGCTCCAGAAATAAATATTTATGCATGGATAGTTGTATGTTGTATGCTAAAGAGTAAGAAACTCTTATTTATATATATATATATATATATATATATATATATATATATATATATATATATATATTCTTCGCTGCTAAAAAGATTTTTTTCTTTAAAAATATTGCTTGTCATGAAGTCCTATAAAATTAAATTAAATTAAAGAAATTATAAAATCGCGAAGTATGATTTTTGTCAAAGTGTTTTTTTTTCCAAAGAAATGAGCTTATTCTTATTTCATCGATTGGCTTGCGAAATTGATCGAAACGGAAAGTTTGTAAATCTCGACAAAATTGTTATCTTCTATAATACTAAATACTATGAGGATCTCAACATGCGTCAGGTTGTTGCAAGAATATTCAAATTTGTTATGATTTTGTCTAATAAATCCTCGGAAGACCTATAGTTCTCTTAGGCCTGGTCACACAGTGAAAGTTAAGTAAATCAAGTGTGAAGAGGTACACTTGTCTGGGTCCCCTTTTTCTTTCAATGTAATTACCTGTCCCATGTATCCCTGCCTAATTTATTCATATTTGAGAAAAAATGTCTCATTTCTTTTTATTGCAATTTTAACACAACGTAAATATATTACCGATTTAACTCACACTATTGTAATAAGTTATCATTTATCATCAGTAAATTGTTTTATCTCGTACATGCATATATTCAGTCAGGTTACATTTGTCTACGACTAATCAATTACCAGTTTCATTGCAACAAATTAATATGCAAGACAATCTTCATAACAATCGCGCTTTTCTGAGATAATGTTGTCCTTCTTGAGCTAGTGATCATCTCGACTGGGTTTTAGACGAGCAAATCCTGTTTTTTTTTAATTATAAAAAAAGACAAAAGAGAAGAAAAATTCAACAGGTAAACAGTTCTTTTAAGCAGGTAAACTATTATCAATCAATAACTACGCGTATGTACATACCTACATCTTTTATATAATTTGTCTTGAAGACATGAGCGCTCTTCGACCCGTGGTTTCATATGACAGAACAATCAGTTACGGTGAAAGAAAAAAAAACTCCTTTGTACTGTCTACAAATACATCAGTTTTACAATCAATATTGCACTCTTTGGAAACATTTGTTACTTCTTGGAAGCTTTTCACGTTTTTAAACAATCTGTTAATGGAACTGGCTTTAACCCGACTCTCTGTGCCAGCCAATAATAGTTTGAAGTAATTAGTGTAAAAAAAAATACGATAGACGATGCAATGTCTGCAAGAACAAATGTGCTATGTGTTACTTATCCTTCTGATTGTTAGGAACTTACTTAACGAATCGGCTGTTTATATATATATATATATATATATATATATATATATGAAGAAAAATATACGGAAAAAACAAACAAAAATTCTAATATGCAATTATGTTGTTTTAATGTTAATATAATGTCAACGTCGGACGTTTCGATCATCTTCAGGACATATTCAAAAAATAATTAACATATACTATATTTAATTCAATATTAAAAGACGATGGACATTTTATGTTGAATTAAATATAGTCTAATGTTAATTATGTTTTTATGAATATGTCCTGAAGATGGTTAAACCGAAACGTGGACGTTGACATTATATTAACATTAAAACAGCATAATTGCATATTAGGATTTTTGTTTGTTTTTTCCGTATATTTTTCTTCATACTGTCGGATCTATATATATATATATATATTTATATATATATATATATATATATATATATATATATATATATATATACACACATAGATAGATAGATAGATAGATAGATAGATAGATAGATAGATAGATAGATGCACAAATATACACAGAGGGATGCAACAATGTGTACTTACAATACCCAGTTCGAATATATAATATATATGGAACCGTCATATAGCCTAACTTTCTATACCATTTAGCTACGAAGGAAGCGTCTGGTTAGCAAGGTCGAATTACTGATTTTAACCTACAAATTTCCTATGATTAGCCTCGAAGGTTCATATCTGCTCAAAGCGTATCTTTGCGTAAACAAATGACGTCATTTATTATGAAATTGTCGGAATATTGTTATTTACTGACCAGGCTCGATAAAGCTTCACTTCGTAGACAGGTGGATATTAATTTGTTTGTGCATATATTCTTATATATTTTTAAACGCCACGTCTCCAGATTGCTTTCCTTCACTTTAAGTGAATTGTCATGAATCCTGAAAACTTTGAACAGATCGTAAAAGCGTTTACGTTTGCATTATTTTTGTTTGATTTCAGAGTGATCCTTCTAAATTCTCATCCAGCTCAAACTAGAAAACACGTCTACTCTCTACCCTACTATTAATGCTAAGAGTCGGGGAGAAGAAAGGTAATCGTTTCTTTCATCCAGCACGAGAATGAAATTAAAAGAAACAATCTAGGCCGGAATTTGATTCCCTTTACCGCGCCGATACGCTTCCTGTATCCCCACACACACACATAGATAGATAGATAGATAGATAGATAGATAGATAGATAGATAGATAGATAGCGTATCGTAGAACAGGATAGGTTGAAGAACAAACCGGAAAAATTTATTAACTTCTTCAAAGAATGGGATATGGAGAAATAAAGAAATCCTTCTAATTTTTTATTTATGTGTTGTTTGATTTTAATTGGTTAAGCAGACTTCACGTGCATGGACCTTGCTAAGTTATCGGTTTCTGAAATTATGCGTACTTTCGCAGTTTCAAAAAAAGACAACGGTTTCATTCTGTTGGATTACTATTCATATTTGATCGGTCTTTGTTTCCAATATATATATATATATATATATATATATATATATATATATATAAGTAATGAAAAGTCTGGTAATCCGAAAGGATTATCCCAAGGAGGATATAATCCAGAGAGCACAAAATCAAATCAAAGCAATTATTAATTCAATTTAAATAAATAGAAAACAGACAACCTTAAGTGTCCTTTAAGTTTGTCTGTTTTCTATTTAAATTGAATTAATATATATATATATATATATATATATATATATGTGTGTGTGTGTGTGTGTGTGTGTGTGTGTGTGTGTTAATCAATTCAGCCCAGGCAAGTCGATAATACCACTGAGGCGCAAAAGTGTCTACCGGGTGTGAAAGAGAAGAAACAACACAATCCTAAACAGAAAACAAGATATAAACCAATACTCATGTCTGAAAGTGCACATTTTTCATACTATTTACATTTTTGTGGTTTGTAAGTTAACTATCTGTGTGTACGTATGTATGCCTGTGCTAATGAAAATAGTCTATTGCAAATTACACACATATGCAAATGACATATTGGAATAGTGTGATATCATTACATTTTTTATCTCATTTTTTTTTTTTGCCTACACATTTATATAAAAATGTATCGAATGAATCACTAATATTAATGCATATAAAATTATTAGAATTGCATATTATTAATATCTATGTATATCAAAAGTGATAGAATGCAATCGTAAATATTAACCCCTTTTGTTTTTATTTATATAGTCCTGATAAGATTACTATGACGACTTTAGTCGTCTCTTGTGTAAATGTGTATAACCAAAAACAATTGATAGTTTTTTCTCAGAGATTAAACTTTTTAAGTTTTATCTCGTAAAATGTTATCTTTAATATAATTAATTACCCATTAGGATGGTGTATTTATATTTAAAAAAAAATGAAAAATGTTCGGTTTATTTCGGGATTCAAATTATGTAAAGTAATGAATTGATACAGAATATGAATGTACATCCCGCGTGTCACTTCAGGGCGTAGGCGATCATGGCTCTCCACAATTTCTTCTCCTTTGTAGTTCTTAATAAATTTTATATTTTTGTTATCGCTCATAAACCCTGGTCCGCCATCTATTTACTCAAACTCATTAAGTAGATTAAACGTTATTATTTCCTCTGATCACTCTTGCCTTCAGTCTCTCCTCTGAGTATCAGGTTTTTTAATCCCTTTTTCCTCAATCTCTGCGCATAGGAATTTAAGCGGTGTCTTTCTGATGTTATGTATACGTTTCCTATTTGTTTTATTTTTCTCCAAACCTTCGTAGTTGCTCACATTTTCGGTCCATTGTATTCTCAGCATCCTTTTTTATAATCACATTTTTGTTGCTTCAAGTTTCTATTTCATCTTTGAGAAGATGGTCCAGTATTCACTGCCATATAGGTGAAACGATATTACATTACATTTCAGTCATCTTTCTTTATAAGGATTTTTTTTTTCTGTTTCTTAATACTCTGTTTAGCTTTTGGAATGCATCTTTTGGCTATCCTAATGCATCTTCGGATTTAAGTGCCCTGTTAAAAACCTTCGGATTTAATGTGCTCTGTTAAAAATCTTCGGATTTAAGTGCCCTGTTAAAAATCTTCGGATTTAATGTGCTCTGTTAAAAATCTTCGGATGTAAGTGCCCTGTTAAAAACCTTCGGATTTAAGTGCCCCGTTAAAAATCTTCGGATTTAAGTGCCCTGTTAAAAATCTTCAAATTTAAGTGCCATATTAAAAATTTTCAACTTTAAGTGCCCTGTTAAAAATATTCGGATTTAATGTGCTCTGTTAAAAATCTTCGGATTTAAGTGCCCTGTTAAAAATCTTCGGATTTAAGTGCCCTGTTAAAATCTTCAAATTTAAGTGCCATATTAAAAATTTTCAAATTTAAGTGCCCTGTTAAAAATCTTCGGATTTAATGTGCTCTGTTAAAAATCTTCGGATTTAAGTGCCTTGTTAAAAATCTTCGGATTTAATATGCTCTGTTGAAAATTTCCCAACAATTCAAATTTTTGGACTTCTTTTGAGTTTGGTATCTCCGATTTGAAATTTGCAAGTTGGGATGCACTTTTTGCTAAAAACCATGCATTCCGTTTTCTTGCACTTGATATTTAGTCCTTTCTTCTCGCTTTCCTTCACCACCTTCAGCAGGAGTTGTTGTAGTTTCAGTTCTATATCAGCGATCTGATGTTGTCATGATTGCGGCCACCAATAACGAATCCTAGTAGGACTTCTAATTCCTACAGAATAGGTTGAATAAGTCCGATGAGAAGACACATCCTTGACTTACACCCCTTTCTATATTGAGTGGAGGCACGGTGGAGTAATGGAATGGACTGAGAAATCGGAGAGCCGAGTTCGAATTCCAGTCGAATCCATTACATTCACTTACAAGTTAATACTCTTGGGGAAATGTATGAATCCTCATCTTCTCCCCCAGCTATGGGTAATAGCAGGACAGACCGGGTTCTATAGCCTTGGATGGCCACTGGTCTACCGCAAAAAGAAGTGGCAACCAACTGCGGGAAGAAATCTGCCTCGAAAGATAAATGATCGCCTAAGCATGTATCACGCATGGCACATAACTGAATGAATTCATTTGTTATCCGTATGCAGTTATGGATTATTCTAATATGTTTTGTAAATAGGTCAAGGTTAGAGATACATATGCATAAATTAAAATAAAATTCAATACAGACAGCTAGATTATAGATTTTCGCAAGCGAATTCATTGCTAAATAGACCTGGTTAATTATTCTGAAATGCTTCTTCCACACTGTATACTGTCTTTAAAAGTGATAAAATATCTTATGGTAAACATTCGATTGCAGCATCCACTAGGAGGAGGGGAAGTCAAACAGGAAAGAGAGGAAGCATATATTTTGGAACAAGTGGGGTTTTCCCATCTCAACTGGATATGACGAACACTTCTTCAGATCGGAATAAGAACCGTAGTTTACATTTTGAATAAAATCGTTTACAAAAGAATAATACATATATAGGAAATGGATATTTTAATATTAGTTAAACTTTATTTTTTATCGATACTCATATTCTTGATAAACGTTGTTTTTTTATGGATCTATCTTTTAATTAAACAATATTTTCTATCCAGCGATATCACCTAACTGAATATTCGAGAAATCATATCAGAAAATATACGTCCTACAGTGGGATTCGAACCTGCATCCATTATTGGGAACCGTCATTGGATCGGACGTAAGTGGCAGATCGGCCACGTAGACTTCCGGTCAAACAAGGCCACAATAGTGACTTTTGAACACACTTCCCTGCCAACTCTCGAAATATCCATATCTATTCTAACGTAAACAAAGACAATTTAATTGCAGGAAATTGTTTAAATCCGACTTATTTTTTATTTTTAATTTATTTTGCTTAAACGTTATTTTTGATGGATATTCATATTTGAGTAGAACTTCTGTTTTTTTAATAAAAAAAAAAACATTTTTTTTATCCAACTACATCTACCGCCCTGAATATTCGAGTAGTCCTATCATAAACATTTCCGCTCTACATGGCTGTTTAATTAAATTCAAAAGAGATGCATAGATAAATATATTCATGAAATAGATTATAAACGAGATGGATTTTTAATGATTTTCTTGACTTATATATATATATATATATATATATATATATATATATATATATATATATATGAATGCAGCGAAATAAAAAGAACATTTATGTATTCAACAATTATCATTTACCATTACATTCATTACAGACACACACACACACACACATATATATATATATATATATATATATATATATATATATATATATATATATATATATATATATATATATAGGAAATGGATTAAATCCGACATATGGTTATTTTTAATTTATTTTCTTTAAACGTTATTTTGATGGATAAACAATATTTTTTTTTATTCAACTACATCTAACGACCTGAATATCTGAGAAGGACTGTCAAAAAAGATATATGACGAGAACGTATCTTAGCCAACGTGTTTCGTCCTCTGAGGGACCTTATCAAGGCATAATGTAAGGATATTATTTTGCAACCAGCATTAAAAACACAACCAAATATTGCCGTTAGTTTTTCATATTTGTTAAATTTTACACTTTAATATAAAATAAAAAAATTCCTAAAAACTAACGATATATTTTAGATATATCTGAATTTTACACACACACACACACACACACACACACACACACACACACACACACACACACACACACACACACACACATTTTAAATGTGAATTAAGTTTAAGTATCTAATGATTTCTTCTTTTTCTTTCTGACCTGGTGGACATTTGGGCGATATTACTTTTCACACATAATTGCCATGACTTAAATAACATGATCCAATAGATAATAGAAATAAATTTTCACGAATACCACTAATTTATTTAATGCTGACTTTGATCTGTCTTAATGAAACACCCTTTATATATATATATATATATATATATATATATATATATATATATATATTTTATAAACGTCTCTTATTTGATTGCTTTCCTATCATTCAGTCGGATTTTTGTGAAGAGTCCAGTGTGTGAATCAAGCGATAGTTAAATAAAGATTTGATAGGTCTCAGAGCCAAATTCCCGATATCCATTCCATAATCCAGTCGCAAGATTAGGTCTACGAGAGTTGCTGGAGAATCAGTACGTTATTCATTCTCACTAAGTATGATGTGCGCTGTTTTCCTCAGCCCTCCTTGCCTTCAGTCTTTTCTATGAGTATCAAATTTTCCAAGCTCTCTTCTCTCATTAAAATTATGGTAATTTTCTACGCTTGTCTTAGATGTGGCACAAGTCCAAAAGTATAGGGTACCCAGTGAGGATCGAACTCTCTACTCATTCGTAATTATTCTAGCGAGAAAAAGCTTGCTAACCATTGCACCACGTCGAAATACTGGCATTCTATTATGTTGGCCTTTAACAACAGAGGCGATTGATAACGATATAGCTGTCGAGAATGATTTCATTCAATCATAATATTATTTGCCTTGATACAGCAACTGCGCGGTAGTCTGGTAAAATAGCGACTGACAGGAAAGTGAGTTCATGCAGAAATGGTCACTGATTTTCGCCATACTTGCTGAGCTCGTATGGATATCAATAAACGGATACCAGCACGGTGCGTTGTGGGTAATAGATTTCAATGATGTGTGTAACAAGGCCCGTTCTAGTTGTCCCTGCACAGCACTCACCCCACAAAATGCACTCTGCTATTAGGCTTTGGCGATACTGTATAGCAAACGGTGTTGATTATATGTAAAAATAGCTGAAATGCTATCCAACAATGTTATTTTGCTCTATTTATCTGTTTTACTCTTTCTAAAATATTTATTTTGGATTATGCATCTGATCGTTGTATGAAGCAATTAACACTGGCTTCTCGTGTTACAACTCTTGTGCGCTAGTTTTTAACTTAACGTTATCTCTAACCACGAACTTTATTTTTTATTTTTTACTCTAATAATTTCTTAGTTGCTAAATTCGGATTGAGTCGCTAATATACCGCTGCTTTCGTTAAATATCGATTTATACTCTCCAGATCTGTCCATTCTCAACTCCAATGTACAGCTCAAGGCAAGCATTCACGCTATGATGCTGACACAAGGAAAATGTATTTCCTGGACACAGAGAGAAGAGGTCACTTTGGCTGAACCTTGCTCACTATAACAGCCCTTGTCAACGTCGCCTCAGCTATAATCACTAACTTAGTTTGCAACGATTTTAACACTATCCAGATGTTGCTTCTTCCGGGACAGCAGGACATCTAACACAGAGGTTTGCTCGTTGACCCTTTATCATTTTCTCCAGCCCCTTTCCAACATTGATAGTTTATCATTTCGAGATGGTTCTCTTGAAAACTGGGCTGTGAGCAACTGAGTAAAGGGAAGATTAACTGCATCGTAAATATAAACAAGGATTTAGGAGGCACAATCTTTCGCACCCACCGTACCGTTGTGATGAAGTGTTTCTTTAGAATTTACAAAAGCAATCATTCAGCATCAGTAGCATTGATAATATTAGTGGTCAATGTATATATATATATATATATATATATATATATATATATATATATATATATATATATAAATAAATTCTACAAATTCAAAAAGAAATTGGAAAATATCTTCTTTTGAATTTTACGTCTGATGAATTGGATCGTGATTACGATTCCAATGTAATAAATTACAACCATGGAATATTAGTGTTTGACTTTTTTATATTACACACACACACACACACACACACATATATATATATATATATATATATATATATATATATATATATATATAATAAATTCTACAAATTCAAAAAAAATTGGAAAATATCTTCTTTTTTGAATTTATACGTCTGATGAATTGGATCGTGATTACGATTCCAATGTAATAAATTATAACCATGGAATATTAGTGTTTGAGTTTTTTTTATATATACACACACACACACATATATATATATATATATATATATATATATATATATATATATATATATAGAGAGAGAGAGAGAGAGAGAAAGAGGGACACAGAGAGAGATAGTAAACAAATTTATAGATGTATGAGCAAATATGTAAAATTTATGCTGGGAAAAAAGAACACGTGAAGAGTATGGAGGCCGACAAAAATAAGGTTTAAAATAAAACGGAGCGTCTACTCAACTATATATATCTACTAAAATGTATCGAATAATAACTATATATATATATATATATATATATATATATATATATATATATATAAGTCAAGATAGAAGTCAACACTTAGAGACGACAGTCTGTTTCACGCTAGATGCAATCGTCCGGCCACGAGTGCTGTTATAAAAAATCAAATAAAGATAATCAATCAAAATAAATACATGAAGTAATAAACAAATTAAAAACTGCTCCCGCCAAAATAATAGTTAGAATAAACTACAACAATCAACCCCAAAATTGAATAAATAACTTTAATTATCTTCCCAAACCTAAACAAAACTATTAAATAAGCGATATGAGCAAATTTCTACAACGTTAATAAAAACACCGATTACAATAAAAAATAAAAAATAAATAAATAAGTAAATAAATAAATATATAAGATAAGAAATACAAATAAAAAATAAAAATAAATAAAAACAAGCAAAATAATTTAATCCAAATAAATAAATAAACAATTAAACCACTTCCGGTAAAATAACCGCCAAAATAGGCTACCCACAATGCACCACTGACCCATATATATAAATAGCCGAGAAGTATAATAGCACTCGTGGCTTGATGATTGCATCTAGTATGAAACAGACTGTCGCCCCTAAGTGATGACTTCTATGTTCACTTTTATATTTACACACGCTGTATCTCTGATATTGAGCATCCCATAAATATAGTACATCTTAAAACTATATTTCTTCATATATATATATATATACATATATATATAATGATAAATTAAGAAAATTTCTTAAAAATCCATATCGCATTATTTATATTATTCGGACTATTGTCCTCATAGTTCCACGTGCCATATTTACTGGATTGCAGTTATCATTTACCTCTGAATGTTCTGCACTGCCTTAACCGGGTATTGAACTCACACTCATTGGGTCCTGTCACTGGATCTAACTAACGCCTTTATCCACTACGTCTTTGAGGACACATGGCACAGTGGGAAAATGCGTTAGTTAGTGAAATAAATAATGTACATAATACCTCATCTCAGAATTATAGACAAATCCATATCGGTTATAATGAATATATTCATCTCTCCATTTCTAAAGTATTTAAGAAATGGAATCACTCCATCCAGACAGATATATTACAAATAGAAAGTACAAATTGGCATTATATATATATATATATATATATATATATATATATATATATATATATATATATATATATATATATATGGGAACCTGATCGCATCCGAACACGGGATCGTCTATATGCCCTTTCACTCCCCTGGTGGCCGTGGCAGTAAATCAAAGTGAGCTCGACGAGGCTATTAGCGTTAATTTGAATTTGGTAGACAATTTTGCGTTACGGAAAAGCCCATACAATTTGCCAGAATCGTCTCTCTCACGGCTCAATGTGGATTGAGACATGTGAGATCTGGCAAAACTGGTTCCATTGGCCACACACACACACATGGACACACACACACACACGCAGACATATATATATATATATATATATATATATATATATATATACACAAAAAATCTTTTCTTTAACGACACGTTCCTGTATTAACCACAGGTAGACTCTGGAAATGTTAAACAAAGGCAAATGTTCATGAGGACAGGGATTAGCTAACTACTCTTGTATGTTGCCATACTTGTATACGAGCAGCTAGCCATTGTATATATATATATATATATATATATATATTCGTATGTGTGTGTGTGTGTGTGAACGCGTATGTATGCATGAGTAAAATTTATTTCGACCACTTTGGTAGATTGTTCTTGGAATTAGAACAGTCTACCCCGGTAGACGAAATAAAGAGTTCGGTTCGAAATTCCAGTCACCTCAAGAAACCCGGAATCGTCATGAATATGTCAACGAAGATGAGGACAACAGTTCGAATAATTTAAATAGTGTAAATAACTGGAAGTACATTCTATATTTACATATTATTTTTTTAAATGTCGGTATCTTTTGCCGGAGCATTTCGTTGATTTTACTTTCTATTTAGCAGGCTCACGCTTTTGATATTCTTTTTTCTATTGAATCACTTTTTAATAAAATACTTTGGAATTGTTTTTATATAAAACACTTTGAAAACTTTTTGAAGGTGCTAGTATGCAGTTCATACATTTAATTCGGAAAGCTATTCCGTGGAATTTCCACTCTATGCATTTGATGAATATAAGTTGTTTGGTTGGTTGATATTGTTTGGCAGTATATCAACATCTCTATGGCTTATGTAACGTCGAAATCTAAATTTTGAACACAATTTTTTGACTTCTACTAAATGTATTTTGAACGCAAATGCATGTCTTCAACTACAGATAAAATTTATTGTTGTTCATTTTGCTATAAAATGTATTGATGGTCATTTTGCTATAAATACGTATTGTTGGTATTTTTACTGTAAATTGCTGTTGTCGGTAATTTTACTATAAAAATATATTTTTATACTCTCATAGTGTTTGATTTTTGTTTGGTGGGGGTCACTAATTGCTCATATTTGGGACCCTAACAGGAACTACCACCCCGGGTTAGGGTGAAACTGGGAACAACATCAATTAAGAGGTGGCTCTATGATCCTAAATTCCTCCAGTTTCCCGAAAAGAGGTGTTGCTACCGGATGTAGGATCCTCTAAATATCGATTAAATAGCATAGAAGAGGGTGTTGGTTAACCTTAAGTGGTAACGTCTTGCTGCGTTCTGTAGGGTCTTTGGATCCCTACGCTGCTCATAAAACGGTATCAACGAAAAAGGTATTCGTTTTATTAAAAGTGGCACCATGGATTCTAAAAGGCAATAGACAATCTGACGTCATAGGAACGCATGTCGCCCGTTGGGTCAGCGTTCCTCCGCAGGTCATATTAGCTGGTCGCTAACCTGGGTGTGGAAAACATATCGACGCTTCAGAATTCTTGAGACCCTCTGTTGAATTCGCACCAATTTGGACATATCTTCAAATCAATCCATCACTGTCAGAATACTCCCTAAGTGGCACTCCAGCTAATCGCTGACGATTCTGACTATGGCCTTCGCATACATTCATACATATGAATATAACAGAAAAAAATTACAAAAATACACAAAAATATAAAATATGATTATCCTTCCACAAATACTCGCGAAAATACATAAGGTGTAAACAGCACTTCGGGATTCTACTGAGCCATGGCATCCTCAGTATCCCACAAAGTCGATTTCTCAAGTTTGGTCAAGTGAAAGAAACTGAATCCAAACAGGAGAAATCAATGAAAAAACAATTTCACTATCTTTCGTAAATATGCATAGCAATTCAAATAATAAAAGAACCTGTGGAATGCCATGACAGCCTACGCACAGGAGGAATATGGCGTTTAAACAATCTAGTAGGATCAGTTTATTTCATGTTATATACATCGGGAAGGATTTATAAAACTATGGGATTAAGGAAAGAGCTGGTTATGCGCCTTTATATTTTCTATATAACACCACAAGTTTTTATTTTCAGGGTTAAAGACGATTATGAATAGAAACTTTTGTTAGATATTTAACAATTAATTAAGCATGACTATATAAGTGTTTTGTTCAAATCGCTGTAAATGAACAAATAAGGTGTTGCTTTTCAAAAGTGGGTAGCGAATAACATTTATTGATAGCAATGTAAAATAAAAGTGAAAATCAGATATTGTTCACAATTTAATATAAAACTACATTGATTTTCTAACCATTTTCTTTTATGTGCCGTGTCCCTTCAGGGTGTGGGTGATCATAGCTTTCTACAATTTTGTACCCTTTCTAGCTTTTAGTTTTACCTTTTCGTTATCTATTACTAACCTTGATCTTTTTTTTTTTACAGTATGGATCACCCTTTACAATGCCCGCTGGCCAATCAAAGGGTTACGTTTGGAAGCCATTTCTGTATATAGGAATGAAAGATAATTGAACAGGTTGATTGTAGTGATTGGGGAAACGTCCAGTTGGGAGTCGGTTCCACAGTACAGTTGTTAGCGGGAAGAAGCTACTCGATTTGAACTTACTTCTCATCGATGGGATACGGAGATAATGTGGCTGGATTGCTAATATATAAGTGGCATAGTGTCTTCTTGCTGTGAAGGTTTTCTTCTGCAGGTACTGTCATCGATTTTCAAGATCTTGTTAGGTACGTTATTCGCCGCCTGTAACTATCTCTCCTATCTGTAATATGTCCTGTGAATATCAAACTCACCAAGCAGTCTTTCCTCATTATGTGTTCTAGAAATTCCAATTAAATATTTCTGATTATCAATATGAGCGTCTTTCTTGTTTCTGTTTTCCTTAAAACTTACTGACACGTTCAATCCAGGGTAACCTTCTCTAGAAGTACTTTCCTGTAGCCTCAAATCTCTTCTTCGTCAGTGAGGAGACTGTCCAACATTTAATACCATGGAGGAGGGTGGATATTATATAACAGTTTAGTACGCTTTTCTGTTTCGAATATAATTTACATGTTTCTTAATACTTTGCTTAGCATCTGAAAGGCATTTATCATTATTCCAATTTGGAATTCGATGTCACATATTCCATCCTCTATTAGAACATTTTCTACACCTCCAATTCCTAGTTGTCATTTGGGCTGTTGTTGATCATCCATTGTCTTCTTACAAATGATTGTTAGCCTTTCTGTTCGCTTACTTTCACTACATCAGTTTCTTATTCTAAAGCTCACTCTGTATAAGGCCTTGGGGCCAGGCGTGGTAGAGGGTAACAAAGTAAGTACAACTTATGTGGATATGTGCGGAAGATAACGGTTGTCCTAGAGTTGAACAGGATAAAATTGTAGTGATCGGAGAAGCAGCCTCTTGGGAGTCGCTTCCACAAGGCAGTGTTTCGTGGGAAGCTGCTGTTTGAGTGGAATTTACATATCACCAGTGGATATGAACGGAATGAGGGTGATTTGATACAATAGAGGGTCTCAATTGTGAAGGTTAGGCCTGTTGATACTAAGAAGAGTAGTTCATGTGAACATTCGCCATGGAAATCGATTTGGATGTTTTTTGTGGCGTCATTAAAAATCAGTTGTTTATCAGACTCGCCCAATAAATATTGAGGGACTATTAAATATGAATGCAGTAAAATGAAAAAGGAAATTCTCCGACGTCTTAATGAATCATGCAGGCACAGAATTAAAAAAGAAGGAAGACATTTTGAAAAGCACACAACAATTAAATAATTAGTAAATTAAATTTTCCTATATAGTTATCCTTATGGAGCGCGACTTTTGCCTCAAACTGTTTGCGTGCATATATATATATATATATATATATATATATATATATATATAGTCATCTACTGAGAGACTGTTTCGCTGTACCACAACTCCTCAGTGTGGTTAGATATCCGATCACTTTAAGCCGGGACTGAAACCCGACCAAGTTGGCATCAGTCGGAGATTCTAACACCTAGGCTATCGGCGCCCGGCAGAAAGAAGACTCAATCCGTTGTGAAGGTCTTGCATTATTAGCAATAATATTATATAAATGTGTGTGTGTGTGTGTGTGTGTGTGTGTGTGTGTTAAATACAGCGCCTGTTGGTCTCACGCTTTCCACTGATCTGAGGTGAAACAACTACAGTGAGTCAATAGCTTCATCTACCGCAAGGAAAGTTGGTTCTCTATGTCGCGTCAGAAGGTTTTTCTCGCCTGAGCGCATCCTTCAAACCCACAAATCTATCATTCGTCTTTGCATTGAATACTGTTGCCATATATGGTCTGGCGCCATATATGGTCTGGTGCCGCCACTGTTCATCTTGAGGTCGTCTAGAAAATCCAGAGTCGGAAATGCAGTGCGATATGTCCTGATCTGGCATCTCGTCTACAGTCACTTTCTCACAGTCTCTTTCACTGATACCCCAACTGCATGAATTTAATGGGTACTACTAGTTTGGCATCTCGGTCCCACACTTTCACTGTCGAAACAGTTAAATGTAACCGCCTCTTCTACTCCAAGAGCTTCTTCTCTCGCACTTCCCAACACTGGAACTCCCCTCCTTTCACTTGCTTACCTGATAGCTATAATCTTCAAATATTAAAATGTAATGTCAATAGACATCTTCTGATGCCTTTATCCTGTTCCCCATCCTTCTCCATATCATTTCCTCAAACGACCTTCTTTACTTTTGCTCTCACTGCCTGTAAACCCTCTCATGCTAGTGATATTCCCGACTTGCTTGGGGTGAAATGCTTAAAAAAACAAAAAAACAAAATTATTGAGAGATAAATTGAAAAACAGCTAGTTAGCTGACGACTTGTCGACGACAAAAAGGTAGTTGAATTATCTGTCCAAATGAAATTTTGGGAGTGAATGACTAGTGAGAATTGCTCACTTTTCACTCCAGTAGCGACTGACAGAGAGATCCTCCATGGGTCATTGTCTGGGTTAGGAGTCCGTCAAAATATAACTAATTAGAGACCATTCATCCAGCAGAGAACAGACGGAAGCACTTAGATCCGTGTCTTGTTGGTCGGCCTCGAAAAATAGACTCGATTGTCGATTCAGTCGTTTTTATGTTAGCTTTACAACTGCCGGAGGCGAGCGAATTACTGATCGCAACTATATCAAGATTCTGAGAATAGTATTATTGGAGCAGAACTCTAGCCGAAATTGCCCCGGCTAAACCTTATGTCAAATTACACATTTACTTAATCAATAATATGTGAATAAAAGTATAAGGTAGTGCTGCAGAGAAATTCCTGGAAGGTTGTACCAGCAATATAATGTAATGTAGAGTCCAAATTTATTGCACAATCTTTATATTGTTTCTTTTTATTATTTCTTTTTCTTATTTCTTTTTAGAATTTACTACAAAAAATAAGAAAATGGTATCAAAGCGATATTGAGAAGTTTTAACCGAGTTTATTGTTCCGATCAAAACGTTAACTTGATTAAAGGAATTCCGTTTCGATCCATAGGTAGAAGTACGAGGCAATGAAATGAAATTGCAATGGAAACTAAAAAAAAATATGTTTGCCACTGTAAAGATTTATGTCAGTAAATTCTAATAAGAGGCTACTGAAATTATATTATCTTCATAGTCCTTGCACACAATTACATCACATGCACATGCGAAATATTTGATTCCGAACGAAATTAGTGCAAGGCTTAAAAAATCGATCTTGCTTCGTGCAAGATGGAATGTTTTGCTAATAAAGAATTTAGCATACACTCCAAGAATCTAATCTTTTCCTCTATTGCTATATAGACTTCAATTTTTTTTTTTTTTTTTTTTTTTTTAGTTCCGGGGTAAATCAGAATACATCTATGAGTGCTTCTAGAATATATAAACACACACACACAAACACACACACACACACACATACATATATATGTAAGCAAATATATGGATATAGATCCGACAGTATGAAGAAAAATATACTGAAAAAATAAACAAAAATCCTAATATGCAATTATGCTGTTTTAATGTTTAATGTCAATGTCGGACGTTTCGGTCTAATAGACCATCTTCAGGACATATTCATAAAACATAATTAACATAGACCATATACAATTCAACATGAAAAAGACGATGGACATAAAAGTTCCCTACAAAAGAAAAAAAAAAGAAAGAAAAAAGACAATCTTGTGACCTTGGATTAGTATTGACGGAATCGCCAGGGAAAACTGTCTTTCCCTGACGATCCGTTTCGGTGAAACCTGGGTAGGTTTGTCTGGCTCACTAGGTTTGACTAGGTCTGCTCTACGGTTGTATTGAGCTCTTTTAGTTAGTTGTTTACTCGTGTCGAGCTTTTTTTTCTTTGGGTTTTAAACCTGTATCTGTGCGATTTTTTCGACAGACTTTCATGTTCCTGGCTCTTTCTTTTTTTAAAACCTTTTTTTTCCTTCGAGATTGATTTGATTATTGGCAAATCAAAAATTCGAAGGTTTTTCGAGTCGAGTATAGTTACCTATCTCTCTCTCTCTCTCTCTCTCTTCTCTCTCTCTCTCTCTCTCACTCTTTTTTTTTTTTTGTTTTTTGTAGGCGGACGGTATCTAATACTGATTTAATCTCTTTTAAGTGTTTACTTTACCTTTTATTTGATTGGAAGTATTATCAGCACACCTTTCATCGCATTCTAACTATTCCACGACACATCTGACTGTTTTATATATATTTGTAAAACAATGCGCATATATAGCCATAAATCTTCGTAATCATGGATGTATTATTAACCCTCGCCCTGTAAAAATGGGGTATTTTGGCACATGTTCGAATTGCATAGAGAGGAGCGAGTTATAGTGAATAATGACCAGCCTTTGCCTTATACGACAAGCAGATGTATTTTTACTGAATAAACAATTTTTGGTCTGTTACCCTGAAAAGTTTTACCACTTTGCTTTAATCCCCTTCGGGATTTTTGCCAGTTGCTCGATTGCTGAGAGGCAAGCGGAGAGTGAAAGAGAAGAAAAAAGAAGACTAGGAAATCAAAACGAACAAAGACTTATACTTCCTTTAAACCACAAGAACTCCATTGTATCCTTACATAATTGCAATTATAGATTTATGCTTGAAATCTGTAGACCATTTTTTTTATTAGACGAATAAAAAATAAATAAACACGTAGCTTCCCACATATCTATAACTAGCATATATCTGCTTCTCTTTCCATCCTGTTTACGTCGGTAAACCCCGCGGTAGCACCGTCCTCATTTTAGTAAAGAGTTTTTTTTGTTATTTTTGTGTCGGTGTAATAGTAATGCCAGCGTGACAGTCGTCGCGGTGGCTGGAAAAAAAAGTCATTTTTTTGTCCTTAGCACTTTTCCATAAGTAAACGTATGATGCTTATTATGAATAATCAATAGTGGTCTCCCCTTGTTTTGTTACTCTCCTCTTTGAAAGAGCTATTTCTGTTTACTGGGACTATAAAAGGGCACTATACGCGAATCTTGTATTCTCGTTTGAATAAAGCTTTCTTAAAGCCTACATTGCGTACTTTTGTCATAACGGTGCTCCCCACCTTAAACCGACCTTGTGTCACATAAAGCCTTGGTTAGGAGGCTGAGTAAATATATCTAGCACAGGAGTTAACTGTTATCCATTAAGGATTTACTGACACATAATTATCGCCCCTGTGCTGTAAGTGGATCTATGTTTCACCTCATTTTAGATGGAAGAATTAGCTCAGCCCCGGTGATTTCAAACCTGCGGCATCACCTTCCTCATTGTACTAAAGAGGTTGGATTTGTGTAAGACCAATGCCAGCAACACAGTGGTCAATTTTTGTCCTTGGCCCATATGAATAAGATTGTGTACGGCGCTCTCTACGTTAAAAGACCGAGTTTTCTTGTTTACCTGTATACGTCACTTCCTTTTTTACATATTCATTGTAACTTTTTTCTATCTATGAACGTGCATACCACCGAGAAAATGGCAATTTTAAATCTATTGTTCACTTTCACGATATTGGAAACTTATTAACATACTCTATATCTATTATGTATAAAATTTAACGCCCTCTTCCCAAGAGAGTGCTCTCTATCAATCGTATGAGAGATTCGTATCTGCCTTCCATCAGCATAGCTGATGATAACCTCCAGGAGACTGACTCACTTTTCGAGCTAACATTCTTGGCTGCTGTGAAGTGGAACAACTATATTGACTTGATTGGTAGGTATACTGCTAAAAAAAATTCTGGATGAATTTTTGAATAGATTCAGTATTTCTTATCAATTCACGAAATGAAATTTATATTGAATGACCAGTCATGCATAGGGTTTTCCAATAACTTGGACTGATTTTAAATGTGAATTAGGTTTAAGTGTCTAATGATTTTTTCCTTTTTATTTTAGATTTAGCAAATTAAATCTTTGAGAATTTCAACCATGGAAAGATTAACTATCAAGTGTTAAAGTTATCGAAGCTTATTACGAAAATGGACGTTCAAATTTATAAATATACGGCACAATGATTCCGCTAGCAAAAAAATGCACACCAAACAGTGAACTTTTGTAGACGGAGTGGCTTTTCAACAATCCTCCCTTAGATCAACCCAAATGCGACAATTCTGCTTTATAACGAATCCACCAACATGAAAATGGGATTCATCACTAAAGAGGATTTTTGGAGAAAAATTTTCATCGGCTTCTCTTTGCTCGTGCACCCAATTAACGAATGTAAGACACTTCAAATGGTCAGCAGGTTTCAGTTCTTGTGTCAATTGAATTTTGTAAGCGTGAAGAGAAAAATCTTTTGTCAGAATTCGATGTTACGTTTTTGTGGAGATGTTGAAATACTGCGCGCGATGTGTCTGGATTTTCGGCCACATTCTCGTGCACTGAAGCAATGTTTTCAGCTGAACGGCGTAAACAAGCAAGTAATGGTATTTTCACATCTGCCACCGACCCAATTTGTTTGAATTTAAGAACAATTTTTTTTTCTAAGTGCACTCTCGCTTTGTGTATTATGTTGACCAAAAAATTGCGAAGTGCGCGAAATGCATTTCTGTTTGAACGTCCATTTTCGTAATAGGCTTTGATAACTTTAACACGTTGTTTGATTGTTAATCTTTCCATGGTTGGAATTGCCAAAGACTTTAGTTGTTAAATCTGAAAGAAAAGAAAAAAATCATTAGACGCTTAAATTTAATTCACATATAAAATCGGTCCAAGTTATTGGAACACACTATAGATCTTTTTCCATTAATAATGATCTTCCCCGGGGCTCTACACTCGTACTTATTTTGTTCCTAGTCTTCATAAATAACCTTTCTGATGGCATCTGTTCTCAACTAGGTATCTATGTTGATGACACAATTATTTACTCCTTTCTTTATAGTAAGTCTGATCGGCTCGTTAATGCCAAACTGGCAGCTGATCTAAAACAAATTAACCTATAATATGTTGTTAAATGTGTCATGGCAATGGTTTGTTAAATTAACGCCTCCAATACGAAACTTCCCTCTTTTAATCATTTGAGATTATCCTTTCTACCTTCCATCAGCATGGCCGATGCTAACCCCCAATATATCTAGTTCTATGCTAACAGTTTCTTTTCTCGCACTTCTCGCTGGTGGAACTTTTCTTCCGGCTCTACGCTTTCAAGCCAATTTTGATCATCACGAATTTAAATGCGGTGTCAATCGTGATCTACTGGCTTCCTGATTACTCTTCTAGTGAAGAGAAAGGACAGTAAAATAACAGGAGGTTGAAAGACAGGATGGTGATTGGCGCTGCATTTAATTTTTTAGGATTATAGGTTGCAGGAAAGAGACCGGAGGAACACCACAGACGAGCAGTTCGAGAGAAGAAACTATTAAAATAGAATTTACAGTTATATCTAACTAATCCAAGAGTAAAACGGTGAGACCTTGTTGACAATCCAGTAATACTCTTAGATTCATTCAGTCCACGTCAGTCAGTCAATTATGTGCTATGCGCTATTCATGACTGACGAGGCAGATTTTTCCCGCAGTAGATCACCATTTCTCTCTTCAGTAGACCAGCTGCCATCCAAGGCTAGAGAATCCGGTCTGTCCTGCTATTTACCCACAGCTGCAGGAAGAAGAAGAGGATACATACCTTTCCCAAGTTTATTAACACGTGAACGAATGTAATGGATTCGACTGGAATTCGAACTTGGCTCTCCAATTTCTCAATCCGAGCCGCTATCCATTACTCCACCGTGTCTCCTCCTCGGTCCGGGTACCAAATAGAAAAGTTCACCAGAAGAAATTGCTATGAAAATATCTATAGAAAAGATTGAGGGAAGCCATGTCATGAGGGTGGAAAAGTGACTGAAATCGAAATACCAGGTCAGGACTGATTATATTACATACACGTCTTCGGATTTTGATGATAATCTCGAGCTATAATAGGAGGAGGGCCAGACCAGTTATAGATGCAATATTTAATGCACAGTCAAATGGTGGATTTATAAATGTTCAAGGTGGACCAAATTTCCTAGCAGTAAACCTAGCAATTGATTCAATATAATCATCTCGATTCATATCAGTAGAAAACGTGAGCCCAAGAAAGCACAAAGAGTTTCTCTCTTGGAGGTTAGCATCAGCCATACTGATGGAAGGTAGAAAAGGGTTCTTTATGGTGATTAAATGATAGCAGTCTTATGTTGCAGTCGGTATTATTTACAAGCCATTTTTCACCCAGTTAAACACTCAATGGAGATATTTAGACTAAATATATTTTCGAATAATTATAGTACGATCGTAGGTCGAAACTTATCCACACGATCGCCATAACATATAACAAGAGTGTGGATATTTTTTACTTGCCCTCGCAGTTTAAATGGACAAACAATTTTCATTACCCGATTTGATAAAAAATAAACTCACAATCAATTAAAAATTCATCCAGAAATTGTTTAGAATGGAACCTTAACGAAGAATGGAATCTTTCTTTTGAAACTTTACATAATGGAACATTTTTCATTTAACAGATGTTCAGAAGCAACAAATCGATTCATTCCATGATTGACACTATGCTTTTGTGTTCTAGTTTTATTTGTATAAATGTTCTCAATATTTGTCTATATTTCTGAGATGAGGTATTATGTACATTATTTACATTATTCGGACAATTGTCATCATCTTTGACGCCATATTTATTATGGCTCCGGCCTTCTTCAGATGTTTGGAATGTTGAACTGAACCTTTTATTTCGCTCACTACTTCCATGCTTCATGTTTAATGGATGTCAGTTATCAGTTAATTTTCCCTCTGAAAGTTCTCCACTGCCTTAGCCGGGTATTGACACACTTTGTGTTCTGTCACTGGATCTAACCAACGCCTTTATCTACTGCGCCATGTGTCCTTGAGGACATCTGTGTATGAATTTCTAGGCATTATAAACCTAATGTTTCAGCAACCATTTTTACCAGTGCTCATATTACAATATTTGCTGTTATCATTGCACGTTTTATGTTCTCATATGAAGTTTGTTTTTATTAACACAAAAAAAACACATTGATTGAATAACTTCCACGTGCTTATAATGTATTTTGCAATGCCGCATATTACTACCAGACATTTGATTCTAATCTCAAAGAAATGATAAGTGATACACAACGTTTGCAATTTTGTTTTCTTGGAATTATCTTCACCTGACATTTAAAATGAACTCGTTGGTTTTTTTCCAGTACTTCCCACGTCTGCTAATACCCTACCCAAATAATACTGCCGCTTAAACCTTGTGAACAATGTTGAAATCAAAGCCGCTTCCTCCAAAAGACAGGATGCGAAGAACACAAAACATTGTTAAGTCGTTCATGTATAGCTGGCTACATGCGTGGAAAGATGACAGAATGATTTCTAGTTAATGAAGTCAAAATGATAACCATTGAAAAACATTAAAGTATAAGATTAAAAGAATGAATGAATACTATGCTCTGCTAATTCTATTAGTAGAGCAAGCTGATATATATTCTTTGTTGGAGGCACTAAGCAAAAGATGATAAGTGATGAGTTTTGAAGTTCAGTAGCATGAAATCTATGTGAATTTCAAACGGTTGATTTGAAGGTGATGTGTCCAGTGCAATCGCCAGGCAAAGACAATCCAATACCAGCCAAGCAGATACACGAGTTGTGACGTTTACCCCTCAGTGCAAGATTCGGACTTCCAGAATACAGAAACAACTAGGAAAATTCTGGAAAGTAAGCAGCCGAAATCATATCAGGAAACCAAACAGCTAATACAAGAAAATTAACGTATATGCAATAAGTAATATGTATTAATAGGGGAAGAATATTAGTATTATTTTTACTATTATCATCCCTAACTATTATTTTATGCTCTTTAAACAGTCAATAAGGGAATGGCGGTAAGTAGAAGCGGAAATGCACATTAGGTCAATAAGGGAGACGAGTGTAATAATAAGAATTTACTGTGCAATTTATGTGAAGAAATTACATTACAGCAATTACTCGTTTTATAAACGTAACTTAAAAACAATATTTTCATTAAAATGATATATCATCACTGTGATTATATGAAATCAAGAAATCTTTTCTGTTTTCATCATATAATTTAAACGACATATATACCATGGCGGTATACAAAAATCTACTACGTCAATGAAATATTCAAAAGTTTAATATCAGTATGGAAAGTTTGTAAAAATGTTCTTCTAAAATATGTTTGAAGTAAAATAAAATTCATATTATTATTTTTATTATTATTATTATTATTATTATTATTATTATTATTGTTGTTGTTGTTGTTGTCTGATATTCCTTTGTAATTTCAACAAAAAAAAACACTACAAAAGCAATTTTTATAGTAAAATTAACAGCAATAAATGTTTATATTGCGAAATGATTAACAATATCTCTTTATACAAATTGACCAGAAAAACAATTTTATAGAATTGCTAACAGTACATTTTATAGCAGGATGATCAATAAGGAATTTTATCTGTAGTTGAAGGCATACAATTGCGTCCAAATATATTTAGTTGACGCCATAAAATTCGAATTAGTTAGATTTCAGAATTAAATAAGCCATGGAGATTGATATGTTTTAGCCAAATTTGTAATTTCAGTTAATTCAACAATTGTATTGTATGAAACTATTTCAGTGTCTTTTGCTTTTAAATGGATTTAAACAACAATAACAGTAATAACTAACAAGACCCGTGTAAGTAAAACGAATGTATCATGCCATCCCATAAGTTCTGTCCGAATTTTGAATAAAGAAAATGTTTGTGGATTCCGAGATGAATTCGGTCTCCAAGGAATGACAGACGCAATAATTAAATATAAGAAATAAAATGTATTTACACAATCATGCAAAGAGTAATACTGTTAGTAAGTCCAGGAACGCGGTTAGTAGCAAATACAGATGGATATATACAGTCTCGAATTAGGACTTCCTTAGAGTCTACGTGCTTGTAACTGACTTCTACACGAGGTTACCTCACACTATCTCCGTTCGTATATTCTCTCTCTCTCCGTATATCCTCTCACACTGACTCTGGGTATTTAACGGCAGCACTCCAAGTAACACTGGTAGAGTCCACTTATATGAAAAAGAGGAGGACCCCATAACAGAAAATAAGTGACAAAATGTTACATTTAATTACAGATTCAATCAACAATGTATTTTCCCTGATTATCTATGACTTCCTTCCATCTATTAACAAGCTTACTAATTCCATTACTGTAGAATTCTTTTGACTTTGATTCGAAGAACTCACAAATGTCAGTTTTAACCTCTTCCTGTGTTACAAAAGCTGTTTCTTCCAAATGATTCTGTAAGCTACGAAACAAATGGTAGTCTGAAGGATAAAGATCGGGAGAATAAGGTGGATGAAGAATTTTCTCCCAACCAAGTACTTCGATCTTTTGTGATGTGATTCTTGCTGTGTGGGGTCGCCATTGTCCTGATGAAACATCACCTCTTTTTGATTCACTAGAGCAGGTCTTTTTTCCTCAAAGCTTAGTTCAAACATTCTAATTTCTGACAATATATTTGAGCATTAATTGTTGCATTAGGTGGTAAGAATTCAAAGTGGATTATTCCTTGGCGATCCCACCAGATTGAAAGAAGAACCTTTTGCCCATGAAGTTCCCTTCTCGGCTGTGGTTGGGGTCCTTCCCCTTTACCAAGCCACTGTCTACGACGCTTAACATTTCGATAAAAGATACATTTTTCATCGTCAGTCAAAAGTCTATCCAAAAAAGGCGAAACAAGTTGGCGAGAATGGAGAGAAGAGCAGATATCAACTCGGGATTTGAGGTTGTTTTCAGACAATTCATGAGGCACCCATTTTCCAAGTTTAGGAACTTTTCCAAGTTGTTGAAGATGACGATGAACAGTTGTATGGTTTGAACTGAGAACCACTGACAATTCTTCAACTGATAAAGCAGGATTTTCTTCAAGGGCTGCTTCAAGAAGCTTTTCATCAAACTCAACTGGACGTCCGGTTCGATCTTCATCTTCAAGGTGAAATATCCACCTCTGAATTTTGGAAACCATCTTCTGCGAGTTCTTTCATTCACACATTCCTCTCCATAAACTGAGTGGATATTTCTAGCCACTTCGGCTACTGAGTTTCCTTTCTTGAACTCATAAAGCATTATATGCCTCAAATGATTCTTGGGTACTTCCATGTTAGCAGGGTTTTAATCAAACAAAATTTAATTTTAATGTTCTCTGAAATAAAATTTGATCAGTTTAAATGCATCTAAATATAAAAATAATGTTCAGCTCCATTAGACATTATAAAATACTCTTTAAATTTCGTTCATTTTAACAAAAAGTTAAAATTGGTACAGAACTTATGGGATGACCTGATACTAATAAAACTTTTAATGTTGTACACTATACTTTTCTACCAATGACCATTGCCACTTATTGACTGTTATAGGAAATGTGACAGACTCTCTTAAAACTATTTAGTCGTTCTCAACAGATCGATATGTTGCGAAACATGTTTTAACCCCTCACTACGAACAACCGCTTTTATCTGAAATGCTCCTTCAAATCACTGTGTCGCACTCTTTCTCTACGTCCATCTCTTTGAGAAGTAACATAAATCTACATTGACATGAGTCCAGGAAGAGACTTTATCACAAAACAACTCGTTCAACAGAGTAGATGTTAATAGCGGCCCTAAACAACGCGACAATAAAAATTATAAAGATAAAAAAAACAAATGTAGATTGTGTGAAACGAAATATGTGACAATGGAACACGCAGTCATCGAATACTGCAAGTAGGCCTCGAAAGACATGACTACATGGATATAGTGATTCACTAAGGTCTCTGCAAGTGACTGCGTTTTAACAATGGTTAGTGGTTGATTTGGATGTTCCATCGGACAGCAGAGTAGATATGGCTGAAAAAAGATATAGATGACTTAATATTCTTAGGAACTGGGAAAGTTATTGAACATGAAGGTGACGGTCGTGCTGGTAGTTTTCCGACTGCTAGAAATCGTCATATTTTGAAAGCACCTAAAAGAGAAATAACTATGAATAATTTTATTTGTCTTTCTGCAATTTTATTTCTTGTGGGCATTATAATATAGACGCTTTTTATCGGAGAGCAAAGAGGGAAAAGGAAAAGAACTTTATAATTATCGTAAACAGCAAATTGAAAAGGAGAAAAAAAATCGAACAATTCTTGTTCTTTACTTTCAGAGTTCGATCGTGGACTTAAAACAATTGGAAACAAGGAGTTCTTTTTTATTAAAATAAACATAACGTCAATACACCGATATATGAATATAAACACTTAATGCATACATTCGTGTATAGTACGATATTTTAGCATCAGGTTTTTACGCAAAAAATAGTGAGTCGCTCTATACACAGATTATAATTTAAAGAGGTTAAAATCATGCATTTCCGTTATCCGGTTGCGCAATAAAGAGATGTATTTTTCTGAAGGGTTTACAATCCATGCAGAAAGGCTCGCACAATGGATGAAGTCGACTTATACACGAGTATACATGGTAAGAAAATGATTATGAATCAAAAACCATTATTGTTTATAAAGTGCTGGGTATTTTCAAAGTAAAATGGCTTACAACTGAAATCATATCTTAATGGTAGAAATTTTTTTTAACATTTTTCTCTTAGCACTTCGAGAAAAAATGTCAGTGTTAATGGCTGAAATCAAACTTTTACCATGAAAAAATATTTAAATCTTATTTCTCTTGATTTTTATCTTAACACTCATGCCGAAAATAAGTTTCCACCCAAATAAGTTTAGGAACGAATCCATAACTCTTGTTTCTCACCGTGACAATACACTACTGACCATACTTCTAAATGTTGTGTAACTGGCGCAGAATATACTATCACCGAAGTTAAGCAACCTCGACCCTGGTCAGTACTTAGCTGGGTGACCCCTTGGGAATACCAGGTGCTGTAATCTTGTGTATGCAAGTGGTGTAATGGATAATAGTTCGGGATTGTTAATCGGATCGGTGACACTAGGTACCAATTGCGATCGTTATATACACTTACGAACAAATAACCTTGGGAACGGGTATGAATCAACTTCTTATTTCTCTCATTTTTGGGTCAATTAATCAGACTTGCATCAAAAAACAATGATTATCTCAAAAAACAAAATTCTCACAATTGAAACATATTTTCTGGTTTTAAATAACCTAAAAAGGCGTAGAAAACAAATCAATCAATCACTGACGCAGAAAAACAGCTTGTAATTTCTTTTAGGAAGCAACCAAATTAGAAGTACAAGTATTAGGTTGGTGCAAAAATAATGACGTAATAATGTCGTTTTTAGACGTACTTTTCGACGTCAAAAAACGACATTCTTACGTCATTATTTTTACACCAACCTAATACAAAAAATACAAATTTACAATTTTTCATCTCATATTTAAAAAATAGTATGTCTAATTATTTAATGCACGTTGTCGTTTCAGGCCAGGAATTAACGCTTCCTTATTACTTAGCTGCTATTCTCAGCATTCGTTCTCTATAACAACATCTCCCGTCTACAATTTAATCCCCAACTATCTTATCTATTTTCCAACATTCACTGCCATATAAGAAGATTGATATTACATCTCACTGTTCTTTGTTTCTAATGAAATTTTCAGGTTTCTTCATTTGTTTAGCTTTTCGAAAATATCTTTCGCTATTCAATTGTGTCTTCGAATTCCTCTGTAACATTTTCTACTGTCTGTCATGACACATTTCAGAGAGTTGAATTAATGTACTTGCTTGATTCTGACCTTTTCACTTCATTGCTCGCATCTTAGACATTACCTCTTGCTAAAAATCATACATTTTTTCTTACAATTGATAATTAGTCCTTTCTTCCGATTTTCCTTTACTACTTTGTAGCTCTTGTGGCCTTCTTTCTATGTCTTTTTCTTCACCTATATTGTTAGGATTATGTCCACATAAATTCTGGGAGGCCTTCTACTTTTATTCGCCTTGCAGTATAAGTAACTAATATTGTGTATATTTAACATAACGCCATTGTAGCGGTGTTAATACTAACTTAGTTTAATAACGTCTATTGGTGAAACTTTCGTAACATAAGGTAAAATAAGACTTGATAGAATAAGTGAACAAATCCCACCGGAAGTCTGTGGTAAAATAATGATTTCAGAATAGAATAAAAATATGAACGATTGTGATAGAAAAATAAGCACACCACATCTCCCCTCTCGCTTGTAACTATCCATTACAATAAATATAGCTTTTTTCGGCGCTAAAGCTGACTACTTAGTTGTGATGGAAGTGTCCTTACTCTGGTTCTTATTTTCTGATGTATACGAATTTCTTTCTGGGTCCCAACCAGAGACTTAAAGTCAGAAATGACACTTTCCACTAAACCTAAAAAAAAGCAAATTACTAAGATCACGCACATTTTACATATATACACCTCTTCGTAAGTTGTGAACTATAATTACGAGTAAAATATTTGTATTTCTTGAAGTCATGGTCTACCAGGTATCGCTCCAATTAGTCTAGTGGAACCATTTCCAATCAATCCGAGGGCACCAACTACAATTGCAATAATTGATGCCCTCATGTTCCACATTCTTTTAAATTCCCACTTCAAGATCCTTGTATTTTTACAGCTTTTTGAATTTCTTCAAAGATACATTAGAATCTTCAGGGATAACCATGTCAATAAGAAAGCATATTCTGTTTTTGTGGACTTTGATCACGATGGCTGGGCGATTTGCCTCAATTGTTTTTTCTTTGTGTAATGCATTCTCATAGGTCCTATTTCTCTAAGCGGGCCTGGGTGATGTTCATACCATTTTCTTGCTATATTGACCCAATTTATCAGGCCGAGTTGCAACACCGTGCAACCATATAAAAGACGGTATTTTTTTTTCTGTTGTTTATCACAGAATCTGCGTTTGTGGTTAACACAGTTTTTCAGTATGTGTGCTTGGTAATTTATAGTTTACAAGCATTGGTCCTGTGCAGCAAGAACAAAACCAGTTGTTTCATCTATTAACCTTGCACTACGTAACCACTGATGGGGACGGGGTTTGTCTACATCAGCTTCTTTGCTACGGGCAGAGTATTGTCATGAAGACATTTATCTTGATATCCTTTTGCATTTGCTACATTACTTTTGATTTTATTCTCTTTTTTATTTTTTATTTTTGCCGCTGTAGTAGGTTTATTAGGGTTTATTTGGACCTCTTCACCCACTTGCAATTCACTTTTGAATTTGTTGACTTCATTTATTACTTATTTCTTATTATTACTTATTTCTTTCATGTTCTTTGACACAGATCAGCAACCAAATGATGATGATCATCATCATCATCATCACCATCATCATCATCATATTATTATCATTATTATTATTATTATTGTAATTATTATTGAAAAAATGACTAATAAAAGATATTTAATATAACTCACATTGTTTCATTTCGAATATTCGAAAAATAACACGTCAAACAAAATCGAGATAGGTAGATTGATATTATGTATTACGGATTATTACCCTTAAATAGACAAGGGAATTTATTATGGCTACCATTGATTTATTATTCGTTTCATGGCGTTTAATAATTCAATTCTTTCTAATTCACTTTTTAATAAATAAAAAACAACATTTCCAAAAGATATTAGACATCCAAAATACAGTGTTCAAAAGGTTAGCTTCTTTACACTATTTTTAAATTCAGAAGTTCTTTCCTTCTGAAAGTTCGCTGTATAAAGCATAAAATATCACGACCCTTGAGGCATTTAGCAGTGTAGTTCATTTCTCACCCACTGAACCAAGCGCGCAGGTGCCAGGGAACCTTTGATATTGTCCATAAACCGAATGCACTTGATTAGTTCTCGTTCGACATTCGTCCCTTCGTACATTGATTTTTCGTGAAGGTGATATTATCCAGACACTAAACAAAATCGATCGATCAATTGACATTATCCAAATTCTGATCAAAATCAAATTTAACCGTGATATGAAACCAGTAATTCTTCAGCTGTTTCGTTTTACCCATACACAGGCCAACAGCAATGAATGATGGCGAGCGTAATGCTTGACTACTTGCCTCGCGGGCTGAAGCAGACCCAGAGACTCCGGGAAGTTAATGCGTAGACAGACGGACAAGTAATAAACCACTGAACTGGCAGAAGACAAGATACAATTCAAGTTCAAGGCTGTGTATAATCCTCGAGTTGAGTAAAATCTATAAAAAAAATGCCTATTTCTTATTTATAGAAAACGAACAGGGGCGTTATTTGTAACCAATGCAAGTTATTTATTTGAAGATAAAATGCATGGATTATTTTGAGCAAATTGTTTTTAGAAGGAATCTCTCTGAAAGGAAGTGAAATTTGTAGCAGGCTAATGATTCACGGATTTAGTGTAATAAATGTAGTTGCATGAGAATTTAAATATACAAATCTTTATTTTCTTGCCTATTAATCCTGATAATGATTGTATCTTTATTGTCTTATAATGTTTTAGTATATTAGAATACACTTAAATAGATATCTAATTGACCAACCTGTAATGTTTAAGTTCTTAATAAATTATGTCAAACTGCTCTGCTTATTATATGAACACTGCTTGAAACTGGGCATTCACCCCGGAAAAAATTCTTATGTCATCAAAAGTCAAATATTTCTATTCAATTATTTTCTCAGATTGAATTTTGTAATCCTAATTTCTAAATTCTAACTGCCATATCACCGGTTCTCGCTCGATCAGCGATGTTAAGCAACGTAAAGCGTCTGGTCAGTACCTGGAGTACCAGGGAATACCAGATATTATAAGCTTGGATGTGCGGGTGGAGTAATGGCTAACGGCTCAGAATTGGAGGTCAGAGAGCCGCATTCCAGTTATGTTCATTATATTCACTTAGGTACAAACTTACGCGCAAATGCCTTTTGGGAAAAGTATGAACCCACCTCTTCTCCCTCCAGTTATGGGTTAATTAGTAATACTTTTATCACTAAATCATTATTATCTTAAAAAGACTCTTACAATCTAAAACTTTTTTCTGGCTTCAAATAATCTACAAACGGTTAATTAGTCGAAAAAAAAACAAACAAATTAATGTATCAATCAATCAAATTCAACAGAATAATTAAAAGATCCTGTTAGGACGGCTGTCATAACAAGGGTGCTACCTCGCTCATTACATGGGAACCAACTTATGCCCTTGATCGGAACTTTCTAGAACAGATAGAAAAAAAGTCATTTCAAGATGACGGTCACACATCCTCACATGTCGCATATTGATCTATCAATCTTCCAGTAATCACCGGTCATGTTTTGCATCTATTGTTATCCAGTGCTGAATAAAAGTTTCTAATTGAGTGTTCGTTCTTATTTGACACAGAGAAGCATAATAATTATTAGGTTGGTACAAAAATAATGACGTAATAATGTCGTTTTTGACGTATTTTTTAACGTCAAAAAACGACATTATTACGTCATTATTTTTGCACCAACCTAATAAATCATAAGTAAGTGTATAAAAGGTTAATAAATCCATGAGTAAGGGTATAAAAGGTTACTTTTTTCTCTGACGGTTAATATATCAGTAACTAAAATATATATGAATCGTTTTGATTATTAAAATGTATATATTTCCATGTAACATAAAGTCCAATTCCAGATTTTTTTTTAATATTTATTTGCTTCTTCCCATCATTGAGAATATATGGGAGGGTTAACATCTACTTTTGTTTCAGTGAAGAATTGTTCTCAGCATTGTAGAATATTGCAGTCGAATAATAGCTCTATCAGTTTGGCCAAAAATTGTGTCCGTTTTATTAAATTCTCTACTTAACACGCGAAGGATTTTTTTACCCACACAATATTTAAAAGGGGTGCCGCATAAATCCGACTTCCATAAAACTTACTTTCATTCAGTAACATATATTAAACTGAAATCCTTAGTGTTTGAAATAGTCATGTGTTTCTACCCAAATCTAAAGCTTGATTTCGAATGTTAGCTTCTTCAATTAAAGCTGACAAAGACTTTCCACTTTTACGAATGATAAATATAATATTTTTACACTATATTTGGTATTGCACCGAAGGAAATCAAGCTTCATAAAATCAATAATTGAAATGCTATAAGTGTTTTGCTTGTATTAAATAATTTTATCTCAAATATCTTTAACTTTTTATTTTAAAATCAACAAACGGTAGATTATGATAAAACTAACTTTAAAATCAGGCGGCATTTAAACCAGCCCCCTTGGAGGGCTTTTTACTGGGCCTTCGTCATGTTAAGGAGATTGAGAGTCCTTAAGTTTTAGCATATTCTCAGCATTGAAAGCTCTTCTGACTGTCGTCTGATCTGAGTTATCATTTGTACGGGACTTTCTTTTCCTCACTGTAGCCTTGGCTCTTTTGATTGCAATTATGTTCATCTGTTGGCGTAGATTTCTTTTTGCGAGGCACACTGATGCCGTATGCGATAGGCAATAATAAACTACAGAAGTACTCAAAATTTATCGCGGCATTTAAGTATTGCATTAATATTTAAGCTTACCTGTTAAAAGTTCAACGATAATTCTTCTACCGCCACTTAATTCAAAGACAATGTGAGTCCTTACTTTTTGTACAAATAATTATTTTTATTTCATGTGTGACTTTCGTTAGATTTCGCAATTAATTTCAATTATTTCCAAATTTATTTCCACATTATAAATATTGTTATCGTAGAAAAAAAATTCGTCGCAAAAGATCTCGTAAAAATTCGCCGAAAACAATCATAGTAATGAAAATTTTGAAATCCAAAATTTCAGGATTCTGGGATCGGATACGATCCCGGAATGTTTTTGCTCACGGAGTCAGTCTGATTCCAAAATAGTATGATATATCTAGGAGTAACGCTAAAAAAAAAAAAAAGTATGACACACGCACATTCGCATTTATTTATATACATAGAATGCACAATGTTTTTGATTTAGACATACTTCATTTGGGATGCATTAGCGTATTTTCACCATTTTCTCGCGCATTAGTTTACTCTCAATATATACGCTTGCTAACCATGGGTAATTTTCTGCCATCAATTTGACCGTTTAGATTTTTTTAATTTTGCCTAAATTTGAGCCATCTATTTGTTGAGATTTTAGTATAAAAAGTCAATAACTTACACTAATTACATTGTTTGAACTTTTGCTCTTCGCGACGTTTCGGCCGCTCTACGCTCCGGCCTTCATCAGGTGATTGGGATTTTGAACCGAACCCTTCAATTCGCCCACCGATGTATATTGTTCTAGTTCCATGTGGCATCTCTCTTCCGGATATCTCATTATCAGGTACCTCCCATTTCCAACAACTCGCCAAATTTTTGTTCACCTCTTTGGATCAAGTCTCTGGTATCAACCAACGCTTTTATCCACTAGGTCATGTGTCCTTGCAGTAGACGTTCGTAAAGTTGATGCTATTGATAAATAAAAACTTATGTACGGTTATTTATTAGAATAAAACAAAATCAGGCGGATTTTATTTTTTTCTAATAGATAATCGTACATAAGTTTTTTTTTTTATTTAATGATGGTTGTTGGAACTTTTGGGTACCCTGGTGTACTATTGAGTCAGCCAAAATGAGCTGACTCATCTTATAGTTCACCAATAGAAGGGTTAACCAATCAGAAGGCTCAATATATTCAATGCGACGTGTATAAAGTCGGCCATGTTTTTTTTTTCGAATATTCACTGGCAGCCTTTGATATCGAAGACTGAAGAATTACAGAACAGCTGCTTGTGGTATTGGCGATATAGGCGGATTCAGTAGAGTGTCTGACTCGTGAGTATTAATCTTTAACGTTGTTTCATTGAACAGATTACGTATTGCGCTGTATTCTATATTCATAGACTATGGTGAACATGATCAACAACGGTGTGGTAGATTCGAAAGTGAAATGAAGTGTTGATAAGGGAAAAAGTGTTTCAGCTTCACTCACCATTTGTTAGCCCCGAGCCTGTTGCTTGCGATTCTTTTCGTATCACCTAAATAATTCATATTGAGATTGACTTATATAACACAACCGTCTTGTGATTAATATAAAAATGCAGTACATTTTATTAATGAACTTACGTTTCTGTTTTAGAGACGAAAACCTGTTATATATCGTACCTATGAACATTAATGAGTATGTCCCAATCCTCATAAATACATTGAACACTATTGTAAGTGGGGAATAATATGCTGACAACGCCCTTGCAGTGTCGAACTCTCTGCTTTTGAGCCGTGAGGAACACGGACGAGGCTATGTCGATGGACAGAGTCACTTCCGGGTAGATAGATAGATACGAGCTCAGATTTTCCCACATTATATTTGTCCTTGTGCCGCATCCTACGTCCTGGGGAGGCAGGTAAATATCGTAATATTCTGTCTAAATAGTCCCCCACTAGTAGTCGTTTGCCTACTTCACGCTGCTGGCGAGTATTGTATCTTGTTGATGTCATGAAGCTTAACATTTCATTTCCAACTTCCATTTTCATTAACCTTTCCAAGTTTACAACCAAAACATCTTCCCATCTATAGATATATGTGTGGGTAATTTTTTTACGAGTATTTGATGGGATGCCAATGGTGGTGATTTGGAAGACGGCAAAATAATTTTCCACATTATCTTATATAATTGGCAGGTATACATATATATATATATATATATATATATATATATATATATATATATATATATATATATATATATATATATATATTATTGTTGTTTTTTAAATTATGCCACATTGTGTCAACATAAATTTTGTACCTCCTATGTATGAGGATATACTACATACGGTAGCAAGACCTCTGATCGGGAGTTTTTGAGGAGCATGTAACCACCTCTTAATTCCTGTTGTTCCCAAGTCCACTCTAACTCGGGATGGTAGCATCTGCTAGGGTCCCAGCTATGGACAAATAATTAACCCACAAATGGGGACGAAAACACCACGAACGTATAAAAACAGATTTTTATAATAAAAACATCAGAAATACATTTTTGAAAAAAAATATCACCCGTAATACATTTGACTCCGACAAAAATCCTCTTGACAAAAATACGTTAATGAAACCTGATCTACAAACTTATTTCTTATAAAAAAAAATACATATTCTACTCATAAGAAGCTATCCTAAAAAATCTTATCGGCATTAAGTAACCTGTTGCGGTTGATATGCCGTAAAACTGTTGCCGTTGATATGCCGTAAAAATAAATAAACCTAAAACCATTGGAGTTGTGAGGAAATGGGATATACTGTATGATCAACCGTGAATAAATTAACAGTTGGCCAAAAATACTGCAAAAAATAAACTCGTAGGTGTCCAATCGATTTGGTTTCTGGCCGACATTCCAATATTTTATCACCCATTTGGCTGGCAGTAACTTCGTACCCAAATACTTGGGAATTATAAACCTACCATGTTCATTGGATATCTCCAGTACTTTGACTATACTTTTGACGGATATTCATTGATCGGATAGAATTAGGTCTTGGATATGATCAACAATTTCCGAAGCTGATAATGTTGAAGGCCTTCCTTACGGTGGTACATCTTTTAATTCAAAGTCTACACATGAATTCCTCAGTTAAGTACGATGGAAAATAATCATGGATTTACATTAGAGTTGCCTTCTTCCGGAATATGAAATACATGAAGCCCTGGGTTAAGCACAAAAATATCCTATACAATTTCTTTTAATTAGGTTTGGTAAATGAAATATAAGTAAAGGATCTTGGAAATTTAGTATTTTACAAAATAATAGGATATTATATAGAGATAGATAGATAGAGATAGAAAATAATAGTGGTCAATATATATATATATATATATATATATATATATATATATATATATTTGGTTGGATAGATGTGAGTTTGTGACCCTGGGTTTCACCTTTAGCGATCGTCAGTGTCTGACGATCGCTAAAGCGTGAAACCCTGGGTCACAAACTCACATCTATCAACCAAATATATTAACTCTATCTCTGATATTGAGCGCTTTCTAATAAGTACCGCGCATATAATATATAAATAATTATACATATATATATTTATTTATATTTATATGCACTTTTCACACACACACATATATATATATATATATATATATATATATAAATTCCCAAGAAGATAGAATCCAGGTAGAACTGAATGTCAAGAGCAGAGTAAGAATATAATATTAGCGTTTTAGCCTTTTATTATATATATATATATATATATATATATATATATATATATATATATATATATATATATATATATATATATGAAGAAATATACTCTTACGTTGTGCTATATGTATGGGATAAAGTGCTCAATATCAGAGATAGAGCGTGGCCTGACGATTGCGTCTAGCATGAAATAGCCTGTCGCCTCTAAGTGTTGACTTCAATGTTCATTTTATATTATATATATATATATATATATATATATATATATGTGTGTGTGTGTGTGTGTGTGTGTGTGTGTGTGTGTGTGTGTGTGTGTGTGTGTGTGTGTGGATAGATAGATAGATGACACTGGACTAAGTATATGGAATACATAATTTTTAATGCCCATTTGTAGGGAGGTTTTATCTATCACACGCACAATAATACTGACACTTTCGAATAATACTCGACCAGATGCCTTTAATTCATATATATATATATATATATATATAATATATATATATATTTCCTTTACCCGTCACGGGATCTAATTATTTCAAGATAAAGTCGACTGGCAACCCGTGTTCAAACCCAAGCGTCGGAAGTGGCGCTTTGTTCCTATATGAGACATACTTATATACATGGTCGCCTGGCGATGGCGGGCGTGTAAAACTTAAATAGACTTACGAACGATGTAGATTTTGAGGTGGGATGCTTAAAAACGTTTTGCTCTTTTTAATAATCTAATCACAGAGCACTCTTGCATATAGTTTAGGTCAGTGTCTGGTTTTTATGTGTTGATGGCATTTTTTTCTTGTTTGTTTTACTTACGTCACCTGTCAGTTGGTTGCAAACAGAAATTAAAACAGCAGAAAATTGAATAATTTAAGACTAATTTAATTTTATGATTTGTTTTGTTGTTCTTAAGAGTATTCGTCGAGATAGAGTCGTTAATGAACGATTTTCAAACCTCTTCAATTCTTAATGATTCTAGTTTTCTAGAATGAAGCCATTTACAAAAATTACCTAGAAGGTTAACTATATTTTAACATTTTCAAGTGGATGTATATTAATTCTTTCATAGTTGGACACATAAACAGACACACACACACACACACACACATATATATATATATATATATATATATATATATATATATATTATAAATTAATTTAAAATATGTTTTTTCGCTACACAGTTCTAACCATGTTTCAAAAATGAAAGCTGAAAGCTTCGAATTTAAAGACATTAGTTCCATTACATCCTCAAGCGAATATTTTGGAGTAACTTTTAACATTACTGGGTTTTAAGGACACAGCAAAAATCATAATTCACGTTTCCAAGGATACAGAGAAATCCATTCAACCAGACTAGGTGTGTTTGCGTGTGTATTATCGCTGTATTTTGATGTATCAGTTATTAGTTACGTTTTGGTTGGGGTAGGGATGTATTTTTCAATGAAATCTGACATCCGTTAAATGCATGTCGTCTGGATTAAAAAAATAGATAGATAGATAGATAGATAGATAGATAGATAGATAGATAGATAGATAGATAGATATAAGTTAAGTAGTGAAAACTTTGGTAATATGAATGGATAATCCCAAGGAGGAAGTAATCCGGAGAGATCAGGGTCAAATCAGATAAATTATTTATTCAATTTAAATAAAAACAGACAACCTTAAGGTATATATATATATATATATATATATATATATATATATATATATATATATATATATATATATATATATATATAATTCCATATATATATATATATATATATATATATATATATATATATTAAAAATATAGCAGATGAACCTCCCTGGTATTTTATTTAATACGGGATGTTTATTATTATTATTATTATTATTATAGAAAAATAAATAACCCACATTAAATAATGTCCCCCTGTTCCCAATAACACTTACCCTTGACATCACCTTCAAACTTCCAGGTTTCCGCAGTATGTAGAGAAAAGAATTCTAACTTCTATACAGACACTACATTAGTTCCTGAAAATGACTGAGATGGTTAAAATACATAAACCAAACAATGACCCAATATGAACATTTCATCTACATCTCAACACTCAACACCTTAAATACAATAAAAATTAAGCAATCAATTTTCGTCGCTTGTCTTCTTAATCAAACTTGTTTGCATATATGTATTTATGTACTTATAAAATTGGTAAATGGATGATGAAAAAATGTACTCATACGCATTTTATGAATTACTCGTGCTTTACAATTCGGATATGCACAAGTCTATGTTATTGGATATTTGCCGAGACACAGTGAATATGAATATAATATGAAAAAACAGAAGTCGGCCCTTCTGAAAAAATCTCAATCCTTTCGACAGTGCCAATAAATAATAGTCACTTAGCTGACTTTTTTTTTCAAACGTAAATGTCTGGTCAATAAATCACCTTCGTACACATGATGGTTACATTGAAATACAAAAGAACGCTCTCACTAACACTGTCTTGTCAGTTAAACTTGATATTACTACTTATTTCGGAGGCCATTTTTTTTGTCTACTGAATGGGTCCAAATTGTAAAGGAGGTTAGTGATTAACAAGTGAATGTCATTATATAAGTTGTTGTTGCTTTTGAATCAATGTTAATTATTCTGGGTAATCACAAATTTATTCCTTCTTTCCGTTTAATAATTAAATATAGCATTATGTTATACCTATAATTGCCGTATTCTATCTTTCCTTTTCTTTCCGTTTTTTTTTTTTAAATCATTTTACCCCAAGCAAGGCGAGAATGCCACTAGTGAGCAGGGTGGAGGGTTACAGGGAGTAAATGTGAAATAGAAGACTGAGGATAGGGAGGATTGAGCAAAGGACAAAAGTTGAACAGGGATTAAGACAGAAGATGGCGATTGATGTTGCATTTAAATTTTAGAAGATTTTAGTTATCAGGGAAACAAATAAACAGAAGAAGGAAGCTCCATAGTTATGAAATGTGAGTAAATAAGCTGTTAGAGTAGAAGTAGTGGTTGCATTTAACTAGTTCAACAGCATCGGGTGGGACCTAGTTGCCAATCTAGTAGCATGTTTAAATTCATATAGTCGGAGCACCAGGAAATAAAAGCTCGTCAGAACAGTTGCCATGGAAATATTTCTAAAAACAATGTCAGAGGGAAGCTATGTCACGTCGGTGAGAAAGTTATCGAGATGCCAAGTCAGGATCGATTACATTACATTTAGATTTTGTCAAGAATCTTGAGATGTACAGCAAGAGCACCAGAGCAGATATAACAGCAGCATTCAATGGTAGATTTGTAAATATGCAAGATGGATTCTAACGAGAAGAATTTTCTAATAACGACACAGTTACCTAACTTTCCATGGAGTAGATTCAGCTATTGGCTCGATGTATTCGCTCTACTTCAAGTCAGTAGAAAACGTAAAACCAAGGAGACGATTCATGGTTGCTTTAATTTTTAAAATCAGAAAATGCCGATTTGTCAATGCACAACATACGGATTGGGCGGCGAATCTATAAGAAGTTTTCGGTATAAAAAAATTATTGCAGACTACATTGTTTAACCATCAAATATTCCTTCCAAGTAGAAATATTATTTTTAACGAAGACAATAACAAACCTTAATTCTTAAATTGTAAGAGCGATGGAGTAGGCGCAATGGAAATGGAAAAAATATGGAAAAACGCAAAATGTTTAATGCGATTCTCTAAACCTTCAAGAAAAACTCGATAAAATTAAAGGAAACTATCAAAGACACCGCCCGTTTTTACAGTTAGACCCAATCATCGGAACACTAGCGAACAGCATTATTTCAAGAAACAAAAAAATTCTAATCTTTTCTAATTAACTATCAGTTTTAACATTAAATAACAAAAATCTTGGCAACAAACTAAGTCAAGTAGCTAAATAAATTCTATTTAATATCCGTTTCTATAGATTTTGTGAGGTATTGGATCATGTTAAAATAATTGAAAACGACAAACGTGACTCAACTGCTAAACATGTTAAAAATATTGAAATTGACCTGAACTTTAAAATCCCTTACAGATATGCCAAATCAACTGCTTTATCAAAGAAAAATGACAACCATGTTGTAATAATCGTGCACCAAATTGCTGCAAATCAATCCAATACTTGCAGAATGAAAGCTAGGATATGGAAATTTCTGGAATGATGAGGTAATATTGGCTTGGAATTGCTCACACAAGAATTACACACACATTCTTACAGAAACGGGGGAATACCATTTCTCGAAGGAGAGGTTCATCCCCTTAAAATATAAACCTAACAGTTAAGAAAGCTGATATCTAAATAATACAAAGTATATGATACCATATGATTGTGAAACAAAAACAGCTAAAAACATAAGATTATATAACATAAATAAATAGTTGATATCATATGATTGAGTTAAAAAAATGAATTTTATGAAATCCGAGAATGTCTCGGTTTTAAATGACCAGGACAGGTTGATAAACCGTAAAACAAACCAACCAAACTGCGTTCATTTCAAAATAAAAATTCTCTTTATTTGCTTTCTGTTTATTTCTTTAAAAAAATGCAAAAAAACCAAAATGAAAGGATTCCGCATTTTAACCAAAATTGTTTGGCATCATCTTAAAGACATGTCCTAACAAGAATAATAGGGCTTTTTATATATTTACATTATCTATAGCTAAGTGCAACAGAAAAAAAGGTTTTCAGAACCAATCCTTCAAGTATTACTACTAATCTGTGTGCGTTTGTTGGTATATGTAGAGTTGCTAACGAATGAAGAAAAAATTACTTCGGCTAATATAAGGTTTGTCAATTATAAAATAGATATGTTGAAATGTTATGTGGATTGAAATGAATGCAACTACCCGTTATATTCAAGGAGTTGAAATGATACAAATTTATTTAGAAATCTGATGAATGAAAAATGAAAGGAAAAAATTACTGAATAATTTAGATAAGAGTAAAAATATCTTTACATTGTTTTATTGCTTGATTTTAGGTCAGTTTTTTTTGGGGGGGTGAGTAAATCTGACATCTTATAATGATACAAATGAACCTTATTTTTACTTCGAGTATTAGTTACTTAATAATATTGCAAAACTTTTTTTTTTGCTTCATTTCTCCTAGTATAAACTTATCTGAGTAAAAACTAACAGATCTGGACATAGTGAAATAGATAGATAGATAGATAGATAGATAGATAGATACATACATACATACATACATACATACATACATACATACATACATACATACATAGATCTAGACAGACCGAAATAGATGGGGATATCTGGATAGACCCAGTTAGATAGATAGATAGATAGATAGATAGATAGATAGATAGATAGATAGATCTGAACTGACCGAGATAGATAGATGCATACATAGAAATGTATCATTAAATGCAGACATGAAATTATAGTAGCGATAAAATTCTTTTGACAAGAATATTTTGTGTGATTTTCATCTTTAAAATTCTTACTTGTTTGTTTTTCACTTTTCACCTCGCCATCTCTTAGAACGTTTTTTTATTAACCTTTGAATGATTATGTCATTTTACCTATATTTTACCATACATCCAGTTAAAATGTCTCTTCGTTTGGTTCAGGGTTGTCAGATTGGCCTACATTTCAAAGCTCAGGCGAAATCATTTTTCGAATTGTCATTCATTTTAGTCTGTCTATATAAATAATAGAAGAAAACAAGTTGCAAGTTCTAGTAAATGTTATACAGTTACGTTATAGTAAAGGTTATACAGTTATGTTATAGCAAATGTTAAACATTTATGTTACACAAAATGTTATATTGCAATTAAACCGAAGCCTTTTAATTTCAATTTTCTCTATTTTCATTGATATATTTTATTTCTTTCTTCAGTTGCTCCTCTTGCCACACATTTACTCGCTTTATGCTTGGGCTCTCTATCGCACAGGTACTACATATCCAATTTCCTTATCTCCTTTTCCAGTACGGTAGACATACAAAGCATTTTTATCATTATAGTTGAGCAAGTGACATAAGGCTGATACTTCTATCCTTTTCTTTTTATGTGCCATGTCATCTCAGGACATAGGCGATCATGGCTCTCTACCACCCTCTATCCCTTGCAGCTCTCAAGTTCCTTCTCTATGCTTCCTCCCCGACACCACATTCTGTCATCCAGTTGCTTAAGTTCGCATTGTTTTCCCTTGTCTCTCTTCCCTCTATTCGACCCGTGAGTATTGTTATAGACAAGCGTATGGTTGCAAGAAAGAAATACGACAACAGCAGAAATAGATTTACGCGATTTATCTCAACAGGAACGTGTGGGTTTGGGACAGCTATCTTGAGGTAAAGTTCATAAGCCGGCTTCGAATCTGGGTTGATCTCTCATAGTAGTTCACACTGGTTGGCGCTGGCGCTCCCCCTGCTGACTACTGCTGACCGCTCAGCCTGACCGCAACATGTCTCTTCCCTGGCCTCCTATTGACTGCCCTTGTACTTCCGTGTGACCTTTTTTATGGCGTTTTTTTATGGCTTAACAGGCTCGAAAAACGGCGCAAATATAAGTAGGAGGGAATTTTTTATTGGTCGAAAAATAGAAACACTTTAAAATATTATTTTATTTTTCGACCGGAACTCGTACGTCGGGAACATGCGTAAACGAAGATAATGGTCATTTTGTGACGGGGCCTTGTCCCGTTCACATCAGCTCTCGCTCTTGGGTATGTTAGTTTATTTGCTTGTCTTATTTTATTTTATAACAGTATCAGATTCTCCAGGCCCTCCTTCTTCATTATGTGTCCCAGAAACTTCAACTGCCTCTTTATGATGTTAAGTATAAGCCTTCTCCTTGTTTGTAATCTAAGACCACATCGTTGATCACACGTTCGGTCCATGATATCCTAAGGCTATAGGAGCCTGGTTAATTCATACTAGATTTATCACCAGGTTTGAATATTGTTTTGATCTTATATCAGGTCATCCCTAATGGAGCTGAACATTATTTCTATGTTTAGATGCATTTAAACCGATCAAATTTTATTTCAGAGAACAATAAAATTATATTTTGTTTGATTAAAACCCTGCTAACATGGAAGTACCCAAGAATCATTTGAGGCACATAATGCTTTATGGGTTCAAGAAAGGAAACTCAGTAGCCGAAGCGGCTAGAAATATTCACTCAGGTTATGGAAAGGAATGTGTGAATGAAAGAACTTGCAGAAGATGGTTTGCAAAATTCTGAGGTGGAGATTTCACCCTTGAAGATGAAGATCGAACAGGACGTCCAGTTGAGTTTGATGAAAAGCTTCTTGAAGCAGCCCTTGAAGAAAATCTTGCTTTATCAGTTGAGGAATTGTCAGTGGTTCTCAGTTCAAACCATACAACTGTTCATCGTCATCTTCAACAACTTGGAAAAGTTCCTAAACTTGGAAAATAGGTGCCTCATGAATTGTCTGAAAACAACCTCAAATCCCGAGTTGACATCTGCTCTTCTCTCCATTCTCGCCAACTTGTTTCACCTTTTTTTTTTGGATAGACTTGTGTCTAGCGACGAAAAATGGATCTTTTATTGAAATGTTAAGCGTCGTAGACAGTGGCTTGGTAAAGGGGAAGGACCCCAACCACGGCCGAGAAGGGAACTTCATGGGCAAAAGGTTCTTCTTTCAATCTGGTGGAATCGCCAAGGAATAATCCACTTTGAATTCTTACCACCTAATGCAACCATTAATGCTCAAATATACTGTCAGCAATTAGAACATTTGAATCAAGCTTTGAGGAAAAAAAGACCTGCTCTAGTGAATCGAAAAAAGGTGATGTTTCATCAGGAGAATGCGTGACCTCACACAGCAAGAATCACGTCACAAAAGATCGAAGAACTTGGTTGGGAGAAAATTCTTCATCCACCTTATTGCTCCTTCAGACTACCATTTGTTTCGTAGCTTACAGAATCATTTGGAAGAATTCTTTTGACAAGAATATTTTGTGTGATTTTCATCTTTAAAATTCTTACTTGTTTGTTTTGTAACACAGGAAGAGGTTAAAACTGACATTTGTGAGATCTGCGAATCAAAGCCAAAAGAATTTTACAGTAATGGAATTAGTAAGCTTGTTATTAGATGGAAGGAAGTTATAGATAATCAGGGAAAATACATTGTTGATTAAATCTGTAATTAAATGTAACATTTCGTCACTTGTTTTCTTTATTCAAAGTTCAGACAGAACTTATGGGATGACCTGATAGTTTGCAAAGAATAAAGAGAATTATTGCAAGTCAGAAAAAATTTCCGAATTGATTCGTCTGTGAGTCAATTATCAATAGCACCTTCTCAATTAAGTGCTCCTTAAAAATCCCATTTCTAAACACCCAGGAACTTATTCGAAGAAATACAGGATATTACTTTTTTTTTAATTTCACCCCCGCTTTGTAAGTCTTTCCGTGGATACAGACACACAGATTATCTATTTATTACTTTTAATTTCATCTTTTTCTCTTTTTTCTCACTCTCACTCCCTATCCCACATTGACACTGAGGACATTCATACAGAAAACTTTGCTCTGTTACATCCGTAGCACAAGACATAAACTCTGTTCAGGAAATCAAGAACCACAATCTAACCTGTTATATAACAATGAAATGGCCGCAGAAAATTGTGTAGAGCTGTGTTCGGTCAATAATTCGCTTCCACCATCTTTCTTGACTACATGCCAACACGTACAATCTTTTACGACTTTTAATGTTGTTAAAGCACCGGGTAATGATTCTATTCAGGCAAACGCCCTGCGCATGAGATTGGCGTGTGCAAACGCCCAGGAAGAAGTCACGGTAGTTAGGTTCCTTTGTTCATAGAAGAAGCCCTAGCATTGAAATTGTCTTACCTTTACTTCCGGCGCTGGTCACTTCCTTTATTGAGGCCCCTTCTTCATCAGAACACGAACAACACATTATAAAACGCAATTTGAAATACACTTTCGTTAATAACAATTACTAAAATCTTAACCATTTGCTGTTTGTGGCAGATATATTGCCATAAAATGTTAATTTGGAACTCCTGAAGACGTAATTCTAATGTTTATAAAAATTTAACTACCGCTAAAAATATACGTTTTTAGTAATCTTTCTATTATCGTTATGTATTGTACTTCCTGCATAAATTTTGTTTTACAATGTTAAATTGTCTCACTTTGTTCAGCAAGTCACGACACTGTTTTGGGGGTTGTTAAATTGCCACAGTATAGCTAGCTTATTTATACCAAGTTTTGAAAATGTCTGATGTTTGACTGGTTAGTTATGATAATTTTAAATTGGGAGTTATATTCATAGAATAATAGAAGACCAAAGACATATATATATATATATATATATATATATATATATATATATATATATATATATATATTTAGTACACAATTTTATCACTGTCATAAACAGACAAAAATTAATTTTATTATTACCACTCATTATGATAATAAAAAGTAAAAATGAAAAACAGACAAGCTAACAGCTTTCGAACCTCGCTCAAAATAACTAAATCTAGGTTAATAAAGTAAATTATTTAAAAAGAAGAAAAATAGACAAAGTGTATTGAGGAAATTGTTTTTTTTTTTTCATTTTTACTTTTTATTATCATCATGAGTGGTAATAATAAAATTAATTTTTGTCTGTTTATGGCAGTGATATATATATATATATATATATATATATATATATATATATATATATATATATGTGTGTGTGTGTGTGTGTGTGTGTGTGTGTGTGTGTGTGTGTGTGTTAGACCCATGTGAAATCTGTTTAATTATCAGAATTTACCATAGATATTTATGAACAAATTAACTGTACACAATGAAAACTCCATGCAATTGGGTATGCAATTGCGTTTAACATGAAACAGACTATCGTCATTGGTCATTGACTTCAATGTCCACTTTTATATTTACACAAGCACTATCCTTGATCTTGACCCCTTTAACCCATAAATATAACTAAAACTACATTTTTATATATATATATATATATATATATATATATATATATATATATATATATATATATATATATTTGGAGAACGACATGTTTCGTTTAATATGACAAATAAAGAAGATTTAATGGATTTTTTTGTGGGATTTACTTTTTTTAAAGAATCTATTCATTTGGTGGAGGTAATAAATGAAATATGCCTTGTAATAATTAATCGCATTGAGAATTCGTCCAGTCTTTAATTATTGTGCATCTGGTTACAGTAAAATATGTTGATGTTTTGTTGAATTGTATTTTTCTTAATGGTCGCGCGTATTTTTTGTAAGAATAATTTAATAATCAAATATAACGATCATATTATTCAAGGAATTGATAGTAAGTTAATATCTTATTAAATCTTGTTAGCGAAGTGATTTTGCCATTAATCACATTAATATTGCTAATTAATTCCTTGCATGAATTGCTTCTTTATGATATAATATTTAAGCTGCACTCTATATATATATATATATATATATATATATATATATATATATATGTGTGTGTGTGTGTGTGTGTGTGCGTGCGTGAGTGTCTGTATACATACATACGTGCATAAATACATACTGTGTATTCAGGCTAAATTTGACAGTTCTTTTTAAAGAAAAATGAGTGAATATCTAAGACAAAAACCAATTTATTGGAAAAGTAGGAAAATGGAATCTAGGTTATAATAATCAAAAAGCAATTCCACCAAACAAGTCCCCCTCACAATCTTCGACGGCTTTGATCCTATTCCAGAATCTGGCATATGCGGTCTTCATGATGCCTCTTTAATCCTCTCGATCAGCAACCAGTTCTGACAATTAGTGGAGGTGTGGAAGGGAACTGAATCTTACGACCACAAAAATAAGATCTTCCAGCAGCAATACTCTTCAACCAAGTCTTGACCACGGTGTCCAGCAACTCCACATCGCCACTAGAAATGACCCTGGATCCTGTTCAAAGATGTGAGGTGGCGTGACATCACCCTCACTATAGACAGAAACAAATACCATTCCAGGTTGAGAAAACTTGGTCTTCATGACACCATATGGATTGTGGGCAAACTATCTGTTGTTCTGGTTGTTGTAAAGCTGGTCCTGACAAAAATTATTTTCATCGGAGAAGAATCAGATTGTCCCTGGTTCAGCCGGACGTTTCAACTTGTTTAGGATTTCTTTTGTCTTAGTCAGACAGTTTATTTGAGCATTTTCCGTATGAAGTTGAAATTTACATCTCGGGTATGGCTGGTAGTGGAGGTCTTCATTCAAGATGAATCTCATGGTGGAAATTGCAACGGCCATTTCACTCACCAAAGCCGGAATTCCCATCCTACATATAATATAGTCTCTATTGCTACCTTTCATTTTACTTCTTATTGATTTCGCGATTTCTAAAGGGGCATTGAGCAACTCTCATGATTGCGACATTTTGATGCCTGGCAGGTATTATCATGATGCAGGTTACCTTTTCCCAATATTCAAGTGGCTTCCATACATCCATGTAAGTTAACTTTCACAACATTAAATGTGTACTGATTTGAAATAAGAACAGACTTTGTCAAATGTAGTCAGAACACCCTGTGTATGTATATATATATATATATATATATATATATATATATATATATATATTTAATGAAAAACAGACCACTTTAAGGTACCATTACAGTAATTTATTTCACCAAAATCCTTTTTAAAGGACCCCGAATCATCAGGTAACAATTCCAACAACGAAATGAAAGGAAAAATGGGATTAGCTCTGTATTCACATTGAGCTCTCAGGATTTCATCCACCTTGGAATTACCCATTCGGTTTACCAAGTTCTTCGTAACTTAAATAAAGAAATATATATATATATATATATATATATATATATATATATATATATATATATATATATATATATATCGACCTGAGTGTTGACTTCAATGTTCACTTTTACATTTATATTTACATACGCTGTCTCTGATATGGAGCAATTTATTCCATAAGTATAGCACTCCTTAAAACTATATTTCTTCATATATATATATATATATATATATATATATATATATATATATATATATATATATATATATATGTGTGTGTGTGTGTGTGTGTGTGTGTGTGTGTGTATGTGTGTGTCTATGTATGGATGTATATATGGATAAATTTCGTAAAAATGGAAATAACACAGACATATCGTTTTAGCGGATATATTTACCAAAATTACACAATTTTTTTTTGCATTTATATTTACAAACGCTCTATCGCTGATATGGAGCACTTTCTCGCATAAATATAGCACACCTTATAACTATATTTCTTCATTTATACACACACACACACACACACACACACACATAGACACACACATAGACACACACATACACACACACACTCATGCACACACACACACACACACACACATATATGGATAATTGTCGCAAAAATGAAAATAACAATCTTGAAATACTAAAGAGAAAATCTGTTGAATAAAATCGCCATTGGCTTCAACCGCAGTCTACAGACGACTTTGGAATCTCCTTTATCACTTCTGGACGGTCTCCTTGTTTAAGTTGGTGAATGCTTCCATAATCCTTGCCTTCAGTTCATATTTGTTGTTACATGGAGTTTTGTTGTTCTCTCGCTCAACTACACCCCACACATAATAATCAATGTGGTTGCTGTCAGGAGAGTTACGTAGCCAGAGATAAAGGGTTATGTGGTTTTGTTTGCAACCGTAGTGTCTTCTAGCGGCCATATTCTCAGAGCAGAACTACCCCCTCAAGGCACTTGATGTAGGCCTCCGTATTGAGTCTGATGCCCTATGGAAAAATGAATGTAGGCATAAAGTCGCCATCACTAGTGATCACTCCAAACACCTTCGTAATCACAATTAGACTCATCCAACTCTTTCTGAATCCTCTACACTGTCCTCAGATTGACGCTCAAACATTCTGAAATGCCCGGATTGGAGCTTCTGATGCGAATTTCAAGCAGTACATTATGCCGTTTCCAAATTTCTGGCGGAGTAAATTGAGTTATGCTGCTCTTTTTCTCACAGACGGTGTCCATCTGACTATACTATACTGTGCAGCCGACAAAATTATATTTTTTAATTTCATTTGTGTGAAATTAAACATAAAAAATGGTGACAATTTAAATTTACTCTTTAGTATTTCAAGACATTTCTGTGCAATTTTGCTAAATATACATGTTAAAATGTCAGTGTTATTTTCATTTTTGCGTAAGTTTGACAATTTATCAATAGCTTCCTGTATATATGTGTGTGTGTGTGTGTGTGTGTTTATGTGTGTGTTTGTGCGTACATTTCCACCATATAATTATTGATATTTCTTTATGAGTAAAATATCATGTATATTTGTTCAATGAAGTTCAAAATCTACTATGTTTCTGTATTGAAAATTGATGCTAAAATATATGTGTTGTTCGTAAAAAATTATTTAAAATTCATCCATATAAAATACAAATACATTTCTATATTTTCCCAAACAATTATAATCAGTCCTTCGGGTATTAATGTGTATATATGCCAATTCATATCAAAAGAAAATTACTTCAGCCCGTTTCTTTCCGGGAAAAAATCTACATTTTAGTCTGAGAACACACACACATACACACACACACAAATATATATATATATATATATATATATATATATATATATATATATATATATATATATATATATAATTTATTTTAGACCTGAATGTATGTATTCTTATGCGGAAGTCTGTCTAACCTAATATAAATTATAAAAAAGACATTTTCTAATTTTATCAATTTTTCCATGCTTCTAGTTCATGAGTTTTTCTCTTTCGTCAATATTTTTTTATTGTTGAATCAAAATGTGAGCTCCCCCCCAACGCACCCACTTAAAAAATGTTAGCTGTTTCCTTACATTTTTATATTTTGTTCGTTTTATTTCTACCTTGAAATTTGATACGACCGGCAACAGAGCGCAGGTTAAAAAAATCCCGAAAGTTTACAAAATTGTATTAACCCAGGGAAATGAATGCGCCTATTCATAAATATATTTGTCTTTTTTACTTTGCTTTTCTTTTTATCAACATCGATGCTTAGTTTGTCTTCTGTTAAGAAAAACATGTCAAAATAAATTATTTTTGAACACTGAGACCTGTAGGAATATCATTATTATTATAAATAAATGAAAATCTAATAATAATAATAATAATAATAATAACGAAATTTATAAATAAAATAAAACAATAACATAAAAACATTGTATAAAATAAATTAAATAGCAATTAAAAATAATAAAATTACTCCCAGCATGCAACAAAAACGCCAAAAGACGTTAAATTCAACCTCTTCACCACGTGTCCAACTTCTCCCGGTGATATGGCCTGTAATACTACGGAGTAAATTCTCCCTTTTATAACATGTACCATAAACCTATTATAGCCTAAAAATTACACACACTAATACAGACAAAAATATGAATAAATTGTATGAAATTAACATAGAGTTTACCATGCTTTTCCTGTAATGTGTGTACATTTTATTTCCTGTCAAGTATACATTCATCTCTGTGAACAGGAAGATAATTTCTGCTGCTATGATGTGAGTGAATCCTCTACATATCTGTCTCCGAATTAGTATTTCGTGTTTACATTATTTTGCAAGATGTTGGGATGTTTTCCGTTTTGTTACAGTTTGTCAATTAATGATAAGGAGAAACAGTTATTTCCTAATTACAACTGATAAAGTGAGAATAAATTTATGTTCTTTCGAAAAACTGAATTCTAGAAAATATCATTAGAAAATATCATTTCAAATCCCAGTCGACGTTTGAGTTTGTGATTGCTAATGTTCAACAGATTGTGTAATTTACACATATATGCTTTGATAGTTGGTAGTTATAGAGATGTGTGTTTTAGGTTATATATATATATATATATATATATATATATATATATATATATATATATTATATTCAAATCCCAGTCGAAGTTTGAGTTCTTGATTTCTAATGTCCAGCAGAATGTGTAATTTACATGTATGCTTTGATAGTTGACAGATATATAGATAGTATAGAGATGTGTTTGTAGACTATATATATATATATATATATATATATATATATATAAAGACATTATTATTTTATGTTCTTTTAATAGATATAAATATTTAAGTAAATGCTCTATTTATAATAAACAGTATTAACGATATTTACCGGCCTTAATGTCCGAGAAATTTTCAGGCCGGTAAATGTCGTTAATACTGTTTATTATAAACAAACAGAGCCTTTACGTAAATATTTGTATCTGTAAAGAGAATGAATGAACATAAAAATGCCCTAAAATAATTGTCGGACTTGGTCCATTTATATATATATATATATATATATATATATATATATATATATATATATATTATCCAAATCAAAATGAATATAATGAGACAAAGTTGCAAATGCTGTAAACGATGCGTTTCCACTGGAGAGTCTGTTCCGTCTTCTTCAGGTAATAATGAATGCAACAAAAAACTGTACGTAAATGTTCAATTCAGAATTTCTTGTAGGTTACCCAGATTGATATACATGTGATGAAGTTTGGCGTGCATATCGGCCAAAACGTTGTTGTAACAATAACAAAGCCGAAGACAATAGTCGGAATCTAAATAATATAAATGTTAATGTCTCAGAGACTCAAACAGAAAATATTGAAAGTAAATATAATACGTGCCGTTTCCTTCCTCTGTCTTTTTTTACAAATACTTTCACGGTAACTGCTCCGGTGAGCTTCTTTCGCTGGTTCCCAGATTTCATTAATTTAAGCGTTCAACTTGGCTGGCATCTCGCTCTCACCCTTTCACTGTCGAAACTGTTAAATGTAGCTGTCTCTTCTACTCCAATAGCTTCATGTCTCACACTTCTCACCTGTGGAAGTCTCTCCCCCTTTCCTGTTTCCCTGATAGCTATAATCTCTAACTAGTCAAATGTAATGTCAATCGACGTCTCCAGATGCCTTGATCTATCCCCTATCCTTCTCTTCATCCTTTCCTCTATCACTCCTATTTGCTATCGCTCCAACTCTCTGTAGCCCATTACGAGCTAGTGGTTTCCCGCCTTGCTTGGGGTGTAATTTGCTTAAAAAATTGATATTGACAGTATCGATATTCTTTTTCATTTGTTGCTGTTAGCCTGGTTTAATGACAATAGCATATGTGTGAGTATATTTTTTTCATGTATTTATTTAAACCACAACATTTTTGTCAGTAATTCGTCTGAATGCATGGTCCAAACATTTTTTATTCTTTTTTTGAGTTTTCTCTCTCTCTCTCTCTCTCTCTCTCTCTCTCTCTCTCTCTCTCTCTCAATCACACTTTGTTTCTTTTTCTCGCACTCCAACTTTCTTTCTCTCTCTCCCTCTCTCACACACACACACACACACACACACACACACACACACACACTCCTACTTCCTTTCTCTGATTCCCATTTTCTTTCTCTTTCTCATCCACCTTCTATCTCTCTCATTAAAACTTTTAGGCTCTCTCACTTGCACTTTCTTTTTTTCTCCATTATTCCCTCTTTGTTTTTTTTTCTATCACTCCCACTTTATTTCTCTTTCTCACTCCCACTTTCTTTCTCACTATCTCTCTCTCTTTATCTCTCAGTCTAACTTCCTTTCTCTCTCTCTCTCTCTCTCTCTCTCTCTCTCTCTCTCAATCACACTTTGTTTCTTTTTCTCGCACTCCAACTTTCTTTCTCTCTCTCCCTCTCTCACACACACACACGCACACACACACACACACACACACTCCTACTTCCTTTCTCTGATTCCCATTTTCTTTCTCTTTCTCACATCCACCTTCTATCTCTCTCATTAAAACTTTTAGGCTCTCTCACTTGCACTTTCTTTTTCTCCATTATTCCCTCTTTGTTTTTTTCTATCACTCCCACTTTATTTCTCTTTCTCACTCCCACTTTCTTTCTCACTATCTCTCTCTCTTTATCTCTCAGTCTAACTTCCTTTCTCTCTCTCTCTCTCTCTCTCTCTCTCTCTCCTACTTTCTTTCTCGCTCTCTAACCATGATTTTATTTCTTTCTATCACTCCAACTTTCTCTCGTTCACTTCCACCATGTTTCTCTCTATCACACCCATTTTATCTATATCGCTTCCTCTTTCTTTATCTCTGTCACTCCAATTTTCTATCTCTCTCTCATTCCCACTTTCTTTCTCTCTCTCACTTCCACATTCTTCATCTCTCTAACTCCCTCCTCTCTCTCTCTTTCTATCTCTCTTTCTCCCTATATATATATATATATATATATATACATATATATATATATATATATATATATACAACCATTTTGTTTTAAAAATGTTTTATTTGTTTTACTTATTTTCTGTCAAGTCTTTTTCTCATTTTCTTTACCTTGTGTCTCTATTTCTTTTCACCTTTCGCTATCTCCGAATTTTACTCCTTATTTTGCTCCTTTTCACTGCAATGTTCTAGATAAACAGAAAAAAAAGAGAAAAAAAACTATTTCGAGCAGTTCTTTTCCCACCGGGAAGTATTCTCAGTGAATTAAACTTAAGTTTCTCAAAAGTTTTTGTCATCTTTCATTAATTTTTCTATCGACAATCCCCACATGGCAACAGGTTTTTAAGGTCTTCTAAATGAATCGCATACTATCCGTTGCTGCCCGTCTGACGAGCTTATTGTGAAAAATCTAAAAACTGCGCCTCCTCCTCATCATCATCTTCTTCCTAAGCGCTTAAATGCCAGCAAATTCTTATTTTTCTTGACAACACTTGCCATTTTAGAAAGATATCTCAATCATAAACATATATATTCTAGTATTTCTCTATATTTCTGAGATGAGGTATTATGTACATTATTTACATTATTTGGAATATTGTCCTCATCTTTGTCGCCATATTTATTACAACGTTTCGGCCATTGTGCGCTCCGGCCTTCTTCAGGCGTTTGGAATGTCGAACTGAACCCTTTATTTCGCTCACTGGGGTAGACTGTTCTAGTTCAACGTGGATAAAGGCGTTATGTAGATCCAGTGACAGTTCGGCGAAGGCAGTGGATAATTTTCAGAGAGAAATTAACAGGAGATAACTGATAACTGACATCCATTAAAAAACATGGCACGTGGAACTAGAACAGTCTACCCCAGTGAGCGAAATAATGGGTTCAGTTCGACATTCCAAACACCTGAAGAAGGCCGGAGCGTACAACGGCCGAAACGCTGTGATAAATATGGCGACAAAGATGAGGACAATAGTCCGAATAATGTAAATAATGTTTATATTCCTCTACTTTCATCCACATAAAAATATTGCTACAGATGCCAGTCGACATAAGGCCATAAACTAAGGTCGTAATAGCCAATCACACTAAAGATAGACGATATTAATCCTAACAAAGCGGATCACATCTAACATCTTATTAAATTTCTAATAAATATTTTATATAGGTATATATAAGTGCATCAATAAATCAGTATCTCATTTTTATCGTTTGTTTCCTTTTTTTAAGGCTTATCAAACTTTTGCATCTGTCCGAATGTAGGCAGTTTGCTGCCAATATTTTGTCAGCAAACTGTATATGGACAGAAAATGAATTCAGCCGATATACAAAAATAGAAATGGGTGCAAGACAAAGATGCTTTCTCCACGGACGTATTCAACCTATACTGAGAGAATTAGGTGTATTACCAGCATTCATTATTGGCGGCCACAATCTTAACAATATTAGGTATAAGATGACAGTGCTGATAACGGATACAGAAAAGAAACTACAAACCTCTTACAGAAACAAGCGAGAAGAAAGGATTAAGTATATATTACCAAAAGACAGAATGCATGCAAAACGCTCATACATTATATTATCAGAAAAGGATGAGCCCAAAATGCAAATTATTAGTCGGGAATACTAAAACCAAGCAGGTAGAGATATTTAAATATCTAGGAAAAGTATTGAGAAACGGAAAAGTTTCGTTGAAAACATAGAAATGAATACTGAACTGCTACGTAATATCTGTCTTTCTGTATGACAGCGAATGCTGGGCAATATCCTCAAAGATGAGGAAGAGACTTGAAGCAATTGAAATGTGGTTCTACAGAATGTTGCTGAGGAAATCATAGACCGAACATGTGAGAAACAATGAGTTTTGGGAGAGAATAGAAAACAAAAAAAGCAACTTATACTTAAGAAAAAACAACAAGCAGTTGAAATTTCTGGAGCACATAATGAGGAAAGAAGGCTTAGAAAATCTAATACTCACGGACAGATTGAGGGGAAAGAGGGACAGAGAAAAGCAGCGTCCATCAAATCATAAATTTATGCATAAAGGCGTCATCAACAGGCCTAAAATTAAACATAATGGTGCAACAAAATTTTATTTCGGTTCCAACCTGCATTATCATCATAAAATAACTCTTAACAATAAGCAATATGCAAATGCCACGGCAGTTTCAAAATTTAAGATATTAAAACAGATGACTATCCACCGGTAGTAAATTGAAAATTCGTCGACAAATCTAAACCCTTTTCCGGCCGCGGCGACTAATGCAACCTGATTTACCTGGAGAAAAGATTCATCCTCAAAAATATTAATGACCGGAATTTAATTAAACGAAGTGAACTCGTGTTAGCATTTAATCATGGAAAAAAATATAATAAAATATTTTCATTCTGCATAGATAAATTATCCAAATATCACATGCCCTTTACATACTTTAGGTTACATATATATTACCTCCCTTTAACCATATTAACGTCTATTAATACTTAACAAGATACGCATCGTTCCTTTTTTAAAGTTTAAACTTGCAGCTTCTTTTTCTTTCCCTTTTACAATAGCACCCTCCTAAAGACTAAATTTTGTATTAACACCCCAATAATATATTAAGTTTATATTAACTTTGAGCTTTGAATCTGCGCTTAATTTGGCGTTCCTCCCATGAGATAAAAAAAACCGTAATAGTTCGTGACTGATGAGTTGAATAAATCCACGAAACTTTAAGTTGCGCTACAAACTTAGAAACATGTATATTTATTAATGTATACTTCTTAGGTCTGTCTAACCACATTCAGCACTGTTTTGTTTACAGCCTAAATTTTAATTAAAATTAATTTACTTAATATTAATTTAATTAAATACTCGCTTCCCTGTGTATGCTCTCTAACGCAAGTATATACAGCTCTTAATATCTAATTATTTGGGCTATATCAACATTTACACACACACACACACATACATACATACATATATATATATATATATATATATATATATATATATATATATATATATATATATATATATATATATTTAAAGATATATTGTTAAATATAACAAAAAACGAATGTCTATTATGTTTAATTATGAGCCGTTCTAAACTTCGTATACTTGCTTTAATTTCGGGAAAAAATAAAGACAAAAATTTTCCAACATTTAAATATTTTTTATTATGCTATTCCTTCATCTAAGCTTTCGGCTTACATGAGCCATCTTCAGAGTAGTTATATGTACATTTAAACAAAGATATTCACCATCAAAGATGATATTCTCTTATGTTTACATAGAAGATTGCTATGCGACGATAACGATCACGGGATAGCAGATGCAGATCGTAAATTCATGATGCAGTTCTATGACATCGTATCATGTGAGAGAACGAAATATTAACATGAGGACCATGTATCTAGATGCGAAGTAATGTGTTGTGTCTAGTTTGAAATGTAAATTTATTGAGTGTGTGTTGCTTTGCTTTAATGTAGATAGGCTCGAATATCTGAAGGTTTTTTACTGTGTATACGTGAGTATTGTTGTTTTATCAACTAATATCTGTCTAATATTACGTACATGGCTATGTTTTTCTAAGAAATTTTGTTTAATAGAACTAAGGTCAGAAAAGTGACAGGTAAGTCTAAGGGAGTGCAGGTTATGGTAAAACTAATATATGTAGTAGGTTTATTATTTGTATCAGAGATACAATCTCTGAACAGGCATATAAATTGATACAATACATTGTTTTTTTTTTTGGTTTTGGTTTTGTTTTTTTTTTTTTTTTTTTTGTGTGTGTGTGTGTGTGTGTGTGTAGGATTTAGTTGTGTGGTTGTAGGGAGATTAGAGACTATGAGGTCAATTGTTTTAATTTTTTATAATATATATATATATATATATATATATATATATATATATATATGTGTGTGTGTGTGTGTGTGTGTGTGTGTGTGTATGTGTGTGTATGTTGTGGCCTTGTTAGGGCCAGAAATAAAGACACAAGAGAGGAATTGAATTAAACAAATATATTAACAGAAACAGTAATACAAACATATACAAACGAGAGTGTTACAGCAAGAATGTTCCGCCCGACTTTCAGAGCTGACTGCTGGAAAACCTCCGTCTCAAAAGGCTCCTATTTATAGATGGAAGTGTCCATGCATGCGTGCGTAAATTACCATAGCAATCACACATACACACACACACACACACACACACACACATACATATATATATATATATATATATATATATATATATATATATATATATATATATATATATATTAATGAGTGTGTGTATGTGTGTGTCTGTGATTAATACAAAATTTGTCACTTATATTTAGCCCTCCAGTCTTTCGTAGAAGAATCTGTTTGTATTTGTACAATCCACTCCTCAGGAGACTTCAGTATACGCTGTCTGTCTGTTAATTTAGTGTTAGTGTCAGTGAGTGAATACATGTTGAAATAATTTTGAAAATGTATTACTTCCATTTGGGGGATAAATTATATAGAATTTGATCTATACAATATATATATATATATATATATATATATATATATATATAGATAGATAGATAGATAGATACAGGTCTCTGTATTTGGCCCTGTGGTTGGTTCTGTCCAAAGCCTTCGCCACTATAATCAAATCATTTGATGGTGTCAGACCGTCGATTCCTAGGTCTGAGCTGCTTGATCCTCATATGTCGAATACGACGGGTGAGTCCACCATATATATATATATATATATATATATATATATATATATATATATGTGTGTGTGTGTGTGTGTGTGTGTGTGTGTGTCTGTGTATGTGTGTGTCTGTGTCTGTGTGTGTGTGTGTGAGTGTTGCCCGTAAACAATAATTCTACGTTGAAAAACAATGAAATCGAAATAATTCAAAGATTGCAAACACAGACCGAAAGAAATAAGAATAATATATATTCGTCCTCTGTCTTCATTTCATCATTTGATATCAACATATTAGTATCGAGTAACGTTACCATTATCTCGGAATATTTCATTATTGAAATCGGAAAATGACGTTGCCTAACATATGAGCATATTACAACACATTTTACAGATTATTAAATCTATGTGCAGACAGTAAGCAATTTTAAGGAGACAAACACAAGAAAATCATGAAGAAAAAAACGATAGAAATCCAGTAATAGGAAATTTGATTCTTACATGTCTTAATATCCTTTTAATCTATATCTATAAAACAGAAGATGGCTGTTTCTGTCTATCTGTGTGTGTATGCTATTTATGCACGTCCACATTTTTCGACTGATGTCGATAAAATTGTACACACCTGTTACGAAACTAATAAAATAGGTCAAGACCATCGGTTCACTATCCGGGATCCCGAGTTTGGCAGAAAATTTGATAAAAATGAAGGTGGGTATGACTTTTTGCAAAACCCAATACAAAGTTACACGAGAGTATTTTTTTTTACTGTATGAGCTGATGTTCTTTGCACTTAATGCAAAATATAGTTCATGTTATGAGGTTTATTTAGAGTGATTTATAGTTTTTTTTTCTGTGACATTGGCTTCACACAAAAAATTGCAAAAACCAGTGAAAACATCAGGTTTTACGTACTACTTAAAATAACAAGTTTAATAACTCCCTCTTTTTTAATATCTGCCTATAATTCTGAGATGAGGTATTATGTACATTATTTACATTATTCGGAATATTGTCATCTTTGTCGCCATATTTACCCAGTGAGCGAAATAAAGGGTTCAGTTCGACATTCCAACCACCTGAAGAAGGCCGGAGCATACAACGACCGAAACCTTGTAATAAATATGGCGACAAACATGAGAACAATAGTCCGAATAATGTAAATAATTTTCCTCTTTTTTATCCGATATTAACAAAAAAAATCACACAAAAAATATACTTCCTCCCCGCGTATAAGCAAAAACTGTTCAAAAAACCACTTTTTCGGAGATAACTCCCTGGTTTTTAATCCGATGTTTTCTAAATTTGCCATGTAAATTACATGTGACACACAAATTGTCTTGCGTAAGTATTTGGTTTAGATTATTTCAGTGAAGTGGACGAAATATGCGACAAATTAGGTTCAAAATCGGCTTTTGCCACTTAGCCACTAGTTTCATCATATAATCCTATTCTAAATAGGCATTCGAACAGCCTTTGATGCAATGGTCGTTTGAGAAGTAATACTGAAGTCTTAAAAGGAAAAAACATCCCGAAGAATCTCTTATTAATCACTTTTACAATAAACGTGTAAAGAATGAGAGGATGTTCATCCCTGTTTTTGTTTGATTGTGAACAATGTCATACTATTTAAAAGTTATTACGATCATAGGATATCTATTGAATATCTAAAACATTGAAAAAAATTAACACCAAGCAACGACCTCACAAGAAGGTTTTATCGCTGGAATTCCTTTATTTAGAACAGTCAAACACTTACGAAGGACATGTGGTAAAAGTTGAGGGCGGGTAGCTTAGTACACCAAAGGATGATGCATGCAAGCGCTGACACAGGCAGATATTACTTTAAAATGGGTGCGGATATAGAGGGGATATCGTTATAGAATTGCAGCTAGGTACACAGCGGGCAACGCCAGACAACCCAGGGCAACGCCGGGCACCTCGGCTAGTTTATTATATATTTGATTTATAAATATTATTATAATATTTATTATAGCTGAAGATTTTTAATCGGTAAAACAATTTTACAATCTTTCGGGCAATTTGCTAAATATGAGACCGCATATTTTCAAATATTTTAAAACGAATACGATTCGATGAATATTTGCCCGTTAAACATGTTTGCAAGATACATTTTTATTTCGTTTGGTTAAGTTACTCTATTCCAATGATCATTAGACGTATCTAAAAAGAAAATAATTACGAATGCCATTTAAGGCGTTTTCTTCAGTAGTGGCCCGTGCCTGAAAAAAAATTGTTTCAATGTTATTCAAGTCAAAAGTGTACATCAGTTTCAGCAGCCTTCAAATTAGTCTGGACTTCATTTTCACTCGAGTTAAGATTGACTGAAAGTTCCCTTGTGGTTTTTAAGAAACCTCGTGCTGAAATCAACCTTGGATAACACAAGTGTTGATAGCGTGCCAATAGCCTTTCAATTATGAATAACAGGCAAAACACTTAAGCAACCTTATGAAAAACCTCTAAGGGATTATCTTAATTTCGTTTCAGGTCCTTGGAGGGCTCTTTGATTTTCAAGCATAAATGGAAATTAAATTTGTAAAATTTCTGTAGATGTTTTAAAATGGTAACAACAATTACAAGGTTGAACAATGATTCAAGTTTAACTGTTTTTAAATTAAAAAATTCTGAAAAGCTAACCACTTTTGCTTATAAATACATGTTGTAAAATAAATATCCTTATATTCACCTTGACCTAGAGAAGGAAAGGTATCGGTTTAAATAAGTTTCCATTTTCAATTTATTCAAATTGTCTTTTAATGGATATATGCTTTTACTTATATCTAAATTTTTGCTCTAACACACACACGCATATATATATATATATATATATATATATATATATATATATATATATATATATATATATATACCGGATGTAACAACAACACTGTTTAATTGTTAGATTAAACTTTCAACCATTATATCTTACTATAATTTTCGCGGTTTTTATAACACTATTGGACTCTACTTTAAGCAATAAGAATGTATAATTACTCTCTAAGCTTAACAGAAGTATCGTGATGAAATCGATCATAAGCGAAAATGACATGCCCATCATTAATATATATATATATATATATATATATATATATATATATATATATGGTTGGATAGATGTGAGTTTGTGACCCTGGGTTTCACGCTTTAGCGATCGTCAGACAAACTGATTAATGTTTTAAAAAAAAATTTTCAAAAATTTTAAAATAAATATAAATAATAATAATTTTTACCTATCATAATTTTACACAAACCCCACCACACGTATATACATACATGCGAGGAAATATTTTTCAGCGGGATAATACATAATATGACATGTATACATTCACGAGACATTAACGAGACATTTCCGTCACACTTCCAATGTTTAAATTTCAACATTTCAACACACAAATGCGTATGTATAGATATAACACCACCTGTATACATACATGTGTCATAGCCGAAACTGCCCACATATGTTTATATATGTATGAGTCCCGACGGACGACCAAGTATGTATACGTTAGTATGATGAATGACAAAACGACGAAATTTCCCCCACCACTTCCACAATAACACCAATACACGCAATCTACATGAACCCAAGTTTTTTAAAACATTAATCAGTTTGTCCGACGATCACTAAAGCATGAAACCCAGGGTCACAAACTCACATCTATCCAACCAAATATGTTAGCTCTATCTCTGATATTGAGCGCTTTCTAATAAGTACCGCGCATATAATATATAAATAATTATACATATATATATTTATTTATATTTATATACACTTTTCACACACACACTCACATATATATATATATATATATATATATATATATATATATATATATATATACCGGGTGTAACAGGAAAATTTTACAAATAGTGTAACAGCATAATTTTGAATCCCACTAACAGTTGGCAACGTGTTCTTTGGTAAGTTGGCTTCACCGTCCTTCCTCCACACATGATTTCAATAATTATGACCAAACAACTCTATTTTAGTTTCATCTGTCCATAGTACATTTTCCCAAAACGAATATTCTTTATCCTTATGCTCTCTAACGAATTTTAGCCTAGTATCTCTGTGTCGTTTCAAGAGGAGGGGAGTCTTCCTTGGGATGCGTGATTTCAAACTGTTTTTGTGTAGTTCATTACTTATTGTACACTTGGTTACTTTAATCCCTAATGCACGCAGATGTTCCTGCAGCTCTTCTCGGGTAACCTGTGGATTTTGTTGGATCTGGCGTCCTAATATCCTTGCTGATCTTAGAGAAATCTTCCTCGGAGCACCTGTTCGTCTTTGGATTCGACGCTGTTCGTCTTTGGTTTTCGACGCTGTTACGAATTTTAAACCTTGCAATGAACGAAGCAATTGTAGTAAAAGGAATATTCAGGTTGTTAGAAATCGTTCTGTAACTGTTTCCATCTTTCCAAAGAGACAAAATATGTTGTTTTTGTAAAATAGTCAATTCTTTACCTTTAGGCATTATTAGAACCTTCTCGTAAGACTAGAAATTGCAGAATGCTCTGATAATGACTAATAGTGTTAACTCTAATTACTGATAACATTACTGGAACATTCGAGAATATACTTTTTTCATAATTAATTGATTATTTTATTCTAATAATTGATTTGTACGAATACTTTTTTCACCAGCTAGAATTAAAAAAATGCATTAATCTCTGTTAGAATAAGAATTAATTAAGTTTATTATTATTTTTTAATAGTATGTGTCTTTATACATAAAATGTGCCGAGATTTGTTTTATTTAAAGTTTTTACATTTATAAAAATAAAATTTTTCAAATGTACGAATATTTATTTTCCCCCACTGTATGCAATTTTTATATATATATATATATATATATATATATATATAAAGCTGTTATATATATATACTTTTGTTATATATATATATATGTGTGTGTGTGTGTGTGTGTGTGTGTGTGTGTGTGTGTGTGTGTGTGTGTGTGTATATTATGGGTGAACTGTGGCTAAGATCTAGCATCTGTCTACCCCACCTCTTACCAGAGCTACGGTTTTGTAGATGTGTATGTTGGAATGTGTTTGAATGTTTGTGTGTGTGTCTGTGTGTGTGCATGTGTCTGTGTGTTTGCGTGCGCGCAGTTGACATAAAGGGAGTGTCAAATTTTGTTTTAGCTGAATGGAAATTGGATAAGAGTAAGCAGAATGTGATTCATGGGCGCGTTTTCGCGTGTCTATTCATGTATACATTTATCTCAGTGAGTGAAACAAATCGTTAATTACCACTTCAACCCGAGCGCGCCGCCATTTTCTTTACCTGATAGAAACTGTGGTTGTGTTTGCTTCCTTTTTTATGCGAGAGCGTACATTGTTCGGTGAACCGGAAGTTATCCGGTATTGGACTATAAATTGCCAAGAGTAGTTACAGTGTATGGTTGGAGAGATGGAGAAACGAATGGTACAAAAGTCGATATACGATCAGTATCGGCTAGGTCACCGCGGAAAGGGGGTCTGATGTTGAAAGATCCCAAACCCCAAATGAAGCTCGGCTAGAAAAATCACTGATGATGTGTACGAAAGCGTCCAATCGATGTATTTTACGAAATGTAATTTGTTCCCTCCCATAACTATTTATATTCTAAAACTGGATTATGCAGGGTGCATGGATAATTATATTTAATTTTTATCTCAGGGGGCCAGGGCCTCCACACACAAAAACACTGAATTTTTTTCCCAATGACTTAAATTAAATTTAAATTTGAACAAGAAAATGACTCCTACTATACTTGAATAAGTATATTTCATTTTGATCAAAAGGCGCTCCTGAGTGGGGCACAAACCTCCACTAAAAATATTTTCCCTTTGATTTGATTTAAATTAAATTTAAATTTGAACAAAGGAATAATTACTATCCAAAATAAAATGGTGAAAAACCAGAAGATGAAGGTCACAATATGGACGTCATCAAGAAATCACCAGTCAGTGATTAGTGCCTTACAATACATATTTGTTGCGGCAATTCAACTCTTATATCAATGTTGAAAACTGCTCATCAATTTATTTAATGAAGTATTGCATCAAATACATATGAAAGGAGTCAGATCAAGCTGTTTTTTGCACAAACACCCCACAGAACGTTATTCCCTTTGATTGAAATTAAACTTAAATTTGAACAAGGGAATGATTCCTGTCCAAAATATAGGAGAAATCAAAAAGACGGAGGTCATATCGAAGGCGTCTGACACCAGTATTTTTCAACGGCGTTACTATAGTTGTATCTGCGATTACAAAGTCTCTACTACAACGAGCATTACAAAAGTGGCAACGAGTATTCGTTGACACCACAAAAGTGGCAACGAGTGTTCGTTGACATCACAAAATTGATTTAAAATCAATCATCATTTTCTTACAAAAAATGTGTGACACGCAATAAGCCGCGGGTAATTCGGCTAGTATATATAGCATTATAAAAAACACACACACACACACACACACACACACACACACGCAAGCACACACACACACACACAGATATATATATATATATATATATATATATATCAAGTATAGGATTGGTATATACGGAATAAATTCCAATAACCAACAAATACTATTCTTAATTAGTGCTCAATACAGTGTAGAGCAAATATAATTATTTATTCGAAAATTATAACAAAAATATGTAATAAAATCACTACAAAAATAGCCATTTTGTTTCAACACTTCTGGTGTCTTCTCAAGGGATGATGTTGAATGTGGAATAAAGGGTCAACCCTTTATTCGACATTCAACACCATCACTAGATGGATATTTTTGTAGTGATTTTATAACATATGTTATAATTTTCGAATAAATAATTATATATATATATATATATATATATAATGTTTTATGTGTACGTGCATGTGTGCTTGATAGAGTATGTGACTGATTTTCTATTTGTGGCCTTCTATCTATAAACATTGAGGAAGAAGACGGAAAAACATGTTTTATTCGTATGTAAATATTTTCCTGCGGGGTTTCTTCTGCATCTATGGAGATGAAACGCCCGTAAATGACAAGCAAAAGAAAAGGCCACTGAAAAGTACCTAAAATAAGAGAGTAAACAAAATTCAAAATCACAAGCAAAACTGCGTCGTGCGAGAAACGGAGAAGGAAAGGTGTAGGATATCGAAAGAAATAGCAAGTTTTCTGCACTGCTCTTTATTCTCTAAATATTAAACGTAAATATTTGACCCGAACTTTGCCTTTTCAAACGATACGCTTTTTAAAAGGCCATCCCTTTTTCTCGTATATTTTAAGCATTTATTCATGTAAAGGTCGATTTTTTTTACACGTGCATGTTATAGCAGAATATAATATTCCAAGAGAGTCGAATGGAATTTCTGTTATTTTATTAAAATCAAATCAATAATACTTATTAAAAAATATATATCTGAAACGTTGATGCCGTTCAATATCACAAAAACGTTTTTATTATTGTAATGTAATGGATTAAGTTACTTAACTGACTCAATTTATGCTTTTAATTTTGTGTTAACCTGCTCACGGCCGCATCACGTTGAAACATCGGTTCCCGTACTATCACAAAAGTTAAGCAATGTCGAGCTTAGTCAATACCTAGATGGGTGTCCACTTGGAAATACCAGGTGTTGTAAGCTTGTATGTGCGGAGGGTTTAATCGATAATGGCTCAGAATTGTTAATCGAATACCCGAGTTACAATTCCTGTTGCGTTCTTTATAAACACTTACGCGCAAATACTATTGAGAAAGGTATGAATCCACCTCTTCTCCCCAGCTATGGGTTAATTAGTAAGACTTGTATCATTAAATCATTATTATCTCTAAAAAAGTTCTTAGAATCTAAAATAGCCTTAAATAACTTTCAAAGGTTTTTTTTTTCTTTTATTAGGTGCCGTATGACTTCAGGGCGTATGCGATCATGGCTCTCCACCTCATCCGGTCTATTGTAGCTCTGGTTTTGTCCTTTTGTTATTTTTCCCAAATCCTTTTTTGTCATCCATTTGCTCGAGCCCATTACGATGAGCCTGGTCAGTACTTGGATGCGTCCGCTTGTGAATGTCAGATTCTGTAAGCTTGGGTGAGCTGGTTGTGTAATCCATATTGGCTGTTAATTGGAGAGCCGAGTTCCAATTCACGTTGATTTCTTCATACTACATAGTACTGAGAAAAAAGGACTGATGAACAGATATAGCATCCTGCATGATAGCCACATGAAAGTAAAGACCTGTCGAGGCTATTTAAAAGCATGATTACATTATAAGAACTGCAATGACAAAAATTCACTTCATACTCCTATGTAATTCATAACGAATGAAATATTCATTTTTGACGCTATCATTTTTTGACGCTATATATAACCAAAGATGATATCACTGTATGCATGTAAATCATGAATCTAGGTTTTCGAAGTAGATAATGGCTACTTTGTGCCGGGTTAACTAAATTTCTTCCATCACAAATTCTTTGAACATGAATGTGTCACCAAATATGAAATTATCTAAAACTTAAGATTTCAGATTTTATAGTTTCTCCTGGCTGAAGATAGCAACATACTCACAATAAAGATGAGAGGTTTTTAACCTAAAATTTCTTCATAAGATTCCATTTACTCTTAAATTTAATACTTTTATGCAAAATCCTTCCAACATTCACGGGCATTTACCTACGTTTAGGATATTTTTAATTAGAGAATATTTTTTAGATGGCGCCTAGCACGCAGCAACGTTGCAGAAATTACAAGAAAATATAACAAATCGTAATTAGAAGAAAATTCATTATTCGTTTATTAACTTTCCACTACAGAAAGCTAATTAATTTCTTTTTTTCCAAAACCTATTTCTGAAAACACTTCTTTGACAAATATAATCGATATTTTGGCAATAAATTTGACGATTTTAGAAAGCTGTAAACATACTCGGCGTTTTTAATGAACTCATATTCGTCAAACTTTGAAGTTTCCAGAACAGAACAAAATTAAACATAAACTTATTGATTAAATGTACTAAAAGACAAGAATTTTTATTTTATGGATTTTTGCAAATATGATTATATATATATATATATATATATATATATATATAAAAGGTTGACACACTTAGATAGATAGATAGATAGATAGATAGATAGATAGATAGATAGATAGATAGATAGATAGAAAGTTGGCACTGATATATATATATATATATATATATATATATATATATACACATTATTTCTTTGTTCTACATTCAACATCATCTCTTGATAAGACACCAGTAGTGTTGAAACAAAATGACTATTTTGTAGTGATTTTTATAACATATTTATGTTATAACTTTCGAATAAATTATATATATATATATATATATATATATATAGGAATGGGTAGTAAAAACATATATACTTTAAAAATGTTTGCACGAACATTAACTGCATGAAACTCCCCGTTGTGCTATCGACGTTGGTTGTTATGTATATTCACTAATACATACATATATATATATATATATATATATATATATATATATATATATATATATATAGAGAGAGAGAGAGAGAGAGAGAGAGAGAGAGAAGAGTTAACATTGATTTTCATACGGTCTGTGAATATGTATATACTGTATATAAAATGTGTATGTGTGTATGTGTGTGTGTGCGTGTGTGCGTGTTTGTGTATTTGTGATTGTGTGTGTACAGGGTGTATCAAAAATAATTTTTCTAAATTTGGTGGCGGGTTCCTCACACCAAACACGGACAAAACTCCATAGTAACATATGTCTTCAATACATTCGTTTTTGAGTTATTACGTTTGAAAAGTTTACGGTAGATCGCACTGAGTTACCATATGGACTAGGCTAAGTTTGTCATTCGTATACATTTTTGCCTAGTCTCTCTTCAACGTTTAACGTATGTAGTAGTGAGTTAACTAAGAAATGTTCAGTTTAACGATGGCAGGATATTCATATCGAGAACAGGCTTTACATACGTGATTTTTACATACAACCGTCGCACCACAAACTACGGATCAAGGAAGAACGGCCAAGAAGAACATATTCTACACACTGTCCGAGGCGATCCAGGTATCAGTACACATGACTTGGTCCTTGTATATATATATATATATATATATATATATATATATATATATATATATATCGTGGTTGCCAAATTGTGTCCCAGTACAGCCATTACTACATAATTTTTTAGAAGAATATCTACTGATGTGCTGAACGGATGTGACTCTTTAGCCCACCTAGGGACCTACATACTCTGGTACAAACAGGGCACTTAAGAGGTGCTACAGCGGGTGTTAAATTATTATGCAATTCAAAAAGTTGCGTGAAATCGCTTTTGGACCTGCACATCTTACCACAAATATCACATTTCAGTTGCTGGACGTTTACGGCTTTATAGCCAAATTGCCACCCTACGTCAGTGCGCTCTCAAGTGACTCCTTGACCAGCTATAGACAAGCAGACTCTAACACAATATGCACATAGAATTGTTATGTCGCTGAAAGGAAATTAAAATTATAAAAAAGGGAGGAAAACGAAGGGGAAATTTGCAGAATAAAAGTTAGAGAGGAAAAGTCGGTTTTGTTATAGAAGTAGAGATAGACCGATACCTGAGCAAAAAGAACAGGTTGTTTTTTTTTGTTTTTATTTTGTTTTTTTTCCTTTCTTTTCTTTCCCTTCCTCTTTAAAAGGTCTGGGAAATGTTAAATCGTCCAGCGCTAATTGGACGTGATGTCCCTTATGTTTATTTGCTAAGTAGGACCAACGGATGGTGTAAGGGAAATGGCGCTGGCCACGACCGATGTTGAAGGGACAACGCCAGAGAGCTGAACCTTGATGACTTCTTCTTTCCTTTTATTTCAAGTACGGAAAGATAGAGACAAGAGGTAACTCTAAACATCTTGGAAAGGGGTTGGTTAGAAACAAGATTTTCTTCGACCGGAAAATTTCGGTCAAGTGGATAAAAGAGGAAGAATTACAGACCAAATGTGAAAATTAGGAATAAAAAAAGCAGATAAAATGTCATTTTTTAAAATTAACACGTGCTTTGTGTGAGGCATCCATGAATCAGGTGGAACGCCTGATCCGTGGATGGCTGCAGCGTGAGGAACTGCTATGAAGAAGTTGCGGGGGGAATGAAAACACACACTGAAAGTTACTGGTACTGGTGAAAGAAAGAGGAGGGAGAACAAGATGGCATATCAATGTGTTGCTACTGCCACTCCTATATTTGGACATGCAAAATGCTTCCCAGCAGAGAGTTTTGACTGGATTTTAGGAAAATCGTGTAACCCCAGATCGCGTCGGAACCCACACTGATGTTGGGTGAGATCCATAAAAGCGTTAGATCAAGAGTAATTACAGAGACTATAGCAGCTGAGGCAGAGACGCGCTTATATTACACGAAGAGAAGACGATTGCTTCGCTGATTCCCATGTGATTTGCTGCCACGAGGAACTCCTGACTCATCCCTTGTTTTAGACTATTAGATAAATTGCGCAGAGTTCCCTGATGAAATTGCAAAGTGGAAGAATTGCAAGTCTCTCTCTATATAACGACTAAGAGAGAGAGAGAAAGAGAGAGAGAGAGGGAGACGAGTGCTTCGTCAGCATTCCGTAATTTGCTGCCTGAAGAATTCTCTGATTTAAAATTTGAAACCTTGACACCGATTTGGAAACGTTTTTGGCTTTGTTAAGATCAGAAATAAAGACACGTGAGAGGAATTGAATTAACCAAATATATTAACAGAAATAGTAATACAAACATATACAAACGAGAGTGTTACAACAAGAATGCTTTGTCCGACTGTCAGAGCTGACTGCTGGAAACTCCCCTCCCCAAAAAGGCAGTACCTGCTTTTATTTATAACTGGGAGAGTCCATGCGTGCGCGGGTAAATTAACGTATCTGAAATGAAGAACAAAATGTCACTAAATTAGTCTACGAGTGAATCAGCAACGCCCTGAATGAACATGACACAGAAGATTCCGAATAGTTCTTTTTTTCTGGGTCAGTACACAGTATCTAGTCTAATTAGACTGGTAGTTGTTTCACTTGATATTTTCCGTATATTCTTCAACTTTCTGGCCAAGTTGGAAAGCTCTATCCTCGACATTGTATTTAAGACAATTATTTATATATTTGAGATTCCAAGTTGTTTTTATTTTTCAGGTTACGTCAGAAAAAAAACATTGTTATCGTAAGTGTTGTCATTGTAATTTTCACTGCATTTGAAATTTCGTGTTATTTTTCTTTCTGGACCATAAACAAGATCATTTTTTTTTTTTTTTTCTTTTTTTGTCTGTCTCGCAATAATAGCTGGCCACTCGTATTCGAGGACACCCGTCTACTAAGGCGGCTAGTCAATCCCTATTGCAGACTCTCGCTCAGATACATTTGTTTTTGTTCGACAACCACAAAACCAACCTGTGGTTTATAATACAATTATGCTAAGCAGACCTTAGTTACAGTTTCTGGGAGAGAGCATGTTATCTAGAATGATCAACAATCTGAACACGAGCACAATTAAACCCTCGATCACGATGACTTGTGACTTCGTGCTAGCACAGCTATAAACAACCCTAAGAGTTCAGTCTACCCAATTTCCCTCACAAGCCTTCGGTCAATCCGTGGTATGGTTTTCAGTCACTTTCCAAGGGTGGAATCGTCCCCACTCCAGACCGATAACATTTGGAAGTCTCCTTCCTGATACATCGACCATGGTGAGATTCGAACTCGGGTCTCATGGTCAGAAAGCGATCGTTCTAACCACTCGACCAAGCAATATGTATGTTTATTCGTATATTTATACTTCTGTAGAGAAGTCAACAACAAGACTTGCCAGAAATTTCAGTCTCATTACAGTTTTATCTTTGGTTAGTGTTATACTAGAACATACCTATTCTATTGTAAATAGACTCTCCCAGATATAATAACTAGTAGTAGTAGTAGCAGTCGCCATGAGGCTCAGTGAGTTGGTCTGAGTTCAGTCTGAAGTGGGACGACCGGCTGACCGGTTGAGCTCTCTATCTTCGGGCGGGGAGGAACCTGAACGAGGCTCCGCCGAAAGGCGGAGTCTCTTTCGGGGAGGTAAAATGACCCTGAACCCGTTTATACGGGTTCAAAGGGCATATTTTTGGCCGAGCCCACGAGCTCGGAGATCCCACGTTAAACTGGCCTTGTGCCACATGATGCCCTCGTGGGGTGGGGTGACTGAATACCACTCAGTGGAGTTGGTGTGTCAGTTGATGTTGGACATTAAAGTATCAACCATCACAACTAGATTGCTGCGTCATTAACTCTTATTTCAAGTTCCTAACGTTTTGTACGTCGGACCCTTTTAGGACCGACTTAGTGAAATACAAGCCTCCACTGTGAAAACTACTCTACAACAGTTAGATTTTTTTTTAACGAAGAAATCAAAAGCATATTTATTTATCATTGTTGTTGTTTTTATTATAATTTACATTTTACATTTGGCATCACATTTCTTCTTTCTAACGCAATCAGTAGCATCTATGATTCTCGGAATATAGAAGAGAAGAGATAACAAAAAGAAAAAAATCCCTGAGAACTGAAAAAAAACAAGAAATTAGGAAGAACAAATCCGCCCACGATCTGAAAAGTCACCCTACATAGTATGCATTCGTTTATCTCGAAAGATAAAGCTAGAATCCTGTTTGGCTAAAATCCAACAGGAATACAGGGCATTATATTTGAGGACGATGTGGCTGCAGGAGTTGCCAGAAATTTTCATTGATAACAGCCAACAGCCCTCGGGGGTCCACTACATTTTCTGTCTGGATTTACTTCAACAGATGTTTCCGTGTTTGGATATGACAGCAAGGTAGCCGAGTTTCAAAATTTGGACTGCCTTCTTTGAATATCCGTAGCATCTGGTTATGAAGCGTCGGTTTTCCTCCTTGACCCGTTCTCCGGCTTGGAGATAGACTTAGTTGTTACGTGCTATTGAAGATGCGTACAATAGAAGCATTTTATAGACAGTGGCAGCGATGTTTTAAAATCGGGATTCTCCTTCCTCTAGATGGACTGCTTTCCTGGGAGCCACATCTTACTGAAAACATTTGATTATGGTACATAGAAGAATATGATATATAATATTATCTATATAGCATGTCTAAGTAGAAAAGTGATATAAGAATAACTTATCTTTTGAACACTAAAAGCATCTTATATATATATATAACAATTTACCAAATACATTAATCATACATATAAATAAGTTCAACTGCGACTAAAGGATACCAAACTCTTATGAAGAGAAAATAACTTACTTAAGCGAAATGTTCTTGCGTGCCATTATCGAAAGTTGACATAATATATATCTACATCCAAGATGCTTTCAAATAGCTGCTTTCCTATGAGATATGCTACTTTCCAAAGCCAACATCTTTCTTTCTTTTATTGTGCCGTGTCCTTTCATGACGTAGGCGATCATGGCTCTCCACTGCCGCCTATCCCTAGCAGCTCTCAATTAGCTTCGTCCCCGGGCACCTCCCTCAGATTTCGTTCTGCCATCCATTTGCTCATACCCGCCAGGTATGACATGCGTTGTCTGTCTTTCTCTCTATTCGGCCTGTTAGTATCAGACTCTCCAGGACCACCTTTCTTATTACGCACCCCAGAAATTTCAGCCACCTCTTCCAAATGTTAAGTGTAAGCCCCCTCCTTCTTTGTATCCTCTCTACAACTCCTCGTTGCTCACGCGCTCGGTCCATAATATCCTCAGCATCCTTCTGTAAAACCACATTTCCGTCGCCTCGAGTCTCTTCTTCATCTTAGAGGAGACCGTCCAAAATTCACTGCTGTAAAGGAGGACAGATGTAACCTAACAGCTCAGTATTCTTTTCTTTGTTAACAAACAGATACTCCTGTTCTGCATAATCTGCCCAGCTGTTGAAATGCGTCTTTGGCCATACCAATACGTCTATGGATTTCATTGTCGCACTTGCCGTTCTCTGTCAAAACACTTCCCAGGTATTTAAACTTCCGCACCTGCTTGATTTTAGTTTTCTCGACCTACAAATCCCATTTCGGGCTCATCTTTTTACTGATGACCATGCATTCTGTCTTCTTGTAGTTTATGCTTAGTCCCTTCTTCTCGCTCTCCTTCGCTACCTTCTGTAGGAGGTTTTGTAATTTCCTTTCCGTGTCTGTTATCAGTACAGTATCATCTGCGTATCATATGCTAAGATTGTGGTCGCCGATGCTTAATGCCGGTAGGATTTCCAATTCTCTTGCAATTGTCTCGCTGTATAGGTGGAATAGGTCCGATGAGAAGACGCACCCTTGCCTTACGCCCAACCTTCTATTTTTTATATTCGCTGAACTCGTTCTCTATGCGCAGGCATGCTGTTTACTGCGAGTATCGGTTCTTGATTATTCTATTAGGTTGGTGCAAAAATAATGACGTAATAATGTGGTTTTTTGACGTATTTTTTAACGTCAAAAACGACATTTTACGTCATTATTTTTGCACCAACCTAATAATATCTTTCCTGAATATATCAAGGTTGCTGAGCAGTTCCAATAAATCCGTGAGGCGTAATTTGTCAAAGGCCTTTGCGTACGTAGTCTGTGAAACATAAGTAAACGTCCTTCTGATTTTGCATTGTCGTAGTCTGTGAAACATAGGTACACGTATCGTCATAAATATTTTAAAAAAATTGAAAGAAAGCAGTTAAATAAAAAACTGATATTATTTAAAATACATTCATAAATTAATTTCGCAAAGTAAACTAAAATAATAATATTTTTTTGAAAAATCTACATTAATGACATTTACTCATTTTTGTCTATTAAGCATTAAATTACATCACTTAGCATCTTCCATAGTTTACATCGACTTTCACAGTTCTCCTGAAGAATATTTATGAGCGTTCTTAAATTTAAAAATTTTGAAAGGTGAACGATATTTTCACTTCTGTTTGTAAATACTTTTTATAAAATAAAATCCTTACAATTACCTTGATAATGTCCATCAGATGGACTTACATTTGCAATGATGCTTAACTTTGCCTTGATGATAAATCATTAAATTTTCCTTGAACCATCAAGATGAAACGCGTCAGTAAAGAAAGGTTTTACTTTTATTCATATAATAATACTCTACAGTACAGATTGAGGAAATTTAACAATAGCATTAAAATTTAAATAGGCATCCTAGAAGCATTACTTATTACATTGTTGCGATATTATAATTCTATATAATAAATGCCAATGTCAGTGTTTCACATTATTTCAATTAAGGGGACACAACTCTCAATAACCTATCTCCTTCTATATAATAAATGCCGATGCTAGTGTCAGTATCAGTGTATCTCACGTTTTCAATTAAAGGGATACAACTCTCAATATCGTATCTTTTTCTACATAATAAGTGTCAATGTCCGTGTGCCTCACTTTTTCAATTAAAGAGATACAACTCTTAATAGCTCATCTCATTCTATATAATAAATGCCAATGTTAGTGTGTCAGTGTGTCACACTTTTCAATTAAAGGAACTCAACTCTTAATAGCTAATCTTCTTCTTGTATATAATAAATGCCAATGCCAGTGTTTCAGTGTGTCACACATCTTCCTTTAAACGGACACAACTCTCAATAGATCATCTCTTTCGTTCTACTTTCAAAGAGGTAAGCTTATACTGTAATGAGATAATTAAATGCGGCCATCAATTTTGAGTTCGTCTGTAGTTTATTGTTGCCTATCGTATCTACTCCTCTCTACCTATTGTGATGAAGGCCCAATCAAGAGCCCTCCGCATCAGCTAGGTTGAATGCCACGCGATAGTGCGGCTTTTAAATTACTATATAATACACGTTAAAATCATTCAAAGATGTATAACATTACCAAATATGACAATGTATCCGACCAGAAATTTAAGCCATAAAAGTATTATACTGTATTAGGTTGACAGTAATATCAATAGATTTGCACCGGACTTCATCTTTAAAAAATAAAACCACAAAATAATTACAAATGAAACAAAACTTTTCATTATTTTTGTTCGATACAAAGCGAAAAGAGAAAAAAAATTTTACAAATCTGTGTAAATGCAGAAAAGATGAAATACAAATCAATTTTGTTTGTATTTTACAACCTGAAAGGTTTTTTTTCAGTTTTCATTATCCACGCCATTTGTCATGATTTCACATTTTTACAAAACCACTGAGATTCGCCATTTAACGTTTTGTTTGTTTTAGCTAAATCTGAATGTGTATCTGTGTATTTTGCATAAATAGACGATTTCTTGTGTAAAACAAAGGAAAGAACTAGCGGTAATACACAAACATACATAGACGTATATTTCTATAATATTGGTCATTACATTACATTAGCAAATTAAATGTATACGTGTATGTACATGAATATATCGAGTAAATAATAATAAAAATGCTTGTGTATATTATTATTATTATTATTATTATTATTAGTTAAGTGAAGAGCGCGATTTTAGAAAAGACAATGGGATAATCTGCAGCTGGTTCCCAAGACCAGAAAGAGCGCAACTCAGTCGCCGACAAACCGAACAGGACCCCAAACCGATCCTTCACGAATTCCCGATAAAAGACTCGCCTAGGCCGAGAAAGATCCCTGGACTGAGAAAGAACCCTCAAGATCGATCGACACTCAAGGGGAAAATCCGATTGATGCCGACGATTACCCTCAGGCCTCGAAACCGGAGGAGTGATGGTAAGGCGATGGAATGCGGCCCTCGTACTCCTCGTCAAGATCGAATACTCTGTCAACGTATGGTGTATGAAAGCTAACTTTGAGGCGTGTTGGTGGTCGCCAAGTGTGGCATTCCCATCCCACCATGAAATGGACGTTAGGTACAGACATCTCTGTGGACGTGATGATTACAACCACCCCACAGGACGAAGCGCTCGATCGCCTACTTACGTTCCTTAGAGAAAGAAAGTACAGAAAACTGGTAATGGATGAACAAGAACAACAGCCTTCGGCGCCAAATCTGGATCCACGCGCCGACCTTTACTTGTACTTCAGACCAACTCTTCTACAGCTGGAGTCCGGACTGGAACCACAGTTTGAGAATGCGGACGGGACCACCTGTCCAACCAAAGTGCATCGGAAGATACTTAACCGTAAGCCAGAAGACCTGTTACCGTTAAACTTGCCGCTCCCTCGTGATCTTTTCGTACTGTTCAATCACCTTCAACACATACTTAATGTCACTGCGGGACGACATGAAAGTGGACACGTCATCGGCGTACGCAGAAACACTTGCTCGATCCCTGCCAGGTACAGCTATTCAACATATGGTCGGGCTACACAACCTGCCATTCAGCCGGCGAAGTAAAGGCTCCATCGCCAAAACATAAAGTAAGGGCTTCAGCGGGCAACCCTAAAGAACCGGTTTCCGTTTACCTGCATTAAAGCACTAGGGGAACGATAGAGGAGGCTAATCCACCCGTAGAAGTCGTGTTCAAATCCGGCGGGCTATATGACAACAGACAAGTACCGATGGTCTAACCATGTCGTTGCTTTTCTTGTAATAAAAAACGGTGTTCTGGTAATGATAGCGTCAAAACGAATTAAACGCCGCCCGCGTGAATTCATGCAATTGAAACGTGACTTAATATGATGAGGATTTTGAAATTTCCCGTTAGTTGATTAGTTACTAAAATTAATTAGTCAAACAGCTTTGAATAAAACTTATGGAACTCTGTCATTCTTTTCATTCACCGCGCCGTGAAGTTAATAAATTGTTTACGTAACCATCCTCATGTGTTTTAAGGGTGGACAGATCGGTAGATTCTGAATAAAGATACTTAAGCTACATATTCTGAATTCTTATACGTGAAAAAATTGTTTAAATATGACTTGAAAAAGTTGAAATATTGTTTAAAATGGTCACTCTATTTTCTTTATCTTTTCTTAAATCGCGCTCTTCTCTTAAATGTTGATGAATATTGGAAGAGTTACGTCAATCATCTTGCTTATTATTTTTATTATTATTATTATTATTATTATTATTATTATTATTATTATTTCCTTCGATTAATCAGAAATGGTAGAATATAATCTGATGCACATTTGTATAAACAATAAAAATAAACTGAAAAGCAAAGATTTTACATAAACCACTACATAGAGTAGGAGCTGTGTTTGTGAGAAGTATTTCTATTTGTTTAAAGCATGGGCTACCAGCCATTGCTTCAATGAGTGCACCAGAATGTTTTAAAATCGAACCCAGGACCTCGATCCAAACTGAAATTACTGATACATTTATGTGTCACAGTCTTGTGGTTTCTATTCAAAATTCTTGAATATCTTCAATGCTACAGCCTCCTGAAACTCCTACGTCAATATGAAAGCACATTCAGTTTCTTATTGTCTTTGATCACTATGTCCGGGCGATTAACTTTGATTGTTCTGCCTATGTTTACTATAAAGGCCAATGAAATTGTTAATATGTCCTATCTCTGTAACCGGGTCTGGGTGGTGTTCATACGAATTTCATATAGTTTCCTTCCCATAAAGGTTACAGATTTTTCACTGCAGATATTAGCCAACCATGTCATGTCGAGATTTATATTCGGTGGATGCAAATACCGTGGAACTTGATACAAGATGTTCAACTTTTTCTGGATTTCCATAATAGAATCTGCATTATGGGGTCAACATAATTTTATTATTATTATTATTATTATTATTATTATTATTATTTCCTTAGATTTCTGTTGTATACTCATTTCCTTACGGGCCCCAACCAGAGACCTAAGGTCAGAAATGGCTTCATGACATTTTGCACTGATTATCTTTGTAACAAATAGGCAAACAAAAGATCAAACACATTTTGCATGAATCCCTTCAATGAGTCTATCAGAACCTTTTCAAATCAACTGAAATTAATGATGTCCTCATGTACCACATTTCTGAGATCTCACTGCAAGTCCCTGTATTTTGATAGTTCTTTGAAGATCTTCAAGGATACATTAAAATCTTCAGGGAGTGCCTTGTCAATAAGAAAAGGCATTCTTATTCTTGTCGTCTCTGATCACGATGTCTGGGCGATTAGATTTCATTCTCCCCAACCTCTGTAACCGGGTCTGGGTGATGTTCATACCAGTCTTTTGGAGTTTCCTTCCCGCAAAAGTCACATAATTGCCAGTGTAGGTAGCTCATTCTATCATTCCTAGTCTTATATTGAGTGTACAACCTGATATAAGACGGTAAATTATTTTTCATTATTTATCACATATCTGCATTTTGGATTAAGACAATTTTTCAGCGTGTGTGCTTGGTAATTTCTTGATAGGAATCATTGATCCTGTGCAGCTTCGGTTTCAGCTTTTAACAATGCACTACGTAACCAATGATTGTTACCGGATTTGTATACACCAGTTTGTTTGGTACTGGCAATGTATTGAACACGAAGAGATTTATCCTGTAATCATTTCTGCATTGGTACATTATATTTGCTTTCTCTTTTATTTTTTTCACTGAAATATGCGTATTATGATTTATTTGCACTTCTCCAGCCACTTGAAATTCTTTAAAAATTTTTAGTTTTCCTTTATTACTGAATAAAGTTTCTTATTTTTGTCATATTGTTTGACACGGTTCATAATCTGGTGTTCTGTAGTTTCCATGTATTTTTGAAGAATTATACAAAAGATGGTCGCTTTTTGAATTCTCTAAGTGCCTTTCCAATTTCCCTGTAAATCTTATCGATGTTCATTTGGAATATCTTAATATGTCGACATAATCTACAACGCTTTTTATATCGTCTTGTTTGGTAGAATATCATTTACTGTTTTAATATTATATTTTTGCTTGATCTGCTTTTTAGTGTTGTAACATTTGAATATCTTGAAATCTCTTTAGTATCGATAACTCACATCTGATCTCCTCAATTTCTTTCTTAAACTTTGCCTTCCAACCGGACTCTTTTTGTCAGTTATTCATTATTATTATTATTATTATTATTGTTATTTTGTAACTTCTAGAGCCGAGTCCAAATTATGGTTCTTAGGCCCTATAAGAGAATTGTCTTTTAAATTATAGCAATTTTCTTAGTATATAGGATGTTACTAGTAGGACGATCTTCTGGGCAAATTTTATGTTGATGCTACCTGGAAGACTGTTAATAAAATTGTCCATTCCTTTTCTGACGAGGTCCAGAGCTCCGATTACTATTGGTACAGTTACCACGCCCAATTCCCCACATCCTATTAATCTATATCTCCAGGTCCTTGTATTTGGACAATTTCTCGATAATGTTCATGAAGGTGTTTCTCTCAGATCGTAGTGCTATGCCAATAAGCACACACTTCCTGAATTTCTTGTCTTTTATTGTAGTATCCGTTCTGTTTGCTTTTATTTCCCTGTTTGTTTGAATTGGCTTATCACAGAGGATATCTACATCGTTATTTTTGGTAACTGCGTCTGGTTGGTGCTCATACCATCTCTGAGTGGTTTCGATTTTGTTCTTCTTGTATGATAATGTCAGAACTACATTTAAAAAAATCTCTGTCCTTAACTTCACCTACGAACTTAAATTAGGCTTTATAAAACTTCCCTCGAGAGAACTCACAAGAATTCATCCTGTCATCCCCTTCTCCTTATAAAACTCAATAATGTGAAAAAAAGCGCTAGTTATCGACATTTTTCTAAAATATCTCATCGATCACCAGATTAGACTATTTCTTCCTAAAGTAACTAATAGCAATAATGAACATATAGATAAAAACAATATCATTAACTTTTTCTATGTAAAACCAAATAATCATTAACTATAATGAAGATGAATTATAACAAAATGCACAACCACAGTCGACCATCACATGAAAATTAAATTATTTATTTACTATAAAAATTTATAACAGCTAACCTTATCATCAGCAATAACAATATACCTGAAGATCTAAAAGACGGAGAACCAATATTATATATGAATTCGCATGCTCCTTGAGGAACTGCGTTCCTGATCAAGTCAATTTCATGAATAATTATATTGTACATACCATTACATGCCTATCAAGACGATTCACGTTACACCTCTCTCATCATAGCTCAGTTAGGATTCATTTAAAAATACACAGGGACCTACCAAATTCCAACCGCAACATACTTCATTTATATGTAAAAAAATAAAAAACAAAATAATGGAAGCACTAATAATAAAAAAAGAAAAATCCAACACTCAATAACATGAAACACTGACCATATTAAAAAGAGACTATATGCATCCATAAAATGCCCATATAGTCTGTTAAAGATAAATATAAAAATCATCCTTGATAATGGTTAAAAGAATAGCCGAAAGCGCTCAGAGATACAGAATATTTGGGCAATTTTTACACACTTTATGATCAGAAAAGAAACAAATTATGCGAACAAAAGAAAACTTATATAAAATCTTTATCGCAGCACCTTGTCAGTTGTCTTTAATGAAACTGGTATAAAAGAGGAATTGATGCCCAAATACAGTTATATATATATATATATATATATATATATATATATATATATATATATATATATATATATATATTATTGTATATACCTTTTCGCCTATTTTGAAAGCTTTCCAATATCTTCAGGATAAATTGTTAATCTATGTGCAGATCAGCATAGTTCTTCTCCTATTGCAATATATGGATTGAGCTTGTCCTATTCTTAATATTATTTAATGCAATCATATACAATCTTAAAAATGAAGAAATTTTCTATATATGAACAGAGAACTCTTTAGGTAAGAATTACGATAAAAGAAATCAACGAATAGAAAATTGCATGTATTTTTTTTCTCTTTGAAATTCCGGGTGCATTCGCAAACATTTCAGGTTTTTTTTGTTTTGTTTTTTAATAATTAACCGGAACGTGTTAACGTGTGCAAACCCAACGCTTCTTTTCGTTTGATTTGATTTGTTTAACGGCATATCAACTCCTTATGGGTCATTTGATGACGGAATCTTCTTCTGAGTTTGGAAGTCATAAAAATATATGTTACTCTGCTTTTATAGTTGAATACACGGTAGATGATACTCAGCTTTTGTGGATATATACATGTTTGTGTGGATATTTGTATATCAACTCTTTATGGGTAATTTAATACCGGAACTTTTTCTTCTTTTTTTTTTTTGAGCTTGGAAAAAATATAAATATCTAATACTACTTTAGTAATTGAATTAATGGAAGAGAATATTCAGCTTTTGTTCATATACATGATTATGTGGACATAATTACTAGAGACGATGACAGATTTGTTTTATCTTGTAGTTTTGTTGATGTTATATATTAGAATAGAGTTTGATTTCTTGAGGAATTTGTTGGATATTATATATTTTTCTTCTTTTTTTTTTTGGCGTGAGTCTGTTTTTATTGGTATATTATTTCCAGATATACAGTTTGTAGAGGAATTTGTTTTATCGTGTATTTTTGGTAATTTTAATATAAAAATGTATTGTTGGCATTTTTACTATATGATGTAATGAATATTCATACACCTGGGTTCCTCCCTCACAGTAATATGATTGGCTGGTGTCAGTCATATATACAGACTGATGTGGAGGTACATGGACTACGCCTATTGCCTACCACTACGACGAGGACCCGTCCATTACGGTTACCTGCTAGATTGTCCTACCCGGTTACAGTAGTCCAAAACCACTTTGCTACTTCGAACAAATATATGCCTTTTCCGGGACATATCACTATAAAAAAAAGTATTTTTACACTTCCATAGCCTTTTGTTTTTGTTTGGGGAAGGTCAATATTTACTCATAGCTGGGACCCTAATCTGTACTACCGCACCGAGTCAGTGTGGTCCTGGGAACAACAACAATGAAGAAGTGGTTTCCCACTTCACAAAACTTCTACTCTCCTGATCAAAGGCTTTGCTTCCGGAATTATTTTATCGTCATACCCAGAACTTGTTGATTCTTGTCTCTGAGTTAATTTCCCAAACAATTCTTTATTTTTCTGTCCAATCCGCTCTCGTTGTCCTTTATCATATTAAAATTAACGAACATCAAAATATCATTTGCAATTACGTGCTACAAAGAAGATGACATCTAATCTTTCCGTATTGAAGTTCCTACGATATGATTGCGATTCATGTCGTAGAAAAAGCACCACAAAACATTCAGCCTTCAGTGATGCTATCCCAAGCTAAAGATAGCACTGGTAAATTTGCCAAACAGACCGAATTCTTTATAGCAGACTCATAACTTTGAAATAAAGATCATTATTGAAATGTGTTGAGTAATTTCTTTTCTAACTGTTTCCTTTTGTATTCTTTCCAATTTATATTCTAGTTAAATAATTACAGAATATTGGCCGTTGTAAACTTGGTAATGTTCGGGTAAATCAAAGATCTGATCATTTCGATAAGGTCAAATTGGCAGATTACCTACAATCTGTTGTTAAGTACGGTTAAATCTCGGGTTGTTGCTTTGTATATCTTGAAGACATTTCACAAGGTTTGGTATGTTGGTTTTCTTAACAATTTCACAGGTTATGGTATTTGTGGACGAATTTTTTAACTGATTCAGTCTTTCTTATCGAATCGCTAATGAAAGTGTCCCTGAACGACTACTCTTCTACATGTTTTTTTTGCATCAACACTGGCGTACCACATGACTCTAGACTTGGACCCACATAGTCACTAATATCCATCAATGACATTCATGATAGCGTCGGGGTCTCAAATCGATATGCCAGTGACCCAACTGTTTATTCCTGTCTTAATAGTAAATCTGATCGGTGCGATGAGGTTAAATTGGCAGCAGATCTAAAGAAGTTATTAACTTTCTATCGTTAACTGTGGCAAGAAATGGCTTGATAATTTAGAAGTCCTCCATAACGAAATTGTCATCTTTTAATTGTCTGCGATAAATACGTTTGTCTTTCATCTGTATGGCTGATGCTAACATCCAGGATAGTGAGTTATGGTGCTTTATCGATCTAACGTCTGTCGATGACATGAAGAGAGAATATTATATTGAATCAATTGCTAGGTCCACTGCTACGAAAGTTCATTTACTGTGTTGTTCTAGATATTTTTTCGCTAGTAAATATTTTACACCTTTATAAACCGAGCACGCACTGAATATCTCCGTTATATCTAGTCTCTTGCTCCTGCTATATATTTATAGATTCTTGATGAAATACAAAGAAGAATCTGCAATGTTAATGATCATGATCTAGCATCTCGGTTTCAGTCTCTTTTCCACCGCCGTAACGTAGCTTCTTTATGACTTTTCTATAAATATTTTTATGGTAATTCTTTTCATGTGCATTCCTCTTCTGTACTTAGAATTTATTAATTTAAGTACAGTACTAGATTGGCGACAAACCTACATTTGAAATAACTAGATGTAACCGTAAGTTCTATGCTAACAGTTTCTTCTCTAGCACTTCTCGCTCGTGGAACTCTATTCCAGCTTCTTGCTTTCCAGTCAAATTTTATCTTTAAAAATTTTAATGTAATGTTAGTGGTCACCTTTTGTCCTCTTAAGTCTTATTTTTATATTTCTCTCCACTTAATAGTGCGTTCCCATTCTTTTTCTCATAAATAGATATAAGCGTAAGACAATGATATGTCTTCTCATGGGATGTTTTTAATCTATACATTGAATTGATCTTAAAATAAAAAGAAAACATACCAAGATTTATTATTGGTAAGCACAATATTTAAAACATACACAGATTTTATCTAAACTTTATGAATTTAAGCCTAGCACTTGATTGGCGACAGAGTGATATCATTTTACAGTTGAAATACCGAGATGTAACCTTGTGTTCTATGCTTATAGTTTCTTCTATTATACGTCTTTCTTGTGGAACTCCGTTCCGGTTTCTTTTGTCCCGGTCAACTTCGATCTTCAAAGATGTTATTTCTGTCAGCCATTATTTAAGTTTAATTGCTGTTTTTAATGTTCATTCCGTTTACTCATGTTTTTTTTTTGTTTTTGTTTTTTTTTTGTTTTTTGTTTTTTTTTTCATTTTCTCTCACCCTTACGAACACATTGCGTCATATTTTTTTTCAAAAATATTAGTTTCGTATTTTAAACATTCGGGGTCAAGACATAAATGTTGACTTAGTTTTAGTCTAAAAGAAAGGAGTGCTCATGAGCATAAAAAAAACTTCCGGAATTAGGCAAAAAAAAATGGAGTCTCTTACTTGAAATTACAACAGCAAATTTGTCATTAATTTTTATTTTTTATTTTCGAATTTACCTAGAATTTCTTTTAAATATCTGTTGTTAACAATGCGAACTTTCAGTGAATATATCGAAATAATTCTTATATCTTACCAGTCAACGTGTTAAAGTAACATTAACTTTTTGAGACCTGACCACTGCTTTAGCAGTGGTAGAGAAAAATGGTTTAATACCCAGCCACTGGTTGAACGGTGGGTAAATACTTGCGTCGTGTTTTACTATTGGTTGTCTTATTTGGTAGACTGGGACACAAAGAAAGAATTCTGGCGATAAAGTGAAGGCAAGCAATCACACTCTCTCCCTGCTAATTATAATACTTTTTTAAAAACTATTTTTATATCTACCGTGAAAAAGTGTTAAAATTTTTCAGGAATGCAGGGCTCAAAGGGTTAAAATTGTTCAGGAACGCAAGGCTCAAAGGGTTGAATTTGTTCAGGAACACAGGACTGAAAGAGTTAAAATTGTTCAGGAACACAGAGCTCAAAGGGTTAAAATTGTTCAGGAATGCAGAGCTCAAAGGGTTAAAAATTTTCAGAAACGCAGGGCTCAAAGGGTGAAAAATTTTCAGGAAAACAGGGCTGAAAGGGTTAAAATTGTTCAGGAACACAGGGCTGAAAGGGTTGAAATTGTTCAGGAACGCAGGGCTCAAAGGGTTAAAATTGTTCAGGAACGCAGGGCTGAAAGGGTTGAAATTGTTCAGGAACGCAGGGCTGAAAGGGTTAAAATTGTTCAGGAACGCAGAGCTCAAAGGATTAAAATTGTTCAGGAACGCAAGGCTCAAAGGGTTAAAATTGTTCAGGAATGCAGGGCTCAAAGGGTTAAAATTGTTCAGGAACGCAGGGCTCAAAAGGTTAAAATTGTTCAGGAACGCAGGGCTCAAAGGGTTAATATTGTTCAGGAACGCAAGGCTGAAAGGGTTAAAAATGTTCAGGAACGCAGGGCTCAAAGGGTTAAAATTGTTCAGGAACGCAGGACTGAAAGAGTTAAAATTGTTCAGGAACACAGGGCTCAAAGGGTTAAAATTGTTCAGGAACGCAATGCTGAAAGGGTTAAAATTGTTCAGGAACGCAGGGCTCGAAAGGTTAAAATTGTTCAGGAACGCAGGGCTCAAAGGGTTAAAATTGTTCAGGAAAACAAGGCTGAAAGGGTTAAAATTGTTCAGGAACACAGGGCTGAAATATTTAAAATTGTTCAGGAAAACAGGGCTCAAAGTGTTAAAATTGTTCAGGAAAACAAGGCTCAAAGGGTTAAAATTGTTCAGGAACGCAGGGCTCAAGGGGTTAATATTGTTCAGGAACGCAGGGCTCAAAAGGTTAAAATTGTTCAGGAAGACAGGGCTCAAAGGGTTAAAGTTGTTCAGGAACGCAAGGCTGAAAGGGTTAAAATTGTTCAGGAACGCAGGGCTGAAAGGTTTAAAGTTGTTCAGGAACGCGGGGCTGAAAGGGTTAGTGATGTAAGCTCAATTTTCTCCGGAATTATGTGTATTATTTGTGAGTAGGTCTAGTTCTTGTATTTGAACATCGTTTTAAAATTTGATTAGTTTATAGGTGTTAACGTCTTTTGAAACCAATTCATCTTCAACTCTAACTCAGATGCAATAGAATAACATGGAAGTGCCTCCAAATATTGCTTATGCTATCATAAGTGATTCCTCTAAGATTTTTTTTATTAAATTTACCGTAAGAAACAATTAACACACAGATTCCTCAAACAATATTTAAACATAAATGAGAAATCGCGTATAGAAAAGTTTTATTAATAAATTGCTTTGTTTCAGAAAATTGGTCAAGGAAAGACAAAAAAATAATCCCATATGAAGCGTTATATTTTTTTCCACTTTCAATGTCGTGTAATCATCTTCGACTCTACAGTTGATTCATTCAAATAAGTCAACACAAGTCATTGTTATATCTAAGTAGTTTTGTCCCAGCTCCATTTGGAACTGCCTGCAATATTACCTGTGTTATCATGTCATACATTTTAAAAGCCTAATTATATTGACCGTTCTAAAATTACTTGAAATACCGAGTTCTAAGAAAATAATTACATGTACGACACATTTTTGAACTAATTCAGTCTTTCTTGTCAAATTGTGAAATGACAGTTTTCCTGAACGGCCACCTGTCTAGATTCTTTCGTACAGTGCTCCCAGGGATACATCCTTGGACCTACTTTGTTTTTAGTTTTCCTTAATGAGTTTTCCGATGTCATCAGCTCTTATCTTGGTATCTACGCTGATGGTACAACTATTTACACCTTAAGTCTGATCAGTTCGATAAGGTCATATTGGCAAAAGATGTTCAAAACCACCATCAGTCTGTTGGTAACTGAGGCAAATGATGGTTTGTTAACTTTAAAGCCTCCGACACTAAACAGTTCTTTATTAGTCATCTGAGAGAACCTTCTCTATCTTTCATCAGCATGGCTGACACTATCGAAGATGTCGCCAACGCTCGGTTACCTTGGAGACGTGATTTTCACCGAGATAGAATAAACGGTGGCTTGCCGTCGGGGAGAGGCGTACTCGAAGGAAAGAAAACAACACTGCAACAACGTGAGGGAGCGTCTTCACATACATCCGTTGCAATCCAGACAACGCCTCCTGTATGTGCCTGTACAGCCATAACAGATGTTGAGACGCCATCAGCAGCTGAGGCATAACTTTTTGAGCGCAGGCTCATGGTCTCTCAAGACTGACGGGTGCCACATACACTATTAGGTAAATATAAATTAATCTATATCTAAAATTATGTAACTGCTGTTAGTCCGTCTGTTCATACTTTGACCAACCGAAACAAAATTTTCGGAATAATTGCAAACAGGTAAGTGTTTTCAAAGTACAGTTGGTTTTACTTAGGTACCTCCACTATCTCGGCATAAATTTTCTATATTGAAGTTTAAAATGAATTTTTTACAACGAAAAAAAACATTCTTGAAGATTTCATTTTAGCTTTAATTGAAAGTTTAAAATTAAATTTACAATTTCTATTAATTAAACAATTCTGGTGTATTTCTGATAGAAACTATATACATTTGATTGTCAAATTTAATTTCAAATTTTTAAATTTTCTTAAAAACGGCCATTTTCTTAATTTTAAGAAATTTGTAAACAAACACAAATTTATCGATTTTTAAGATATTTAAAAAAAATTCTGACACGTTATTTTCGTAAAATTAAAAAATTTAAAGTTAAAGTAATCTGATTTCAAAGAAATCTTTGTTACTTATAGCATAAAAATAATATACAACCAATTATTAACGAGCGGTCCTGTTTATCTGTTCGATCTATTGATGATGGTTGATTAACGAGCCGATGACAGCTACTACTGATGACCATAAATGACATAATTTTTAAGTCTGAGTTTTTAAAAAAATTATTCTATTTGAGTATGACACACACTAATAGAAATACAATACATAAAATAAAATTATTTAGTGAAATAGTAAATGAAAAAAAGAAAAAATAATTTAAAATTTAAAGTTTACACTTTTAAAGCTGAACGGAAAAACCTGTAAGAAACGAAATGTTTTGAAAAGGCCACGTAAAAGGACAAAACCCTTAGATCACGTGACCTTGTTATAAAAATGGCAATTTCTGTATATCATACATGGAAGTAAGGAATGTATTAAGTAAAAAAATACAACATAAAAAATTATTTTTAAAAAAAGTAGCGCAACTAAATTTATTAAACTTAGCAATTTTGGACTCGTAAAGTTTTTTTTCTACTTAATTACTACATAATATCGAGGAGCCCTCCTAATACAGATCTTTACACGATGTTAAACTATTATAAATTATTATAATTAAAATTTCTTAAAAAACGAAAAAATTCTTGTAAAAATTAATTATTCATCAGAAAAAAAATATTTCTTCAGACAATAATGTCCTTAATATTACTTATTTACAAAAGCAATTAAAAGCTTTTCTAATTAAGTAATATCATAGTTTTATTGGATTCATTATTTTTCAATTCAGACAAGATTTTCAGTTAAGTAGCTCAAAGTTGAAAAAAAAAGTAGGTTATTTACCATCTCCAAAGACTCCTTTTAACAAAAAAATAAAATTGAGGAGCCAAAAAGTTTTTGGGCGAAATTTCATGAAATTAACTAAGTGGGGGTAACATATTTAAAAAAATATTTTTACCAAAATTTTCTAAAAGCAAAATATTTCAAAAATAATTTCATTCATTTGTGAATAAGTCCTGAAAATTTCATTAAGATCGGACAATTATTTTATTTTTACAAGAATTTCCAAATCAATATGTTTTCAACGGGAAAAAAAAAAAAAAAAAAACAATGTTATTTTAAACGTCACCGCGATGACGTAAACAAAGACGACTTTAACCAAAATTTCGAACGTGTTAGAAAATATTAAAAAATTTCAAAAAATAATTAAAAAATACTTTTTTCTCTCATCTTAATAATAGCATAAGCATTTTGACGATAATACTTTATTTTCTTTAAGTTTGTGGCATTTTTCATTTACGCTATGCTGTTTTTCCGCGAAAACAGTGGTCATGCTTAGTTTTACTAGGCTGTGTATCTTAGTACAATAAACCTTCGTTCATGTTTTTTTTTTCGGGAGTGGGAAATTAGATTTTTTATTTAACATACAAAATACTCCCATTACTTATAAAAGAAAACAATTTAATGTTTAAAATAATTATTTAATACAAATAAGAATATAAGAATACACTTCCCAGTTCGCCCTGCTTTCGCGAGAACTATAAACAAATTCCAAGACCAAACACTTCAAAAAGTTGGAATTTGGCTCCAGATAAAACATTTACACGTGGCTCCTAGTAGAGTCTCAGCTATGAGTAAATATTGACCCCCACCCGCCAAACAAAAACAAAAATCTATGCAAGTGTAAAAATACATTTTTATAGTAAAAATACCAACAATAATTTTTATATTAAAATTAACAAAAATACACAATAAAAAATTCCTCTACAAACTGTATATCAAAAAAAAAAATACATCAATGAACTCAGACTCACTACAAAAACCTCTGTAGAAAAATACGTCAATGAAACCTGATCTACAAAATGATTTCTTACAAAAGATACATATTCTATTCGTACGAATCTTTCTTAAAAATCTTGGTTTTATTAAATAAACGATTAAGGTTGATATACCGTAAAAAATAAATAAACCAACAATACATGTTATAGTAAAAATACAAGCAATACATTTTTATATAAGAAAATACAAACAATATTTATTTATAGTAAAAATACTAATAATAAACTATAAACGAATCACAAGGCCAAACGCTTCAATAAGTTGAGATTTGGCCGCAGAAAGTAATATTGACGTATAATATATAAGTATAACAATATGTACTAAGGCTAATGAGTGCTAAATGAGTTTTACTCGCAACAAGAAGGTGGATGAAAGCTCATTATAACAGATCCATAGCCAGGGCTTTCTCACTCCTTGCAGGTATCGCTACTTGATTGTCCACGTCTATAGTTTAGGCATTTGCGGGTTGGTGAGACTATTTAACCCAGAGTTGAAGGTTTTGAATTCAGAGTTGACCTTCTTATAGACTGGTTGCTAGTCTGTCCTTCTAGCTAGCTATATCTGGTTTGGAGGGAGAGATAAGTTCAGGTTTTTTCCCAAGGTATTTATACTTAAGTGAATGCAACGAACGCAACTGAAATTCGAACTTTGTTCTCCGATTCTTCAATCCAAGCCGCTATCCATTAATTCAACGTGCCTCCAAGAAGTGATTTTAAATCATCTGATTTTAGGCAAGTCAGTCAAATATCTGGAAAATATTTTCAGAAACCGTCTCGTATATAGCTTATATATTTATTCATATATGCACCCACACGAAGGGCATTTCTATAAATGACGACGTTTATATTTATGTCTTTGTACGTTGAAATATTCTGTGCACCTTGCCAACGCATAAATCAATAGATGTGCAGACGCACGTCTCAATTCTTCGCATAGTTTTGTATTTTTTCTTTTTGTCGTTTTTTCGTTTTTTTTTTTTTTTTGAAAAATGACCTCCTACCAGACACTATACTGTCAAAGGTGATTTGCAATAATAAATCGTTAAAAGAAATAGGTCAGAAGAATAAAAATCGGAAGAAAATAAAAATGGAAGAAAAAATAGAAAGGGAGATAAATCAGAGTAAAACAGAAAAAAGGATGACGAAAAAGTGATGAGACATGAACAGATTCAACAAAAAGAGAAAAAACTCATGAGATTCTTAGAAAAGGATGCTCTGAAAAGTGGAAGACAAAGTTTAAAAAATAAGGACATTTTTTACTAGTATAAAGTGAAAGAATGTTAATTAAATCAAACTTAACAGCGAATACAAATACATGAAATTGTGATAAAACAGAAGAAAATATTAATAGTAGTGGTTACGATTATTATTATTATTATTATTATTATTATTATTATTATTATTCCTTTGATTTCTGATGTGTATATATTTCTTTCCGGGTCCCTCACAAAGACCTAAGTTTAGAAATGGCATCATGACATTTTCCACTGACCAATTAAAAAAAACATATTTTACATAGATAAAGCTATTTGTAAGGTGTGGTCTGTAGTCGTGAGAACAATTGTTTGTATTTCTTTAAGGCATGGGCTTCCAGGAATCTCTTCAATGAGTCTACTGGAATCTTTTCCAACCAACCCGTGGGCTCCAACTACAACATTTGGATTGTTGATGATCCCATGTGCCATATTTTTTAGATTTCAATGTCAAGGTCCTTGTATTTTGATAGTTTTTTGAAGATTTCAAAGATACGTTGCTGCCTGTAGGGACTGCCATATCAATAAGGAGGCACTTTTTTGTTTGCGGTCTCTAATAACAATGTCTGGGTGGTTAGTTTTGATTGTTCTGTCTGTGTATATTGTGTTGTCCCATAACATTGTAACAGGCCATATCTCCGCATCGGTTCTGGGTGGTGTTCATTCCAATTTCTTTCAGTTTCCTTCCCATAGAAGTCGCCGGGTTTTGTATTCAGTGGCAATAGAATAACATGTAAGTGCCTCCAAATATTGCTTGTGCTATCATAAGTGATTCCTCTAAGATTTTTTTTAAATTTACCGTAAGAAACAATTAACACACAGATTCCTCAAACAATATTTAAACATAAATGAGGAATCGCGTATAGAAAAGTTGTATTAATAAATTGCTTTGTTTCAGACAATTGGTCAAGGAAAGACAAAAAATAATCACATATGAAGCGTTATATTTTTTTCCACTTTCAATGTCGTGTAATCATCTTCGACTCTTCAGTTGATTCATTCAAATAAGTCAACACAAGTCATTGTTATATCTAAGTAGTTTTGTCCCAGCTCCATTTGGAACTGCCTGCAATAACCGGTTCTGGGTGGTGTTCATTCCAATTTCTTCCCATAGAAGTTGCCGGGTTTTGTATTCAGTGGGCGCTAATACCGTGCAATTGTTTCTGGATATTTATCACAGAATTTTCATTTTGTGCTAACACAACATTTTAATATGTGTCCGTGATAATTTCTAGTTAAGGCGCAACAAGGATAAAACCTTCGGTTTCAGTTTTAACCCTGCACTACGTAGCCGATGATGGGTACAGAGTGTGTCTACTTTGGCTTGTTTGGTTTGGTACGAGTATTGGCCAAGAAGCTGTTTATCTTGCCATTATTTCTGCATTTGGTCTGTTGTATTTGCTTATGATTTCTTTTTTAATTATTTTGCACTCGGTGTATTGTGCTTTACTTGTATTTCTGCACCCATTTAAAACTCCATTTTAAACGCGTTGGCTTCCTTTATTACGGAATAAAGACGCTTACAACTTTCATGTTCTTTGACGCATATTATCACCCAGTCTTCTGTACTTTCCAGGTATCTTTGAAGGTGAATTGTTGTAGTTTTGTAGGACAGTTCTAGTTGAACTAATCCTCTGCCTCATTCGGATCTGGGCACATACAAACGATCAACATTAGCCTTGAGATGATGTATGCTGTAAGCAAGTAAAAAGCTTTCTCGTTTTGGCGTCCATTCGTTTAATGTCAGCTATGTTCCACTTAAGGATGTTAAAATGTATTGCACCATAGGGACAGCCAAGGTGTTTATGGCTGATATTCTGTTCTTTGAATTCAGTTTTGGTATTCAGTATCAAGCGCACACGCCTGTAGTACACCTTTCTTACCTTCTCCTTCATTTGGGTATGTTGTATACCATACCATTCGCCAATTCTTAGGTACTTATAGGCTTCAATTTATTCAAGTTCCCTATTCTTTGTGACAAAGTGTAAATCTATTGAGGGCGCTTCTGTATTTCTCTGTATCTTGAAAGTTACTTTTGCTGATTTATCTAATCCGAATTTTATACATATATCATCACTGAAACATTTTACAATATTGAGCAGGCCTTTAATCTCATTGTCGTCTTTGGCCAAGAGTTTGAGATAATTCATACAGAATAGTTGATTGAATAATTTCTTATTGTTTGTAATCATAGTTATTGTTGTTTAGTTCATGCGTAAGGGGGAGTAAAGACAGACTAAACAAAAGCGGTAACGGAGTTTTTTCAAAGATTCCACGTTGGATATTCAGACGGTTAGAAATGGCAGTGCCTCTGGTATGATTTAGGTATTCTGTGGTGTTCCACTTTCCTAGGCCGTGCTTAAGGAAATTTACTACTTCAGGGGAGACTTTGTACATTTCCAAAGCCTTAAGGATCCAAGAGTGTGGCACACTATCAAAGGCTTTAAGATAATCAATCCACGCTGACCTAAGATTTCTACATCGTCTCCTACAATTTTCCAGGATCATTATGTTTATCAGTAGTTGATCTTTGCAACCATATGAACCTGTCGTCCATCCCTTCTGTTCCAGTGGAAGAATTTTGTTTGCTTTGAAAACAGAGTAAGTACGGTTCGTCAGGACATACATGATCAACGCGGTGGACAGACATATTATTGGCCAGTAATTTTTAGGATCATCTGCTTCACTCTTTTTTGGCATGAGATGTAATACTTTCAGTGATTCATTCCGGAATTTCATTGGGATTATTTACAAGCATTGATAGAGATTTTGTAATGGTTTTATGAATTCATGAGAGATGATAAGGCAAGGAATTGGACACCGTGTCATTTCCAGGGGTTTTCCATTATTGGTTTTTCGTTAGAACTTGCCTCAAATTATTTGTAGTTATATTTCCATACTATTGCAGTGGTGTATCCATTATTATTATTATTATTATTATTATTATTATTAATTCATTTGATTTCTGCCGTATAAACATTTCATTCCGGGTCCCAACCAGAGACCTATGGTAAGAAATGTCTTCATGATATTTTCCACGGATCATTTTTGTAAAATAAAAAATATAAGAACACACAATAGATAAAACTCATCATAATGTGTGAGCTATACTTGTGAGTACAATATTTTCCTTTTGTTTAAGGATTGATCTACAAGGATTCACTTCAATGAGTCTCTCGAAAACTTTTACAAGAAACCTGAGGGCTCCAACTACAATTGGAATTATTTATGCCTTCATGTGTCACATTTCTGATATTTCGATTTCAAGGTCCTTGTATTTTAATAATTTTTGAAGATCTTCAATGATACATTACAATCTGCAGGGACTGCCATGTCAATATGAAAACACATTCTGTTTTTGTGGTCTTTGATGACGATGTGTGGGCGATTAACTTTGATTTTTCTTTCTATTTCTGTATATTAAGTCCCATAAAAATGTTACCGGTCCTATCGCCGTAACTAGGTCTGAGTGTAATTCATACCAGTTACTTGCAGTTTCCTTCACATAAAAGTTGCATATTATTCAATAGAATATTGACCTACTCTATCATGCCGAGTTTTATATCGAGTGGGGGATAGCACCTTGCAATCTGATACAAGATGGTCAACTGTTTCTGGATATTTATCGCAGAAACCGCACTTCCGGTTAAGGCAATTCTTCAATTTGTGTGCTTGGTAATTTCTACTTATTGTTGTTTTTGTTATTGTTGTTATTATTATTATTATTATTTGTGAGTGTTGTATTTTCTGCATTGTATCCTATAAAGCCGAGTCCAAACTATGGTCCTTATTCCCTATAGGAGAATCGTCTTTTAAATGATAGCACTTTTCTTAGTATATGGGATGTTCCTAATAGGGCGATCTTCTGGGAAACTAGTATGTTGATGTTACCTGGAACACTGTTATTAAAATTGCCCATTCCTTTTCTCATGAGGCCCAGAGATGTTAATCTCGATCACCAGAACCACTTTCCCGATACTTTTCATGGACGTGTTTATCTCATATGGTACTTCTAAGCAATAAGCAAACACCTCCTGAATTTCTTGTCTTTTATGGTAGGATGAGTTCTGTTGGCTTTTATTTCCTTGTCTGTTTGAATTGGCATCTCACAGAGAATACTTACAACGTTATTTTGAGTAACTCTGTCTGGTTGGTGCTCATACCATCTCTGAGTGGTTTCGATTTTGTGCTTCCTGTGCACATATGTCTCTACCTTTTTATATATGTGGGTATATTTATTTTTTGCTAGTTTCGTACACCCTAAGAAAATATGGTCGACAGTTTTATCATATTTTCCGCAGATCCTGCATTTCAGGTTAGTTCCATCCTTGATTATGTGACAGTCATAGAATCTGGTTGCGAGGCTTTTGTCCTGAACTGCAATGACTGTCTCAACCCTGTTTTATGTTGACTCACCACTGTTTCTTCAGTTCATTTTATGTATTTGCCATGCAACGCTTTGTCGTCCTTGTTTTTTGTAACTTCATTTGGCCAATTTGTTTTGCTTTTTGTTTTACCCGTTTGATATAGATGGTCTTAGCTTTTTTATTGGCAGGGTTTCAAGTATATTCATATGTTTCTTGGAGGGTGCGGCTTCTCTTATGGTGGAGTGGATTTAGTGTTTCACTATTCGTAGGAGAGAGTCAGTGTTTTTTTTTTTGTTGTTGTTTTTTTTTGTGAGCAGTGATTCCAATTCGATTGTTGTAAATTTTAGAGTTAGTTCAAGTTGGATTGGACCTCGGTCTCCTGAAGCTCTTGTTATACGCTACCTATAAACATCTGATTTAGGGTGGTGCATTTTCATTTGGGTGGGCATGTTTCTGTTTTTGGCGTCCAATCTTTTAATGTTATTCAACTTCACTTTAATAATTTTGAAAAGTGTATGTTACTACGGGTAGAGCTAAGGAATTTATAGCTTTCATTTTATTGTACCCATTATGTTCGTTTTCTAGTATTAAACATAGTCTCTGATATCTTTTCGGATCTTTTTCTTAATAATTGAATGTCGTTTTTTTCTCCTTTCATTAATTCCTAAGTTTTTTATGTACCATCTTGTTCTAGTTCCTTAATCTTGTTCATATAAAGGTCTAAGTCTGGAGTTTTAGTTAGTTTACCGCATTTGAAGGTGGCTTTAGAACATTTGTCGATTCCGAACTTTATCCTAATGTCTTCACTGGAGGTTTTGACAATCCTACTAAATTTTTTTAGTATTGCTATTATTGAGATTTATTGTAAATTAATACAATTATGGCACAAGGCCGAAAAGGGGGAATGGGTTAAGGCTGGTCTTCACTATCTTATACCTAGCTAATCTGATTCACGACTCATTCACCCGTTACAATTTCCTCATTCACCATAAAAACTCATTCGTCGTCAATCAAGCCACCATACACCATAATATCATATCCTCTCAGGTGAATCGGAGGACTAAAACAAAACAAAAAAAAACATTCCAATGAGATGATAAATATTATTTACAATATATATATATACAAACTGGATGAACGATTATGAAAGGATGTTGGGGGTAAACCCCCAAACAAACTAAATATCAAAACAAAGCATTGCTATTATTAAGAAAAACGTTAAGATCTTCATATTTAAGCGGTTGGATCCCAAAGAGGATAAAACGTGCTTCACGAGACTCCAACGGAATTTTCTTTGACTTTTTCTTTTTTTCACAGATTTTCATTTCATGGTCCTTCTATTTTGATAGTTTTTGAAGATCTTCAAAGATACATTAGAAACTGTCTAGGCTATCGTATCACTAAGAAAGTACATTTTTTTTCTCTGATCACGATGATTATTATGTCTGTCTTTATTCTAAAATCCAGTAAAATTGTTACCGGTCCTATGTCTGTAACCGGTCCTGGGTGGAGTCCATACCAACTCTGAGATCGCCACTCCAAGATCTTTTTTTTTATTTTGATAGTGCTTTCAAAATCTTTAAGGATACATTACAATCTGCAGTGATTGCCATGTCAATAAGAAAGGATAATCTTATTCTTGATGTCTCTGATCACGATGTCTGGGCGATTAGATTTCATTGTTCTGTCTGTGCGTATTGTAAAATCCCATAAAAAGGTCATAGATCCTATCTCTGTAACCGGATCTGGGTGATGTTCATATCAGTTTTTTGCAGTTTTCTTCCTGTAAAAGTCGCAGATTTTCCAACACAGATATTGGCCCAATCTGTCATTCGGACATTTATTATTCAGTTGGTGCTGACAACTTGTAACCTGATGCATATTTTCGGGGTCAACACAATTTTTCAGTATGTTTCACTGGTAATTTCTAGTTAGTAAGCATTGATCATGTGCAACAAGAATAAAACCTTCGGTTTCAGCTTTTAACCATGCACTATGTGACCACTAAGGGGTACGGGGTTTGTCTACATCCGTTTGTTTGGTACGAGGATAGTTTTGACAATGAAGAGGTTTATCTTGTTAGTGTTTCTGCATTCTGTACACTGCATTTGCTTTTTGCTTTCTTTTCTAGGTTCTTTGCTGCTGCAGTATGTGTATTATTATTTATTTGCACTTCTTGAAATTCCATTTTGAATTTGTTGGCTTTCTTTATTACTGAATAAAGTTTCTTATTTCTTTCATTCTTTGACACATGTCTTCATCCAGTCTTCTGTAGCTTCCGGGTATCTTTCTTGTTGAAATAATCCTCTGCCTCCTTCGGATCTGGAAAATCGTTGGATGATGCATGTGATGTCAACTGAGAAGCGTTCTCGTTTTGACTTATATTGCCAGCTACGGTCCAATTAATGATGTTAAAACTGTATTACACCACAGAGACAACCAAAGTGTTTATGGTTGATATGTTTTTTAAATTCAATTTGTCCCGACGTAAATGCTTGTAATATTTTTCTGACTTTCTCCTTCATTTGGTATGCTGTATTCCATTACTTTCGCTGACTCCTAGGTATTGATATGCTTCTTATTGTTCCAGTTCTTTAATCATTGTGACAAAATCTAGATCTATCGGGTGTGTTTCTGTAAATCTCTCTTTCTTTAAGTTTCTTTTGTACATTTACCTAATCCAAAATCTATACCGATGTCATCCTTTAAACATCTTACAGTATTGAGAATACCCTTCAGCTCATTTTTGTCTTTGGCAAAGAGTTTGATGTCAACCATGGAGAATAGGTGATTACATGCGTAAGGGAGGGGGGACATACAGACCTGAAAGGGCGACAGGGAGTCTCTTTGTAAATTTCCTGGTCGGACATTCAACCAACTGTAAGTGGCAGTACTTTTGGTGTGATTTAGGTATAACGTGGTTTTCCAGTTTTTTTTATTATTATTATTGTTTTATTTCCTTTGATTTCTTGCGTGTACACATTTCTTTCCGGGTCCCGCCAAGAGACCTAAGGTTAGAAATGGCATCATGAGACTCTCCACTGACAAAAAAAAATCAACATACATATATTACATAGATAAAGCCCTTCATAAAGTGTGGGCTGTACTTGTGAGAACAATATTTTGTATTTCTTTGAGGCATGGGCTTCCAGGAATCCCTTCAATTAGTCTACTAGAATATTTTCCAACCAATCCTAGGGCTCCAACTACAACAGAGATTGTTGATGTTCCCATGTGCCACATTTTTGAGATATCTGTTTCAAGGTCCTTGTATTTTGACAGCTTTTTAAATATCTTCAAAGATACGTTGCAGTCTGCAGGGACTCTCATAACAATAAGGAGGGCCTTTTTTTGTTTGTGGTCTTTAATAACAATATCTGGGTGATTGGCTTTGATTGTTCTGTCAGTGTGTATTGTGTAGTCCCATAGAATTATAGCAGGTCCTATCTCCGTAACCAGGTCTGGGTGGTGTTCATACCAGTTTCTTTCAGTTTACTTCCCATAGAAGTTGCAAATTTTCCAGAGCAGATATTGGCCCACTCTGTCATGCCGGGTTTTATACTCAATGGGTGCCAATATCGTGCAACCTGATACAAGATGGTCAACTGTTTCTGGATATTTATCACTGAATCTGCATTTTGGGCTAACACAATATTTTTAAAATTATTATTATTATTATTATTATTATTATTATTATTATTATCTTTTCTATTTCGTACACCCCTTTATCCCGTCATTCTCTGTGATGTAGGGTAAGGCAAGTTAGTAAATATCTTCACAGATTTTGATGCTAAGAAAAACTTAATATGTGCAGTGTTTATATTTAATTTTCCTTGTTAACATTTTCCTGTAGAGATGAGCCGTTTCACTTAGGGCAATATATTGAATCTCTTGAATAAAGAGACTACCAATTATTTTTACAGTACCTTTTTTTACCCAAGATGCTAGTGATTATTGGTATAATAAATAATTTAAACTGCCGATTTTTTTTCTAATCTTTTCATTTTCTTCTGTTTTAATTTCAAGTCCCTTACATTTATTTGCAATATTCTTTAATACATTTTTAATCGTTTCATCCAATTAGAAAATCATTCAGAACAAATAAACATTTATAATTTTGGAACACTGTACAGATATGAATGTTTCCTTCAGTTTAGTTCAATAGATTATAATATTTTAAAGAGGCACGGTGGAGTAATGGATAGCAGCTCGGATTGAGGTTCGAGTTCGAATTCCAGTCATATCCATTACATTCACTTACGTGTTAATACCCTTGGGAAAGGTATGAATTCTCGTCTTCTCCCACCGCCAGCTTTGAGTAAATAGCAGGACAGACCGACTTCTATAGCCTTCGATGGCAACTGGTCTACCGCAGAAAAAAATGGCAACCTACTGTGAGAAAAAATCTGGCTTGTTAGTCATATATCGAAAAATACATGATCACCTAAGCGTGTATCACACACGGCACAGTTTTAAAGACAGTTTTGAAGTAAGAATGAATATAGTTTTTCAGAAATTCGTTTCGGATAGAAAGGAACTGGAATACACACATCATAGTAGAAGACAGATTTTAATCAAATTATTCAGCCTATGATGCAGAGATTGTTTGAAATTTTTTAAAGATATCACAAACAACAACTTAAAACGTAAGCAGAGGATAATAATTTAAACTAGAATTTTTTTATGAAATAACATGCCTCTTCAAGACGCAGGCATCGTTTCTTTATTATCTGTGAATTTCCAATTTCCACCATGTGTTCGTGGTGAAGAAGTAGAATGGTTTATCGTTGATTACTTCCCAGACTGGAAGGCTTATGTAGAACCAGCTACATTTTCAAAACAATTGATAAGAGAAATATCAACGAAACCTCAAAACAGACCTACCCAATTTGGAAATAAATTTTCCTTTACCGAGATTGTCCGCCATGGAAGGTTAGAGATCTCAGTCTATCTTTATATTGTATCAGTATGTTATTGATATTGTATAGTATATTATACATTATATCATATTATATATAATATTGTGTAATATATATTGATATTGTATCAGTAGCTGAAGAGAAGAGATAGACCTGTGCGATTTTCCATGGGAATTATGTGAAAGGTATCTTAGTGAAAGTGAAATTAATTACTAAAGCCATTATTAATTGAAAACAATAACTTTTGTAAAGATAAAAACTTTAATGTTATCCTTTTTTAATCCTTTCACCGGAGATAAAGCCACTAAGACTCAAGGGGATTAATTGGTGTGTGTGAATATGAGAAAAATAAAACATTATTAAGGAGGGAGAACAAAACAATAGAAATTAGGGAGACAAGACAACGCCTGACTTTGCATCTAAGTATTTGAAGATCAACATTGACTGAAAATCGAGAAGCTGAAATTAATTTCGACAAGCGAGAAGTGCGAGAGAAGAAACTGTTAGCGGTTAATTTTACGGTTAAATCTGGCCATTTCAAGTGGAAAATGTTGAGAGCGAGTTGCCAATCTAGCAGTACGCTTAAATCCAATAAGTCTAGGTACTAAAGCGGAAAAATTATCAGGAAAATAACCAAGAAAATATTTATAGATTACCCAAAAGAATACTACGTTATGGCGGTGGGAAAGTCTCTGAAGCCGAGATACCAGGTCAGGATCAATAACATTGCAGATTTTTATTTTTATTTTATTAAGCATCCTTAAATACATAGCAGAAGAACCAGAGCACATGTGACAGCAATATTCAATACAATATTCAATAATATTTTTATGTCCCATATTTTCTGATTACATATTATTATTATTATTATTATTAGTAGTAGTAGTAGTAGTAGTAGTAGTATTTGTTTCTTGTGTTTTGCCGTTATATCCGACCATTTCCTAAGTCGTTTTGCTGGAGGTTCAATGAAATAGATTCTAAAATTTAACAAGCTTATTGCACTGAGTGTCCTAAGTATACAAACAGTATTCATTAAGAAATTTTTCTGTAATTCTGATAAGAATTATGACTTGCTAATTGTTAATGTGTGTATTAGTATTCGTTTTAATAATTCCTAGCGGACATCGACAACTACTGGAATAAGGGTATTATTTAAATGCCACAGACGTGTAATTTTTATTTTAATATCCTTATATTTGGAAAGTTCATCAAGTTATTTCGCTGAAAGAAAGAATTTGAGCAGACGATTTCATCGTGTCTATGAGATATAATTTATGTTTTTTTATGTATTTTATGACTGTGTTTAGTCTGTTTGCTTGCATAGCGTGGACAGTATGTATAGTGATGTCTGACAGCAAAATAGCACCGTCAACTTCAGGAAGTGTTAGTTCATACCATTTTTCTGTATTGATTCAGTTATAATGTTGGCAAATATACCAAGGAAGGTATTAACTTGTCCTATCATTCCTATTTTAAAATTAATTTGGTGAGAAGCCAAATATTTGATGATCAATAGTCTCCTCAGTGAATATACAGAAATGTAATTTTGGGTTTAGTCCATTCCTTATAATAAATGCTCGCTAAGTTCTCTGGCTCGCCATGGATATCGACTATGTAGGAGTTTTTCTTCCCACTTAGTTTTCAATTTAGTGAAGCCTTCAGTTTTAATATGTTAATTCCTATGTAAGTACTTAGTTATCTTTTGAAATTTCATCGATTCGTTTCACATGTTTAGGTTTTCTTAAATTATATAATGTAACTTTTCAGTTTATTAATATTGGTGTACTGGATTCAGGAATCTGAGTAAATATTGCCTAACAGATACATACACTTTATACATATAAAATGGAATGTATTTTTAGCACTTTCTTGGGTTAAATAGAACATAATATATTTAGTTTCAAATTCTATTTATGCGCGCGTGAGCTGCTATCGAAGATTTGAGTTCACGAAAAGAAAAACAATAGAAAAGGAAACATGAATTTTTGCCAGTTAAAAATTGTTTGAAATAGACAAGAGCTTCATGGAAACTTCTAGATTTATGGATCCTTCTAGAAATTTATGGATCCTTCTAGAACGTGTTTTCGTTTATTTGTAAGGTTGTATGTTATGGTATATGTATAAACTGTTAAATATGTTAAAAATAAAACAGTCCTATGTAATTACATCATTAACAATTTTGACAAATGAAGCTTCTGCAATTTTGCAATTTTGTTTATCGTAATGTTATATGTTATGCTATAGCCGTAAACGGATAAATGAGTTTAAAATACTTAAGTACAATACAATTAAATCATTAGCAATTTGAAGAATAAAGCTTCTGGAATATTTTGCTATTTTGCCCTTAATGGGTGTTTAAAAAATTCGAATTTTTTGTTTGGGTTGTCCCCTTTCAAGAACGAAAAGAAATGAAGGCTTTTGCTTAATTGATTTTGAATACAGTTGCATCGATATATGAAACAGGAACATAGGGTTACAAGAAGCCGTAATACTAGTATATATATATATATATATATATATATATATATATATATGTCATTCGAAGAAATATATCGTTTGAAAAAACTGATATATGATATATACTTAACGTTTGATTGAGTATACATAATATATATATATATATATATATATATATATATATATATATATATATATATAACGTTTAAAGCAATATATATTCATATATGTATAAGTATATGTATATATATATATATATATATACGTTTAAAGAAATATATACATTTATACGTTTAAATTAATATATATATATATATATATATATATAAAGCCTAAAAGCAATATTATATATATAAGTGTAATGTTTAAAGCAATATATGTATATATACTGATATATATATATATATATATGCGTGTGTGCGCGCGCATGCGTGTGTGTGTGTGTGTGTGTGTGTGTGTGTGTGTGTGTGTGTGTGTGTGTGTGTGTGTGTGTGTGTGTGTGTGTGTGTGTGACGTTTGAATCATGAATGACATCTCATTTTAACAGATATATTTGCCGAAATTACACAAAAATATCTTGAAAAACTAAAGAGTAAATCTATTCAATAAATTCGCCATTGGCTTCAGCCACAGCCGCCAGACGACTTCGGAATCACCTGCAACTCTTCTGAACGGTCTCCTTGTTTAAGTTTGTGAATGTTGCCATAATCTTTGCCTTCAATTCATCTTTGGTGTTACAAGGAATTTTGCTGGTCTCTCGCTCAACTGAACCTCACACCTAATAACCAACGGTGTGCAGTCTAGTGAGTCAGGTGGCCAGACGTACAGAATTTGTCTGACAGCCATGACTGGGTTCTCATATTTGTGTGGCGTGGTGCAGAGTCCTGTTGATAGACACAGGGTCTTCCAGCAGCCACCCTCTTGACCCAGGGCAGTTTCTTCTCAAGCAATTAATGTAGGCCTCCCTGTTGAGTCTGAGAACCTTTCCAACGAATACGGAAGTTTCTTTTTTTCTAATCAGAATGATCAGAGTAAATTTTCCGAGCTGCTGTACATTCGTAATCAGTATGAGACTCATCCAACTCTTCCCGAATCCTCTGCAGTCTTCTCAGATTGACACCCAGACCCTCTTAAATGTTTGTATTGGAACTTCGCGCGCGAATGCCAAGCAGTAAAACTTTCTGGTTGAGCCAATTCCGTCATGGGGCACTGTTTCTCACAGACAGTGCCCAACTGACTCTGACCCTACTATACTAGGACCACTTGACGTGTGCTGATACCTTGATCATCTGCGACAGCCTGTAGCATATATCCTTCGTGTTCAGGCGTCCGAGTCTTCCTCGATCCATGGTTTGTAGTGCCACTGATTCTGTCTCCGAGTCTGTAAACGCAATTTGATACAACTGTACAGCCTCGCGTCCAGTACCATTCGCGCGAATACATGTAAAAAAGCATATCTGCCAGCCCACGATATGAATATATATATATATATATATATATATATATATATATATATATATATATATATATATTTTTAAATTAGAATAGATAAGTTGGTCAATAAAACAAAGTCACACGAAAAGGTACCGACGTAATCAGTACGAAAAACATTTAGTAATATTAACCATGTGACAAAGTATATTTTTTAAATGATATATAATTAATATTTGAAGTATAAATATAATAATGTTTGCAATAATATATAATATTTGACGTTAAATGCTTACAATAAAGTTTGAAATAATATATATATATATATATATATATATATATATATATATATATATATATATATATATATATATATATATATATGAATGATAAGACGACATTGCCTCGGTGGATAGTACCAAATGCTCGTCCGTTTCAACCAACACTTATTAATAACTACAAGTTAGAAAAAATCTGTAATAGACGAAGGAAAATTATATGGAAGTTATGCAAGCATACTGTGTTGCACACTTAAATATTCCAAGAAATCCCTTTTTTATGTAAAATAAAAAATGGCTTAATTACTACTGCATCCACTTACAAAAATCTCAAACCTAATATACTTAATAACTTCCTAAAATTATTTTATTTACCTTAGGCCTCAGGTGAGATATTAAATGATTTTATCATACAACAAATCAAGTAGAAGACGTCGACGTTTTTATTTTATTCTAATGTATGAAACGTTAATATGAATTATAAATAAAATTTATATTATAAACATTTTGATAATACTAAATGTGAAAAATAATTTCTAATTCTATAATATGATAAACATTTTTTATTTTCTATGATATTATTTGGCAGTACCATCGGGAAGCGGAAGTTTTGTAGTTATAGGAGTAATAATAATTGTAATAGTCGTCGTTATAAAAGAAAAGGTATAGACACAGCACATGGAATATATGGACATTTCAGCCGTAAAAGATGGAATCTTGATACTACTTCTACCTGTTCATTTCTAATCCTCACCAAACCTCAACATTTTATTCTCAGAAGCCAATTACGATAGCAGCAGCGACAGTGGAAAGACAGGCGAGTGATCTTTCAATGAAAGTTATGATTTCCATGGCTACTGTTCGCTATAAATAAACTATTCTCGTCGTCGCTGTCTCTCTTTGTCTGAACATTGTTTACGAGCAAGGGCAATGAACCCTCGCAATATGAGTGTTTGAGGTCAGATTTGGCCATATTCGCTTCATTGCTTTGGGTTTTATCATCTCAGCATGTAATTGGCCACTATTCAATTTTTGATCTAGACAAAACATGTTTTTAAATTTATTATTTTTGTGCTGAAATAAATCATGAGACCAGGAAATAGAAAACGAATCTCGCAAGCAAGGTGTGAAATCTAGGATGATGCTAAAAGCAATGAATTCAAGGGAGATAACTGCGAGGCAACTAATACCAAAAGGACAAATAAGTATGTGCACACAATCCCTGAGCCAGAATAAATACTCGCAGAGCTATTAAGAATCTTGAACTATTTTAAATACACACGGAAGATTGTAGTATTATATCCAGTAAAGTTTTGGGAATATTCAATTTTAGTTCTGCAATATGTAAAGTAATTATAACGTGTTTTTTTTCTTTTTTATATAAATCTATAAACATGTGTGTAACTTTTGTCTAATTTTCGTCATCCATTTTTTTTAATAACTACTAGATTAAGAAAATAAAATAGAAATGATATCTTCGGCTATGTAAATACCAAAGCAATATTCTTTTGTCTTACCTGACAAACGTGTAATTTATGCAATTGGACAAATAGATATGCACTTAAAACTACACGATGTGCTGAAAGACTTCAAATAGGTCTGGTGACATCAAGTTTTGATACTTTTTAATAAGTTTGAAATAACATATGGGAAAATAAATTAAGCACGGTCATTTGCATAATTGTTCAAAATAACAACTCCAAAGTACCAAAATAAGTATTAAAATAACAAATCTCTCCCACTTGAATAGCAAAAAATAGTTAGTGTCCCGTGAATCTTAGATTTGATAAACTATGCTTTTGAAACTATAATATTTCAATAACAGGTGAAAAAAACATACTTTATCAATTACTTTTTTAATTTTCAGGAAGTTAGGTTCCTAAAAACGTGTATAGTTTCATATTCTACAGATGTATATTAAAGTGGCAGGTGAAGAAAACATGATGAAAATTTAATTATGAACAGTAATAACCTGATATATATATATATATATATATATATATATATATATATATATATATATATAGAGAGAGAGAGAGAGAGAGAGAGAGAAAGAAAGAAAGAAAGAAAGAGAGAGAGAGAAAGAGATAGATAAATATAGAAATATATATGGGTAGCATTACTGTGAAGAATTTAAATCAATAGTAGACTATATATTTAGTACTTCAAATGTTATGTTTAATAGATACCCGTGTTTAAATTAGACGCCTTTTTCTGCTACATGGCGGATACGGGTTCGGACCCTGTCAGAGAACACTTTTTCTTTAGTAATGTTTCTCGTATGCAAGTAATAAAAACGTTGAAATAAAAATAAATTATTTAGTATGCGAGTCTCTCTCTCCTCTTTCTTTTTCTCTCTCTCTCTCTATATATATATATATATATATATATATATATATATATATATATATATATATATTGAGAGAGAGAGAGAGAGAGAGATCAGGGACAAAGATATATATATATGCATTAAGAGATAGATGTAGATGTATAGAGAGATATATGTAGTGACTTATTGATATATATGTGTGTGTATATATATCAGTATGAATGTATATATTTAGAGAGACAGAGTGAGAGAGAAATTTATATATATCGAGATATTAAGATAGATAGATAGATAGATAGATAGATAAAAGTATATATTAAAGCATGTATTAAAGTGTCCACTGACAGTGATAGATCATATATATATATATATATATATATATATATATATATATATATATATATATGTTGACATTGACGTCAACATACAGCGGCGACATACTGCTTCACGCTTAAATGCAATTTTCACGTCAATGTTTTTGTATTTTTGTTTTAATCGATAACAAGTTTAACAAGAAAATATTCCCTTAATTATTACACCACTATTAGCACCTTCCCAACGGCCTTTTGACACAAGTCATCGGTTTCATATTTCATGATGTTAAAACCAATTTTTGACACTAACATTCGAATGTCACAACAGAAATCGTGACTGAACAGACAGAGCAACCTTTTTCAGTGAATTGTCGCCCAGCTTTTGTGCTCCTTAACGAACTCTTTTTATTGTTTTGATCTGAATTATGATGCACTGCTGTCACCCATCCGTTTCAAGGGCTTACGGCCAATTCACATTGAAACACCGATTTCCGTACGATCAACGAAGTTAAGCAACCTCGAATCTGGTCAGTACTTGGAGTGGTGACCGCTTTGGAATACCAGGTGCTGTAAGCTTAGATGTACTGGCTAATGACTAGGAATTGTTAAAACGAGAGCAGATTTCCAATTCCCATTGCATTTGCTATATTAACCTCCGCCCAAATACGCTGGACAAAGATATAAATCCAACTTTTCTCCCCATCTCTTATTCAGTATCTATTTCTGAGATGAGGTATTATGTACACTCTTTACATTATTCAGACTATTGTCCTCATCTTTGTCGTCTCAAGGACACATCACACAGTGGAGAAAGGCGTTTGTTAGATCCAGTGACAGGAACCAAAAAGTGAGAGTTCAATACCCGGTTAAGGCAGTGGAGAACTTCGAGAGGGGAATTAATAGGAGATAAATAATAACTGACATCCATGGCATGTGGAACTAGAACTGTCTACCACAGTGAGCGAAATAAAGGGTTCAGTTCGACATTGCACCACCTGAAGAAAGCCGGAGCGTACAACGGCCGAAACGTTGTAATAAATATGTCGACAAAGATGAGGACAATATTCCGAATAATGTAAATAGTGCCCTCCCTTGTTATCTCAAAAAATATTACAATCTACAAATATTTTCTGCTTTTAACTCTTTTCCCGGCGTATATGTGTATATACGTTTTTTTTTTGTTTTTTTTTTATCGAACGTGTTCTTTTCAGACACAAAGTAATAAGCACGTCCAAAACATAATGCTTAAAAGCCATCTACAGACGTGTTTATAGGTCAATTTTGATTCGTTTTATGCCCTTCTGGACTTGAAACGAGTCCACTTGTCAGCTCATCTGTCTGGTAGAGGGTTAAACATCGCTCGGGTACTTCTATGTGCGGCTGTTTTTCCGTCATTATATAAAAAAAAAATATCGTCTGAAAATTAAACGTTTTTAAAGAATAATTGGCAGGGAAGAGGTTAAATTACCTGCAAATGGATGAGAAGCCGTAGAAAATGAGTCGATAAGTCATCTGCTTCAAGGTGTGACGTGTTATTCCTTCAGAGATTGTTTTTCTGTATAACTCCGTTCTAAAGAGACATCATTGGAAATACTCTTTTTTTTTCTGGAGCTAGACAAGTGATTACCATCCAGAAGATTACACACATTCTTTTAATGACCATTCTCAGTAAACCCTTGTGATGACTCTGCGTAGAAATCCTATTATTTTAAATAATCAGAAGAATATATTTGGTAGCAACGACCTAGAAGCATTCAAACTCATTTAAAATATATTCCTGACCCATAATAAGTCGTGGAACGACATTCAGTAGGTCACCATGACAATGATTAGATGGCTATATACTTTAATTTTCTGCCACGTCATTGGCTGGTTAGAACTTAGCATAAAAGTGCACTTATTAACGTGCATTTAATTACGTAACCAATATATGTAAATGGATGAATATGATTTTGAATAAATCTCCCCAATTATATATTTGTTTGTCCATCTGTGCTTACAAGTGTTCATGAAATATGACCGCATCCGAAGTAAATAAATATGGTTATGTATTTGAGTTTGTCTGTACGTGTAGATTCATAGAAGATAGAAAGATATGCCTTTCCTCCAGGACACGCCTCTTTGACATTAGACTTACTCCCTCAGCCTTCTCACTCCGCGCTTCAATCAGGTGTCGTTCTTCTGAGGAGAACTGTGTCGCAATTTACTTCCATTCACCCTAATGAAGAGCTCTATTATTCATCCACAAGGCACGAACAGACCTACTTCCGACAGACGCCAAAGAAGCGTTAATTGAACTCTTCGCGTTTTAAAAATTGGATGCAACAATTTGAATGGATCAGTAGATAGCAGCTCACTAATCCTGCAGGTGATTCGTGACTTATCGCTGATTCGAAGCAAATCTCGAAAAAATGATTGGATTTGACATAAAACCCTCTATCACGTGACAACATTGCTTTAAAATTCGAGAAGAAACAGTTAAGTATTATTGTTATTGACGCTCTTCGAGGTCTTCATAATATATACTGAATGACAATACTCCTGGATTGAATACAATGTAAGCCTGAAGATTCCGATACTCTTAATATTTAGCTATTTCCTTATGACGCAAAATTAATGTCGCTGTAAAATTACCGCATGTACTCGTGTAACACGCGATCTCGCGTGTCGTGCTACCCCAAAATTTTCATTTAGAAACAAGGATTTTATCATCTATCTCGAGTATCATGCGAGTTTCTTTAATGTACTGCCGTGTGAGGGTCACCTAGTTTTTCGAATAGCGATCACTTTGAAAATCAGCTTCTTCCTTAACGTAAATGATTGATGTTTGTCTGTGCGACGTCGGCCTAGTGACTGACACCTCCCAAAATATATTCAACAACCACTCACTCTCAACCACTTTCATCATGGAATTAGGCGATTTAATATAGGTTCATTTTTGTTATTTGAACGTTAGTCCCTGTTCGCTATATACGGAACATGGTGAGTTGACGCCTGACTCATTCGCACAACTCACAGATAACTCATGCTGACTTGTATCGACAGATGGACAAGTAGCGGGATAATGTATAGCAGGTTGCAGTTAAGAGTAGATATCTTTTTGTATTGATTTATTTTGTTCTACAGCATATCAGCCCCAACGGGTTATTTAATGCTGGGACCATGACAGGTACTACCAACCCCAAGTCAGAATGAACCTGGGAAAAACAGCAATTAAAAGGTGGTTCCATACGCCTCAAAATCTCCGGACCAGAGGCCTTGCTGCCGTATGTAGTTTATTGTCATACCCAGGAAGACTCATTGGTTCGGGGAGGTTACCCTTCTGCAGAAATACAGTCGACGTATTCTGAAGCCCCAGCTGACAAGATGGGTACATGTTTGCTTGAACGCCCAAGAATTGCACATTGCATATTAATATAGAGCATGATTTCATTTGATGCATCGTTTATTTTGAATCTGCTACACTTGATGATCTCTATAAGCGTACACTTCCCCTCTGACATGCCCTCTCCAGAACGCGGATGAATTTCGTATATTCTTACCACGGCTAAAGATACTGGGACTGTGGTAGGTTCATTGTATTACTCTAGAAAATGCCTACGGCCATGCTATATCTTATCAAGGTTCAAATGAAACCAAGAAAGGACTATTGTTGCCATATCTAGGTTGGTACTTCACTGTCCAGCCATGGCGGAGTTCAATATTTATTCCGTGGGTGATTAATTATTTTCTATCATGCAGCTTCTTTCCAAAAGATGTAACCTTATCAACCTTTCACTAAGCTATCGCTATTGCAATAACAAACGTTCAAAGGACTTCCATTTCTTAGTTGCACTAATTCAAAACTTCCCATCTAGGACACATCATGCTACGGACCACCTTATCTTCCAGCGCTATTGCCTTATGTAACAGACGCCCGATAGAATGATATACCCACCACATTGGCTTCTTCAAGTCTAGGATCAACTGATATCAAACACACACACACACACACACACACACACATATATATATATATATATTAAATATGAAGTGGTTTATAAAAATTGCTTTATCCTCAAAACGATCTGATAGAATTTGAACACCCACAGAGCCCACCTGTGAGAAAGCGTCTTATGTGATCAACAATTTGAACAAGGCCAACACGCTGAAGCCCTCGGCAACGAGGACTTGTGACTCTGTGCTATGGTTTTCAGGCACTTTGCCGCACACTGGGATCATCTCAGTAACATCAGTAATATCAGGAGGTTTCAAATCAACCGTGGTGAGATTCGAACCCGGGTTTCATGATCAGAATGGGAATGTTCTAACCACTCGGCCACGTGCCCATATACTCATAATATGTATCTCTTAATTCTTCCTCCTTCCTTGTGCCCTTAAAACAATCCTATTCACTATACCGCTAACGTGAGTGGTTCTTGGGTGAACAATCGCATGATAAAATATTATCAACTATATCACCTTCAGTAATCAATAAACAAATACCAAAACATTCATTAACTTCCATTAATTAGTTGAGTAACAACAATTGATTGTATGTCTGACAAGTGGAGTGGAATAAATCAACGGCTTATTTTCATTTTTAATATAACGTTAAAATAAACATTAAATTACAACAATTATTTTATTGACAAAAATCAGAGTTCACAATGTGTAATTAAATTAATCAATTACCTGGCATATAATGACAAAAATAAATTACTAATCGCTGTCAGATGAAAGTCATATTTCAATATAGTTATCAACATCCCCTTGACAAAAGAGTTATATACTCAACGATTTGGACAGCTTCTGATCCAGCATCATATATACACATTTATGTAATCGTCTTGGGAAATATATATAATGAAGAGTTTATATTTAAAGGCAACTCTTCTAACTATATACAGGAATCCCTCGATTAGGCTAATGTGTACATTAAAAGATACGCACTAATCGAAAACGCATTAATCGTATTACCGTCTTGAGTATGACGATAAACTGCATCCGCGTCCTGGGTAAGACAATAAACTACGTCCGGCAGCAAGGCTTCTGATCAGGAGGTTTTCAGGTGTGTGGAACCACGTCTTAATTGCTGGTGTTCCCAGGTCCACTCTGACCCGGGGTGGTTGCACCTGTTAGGGTCCCAACTATGGGCAAATAGTTAACATCCAGACTACATCTGCGTCCTGGGTATGACGATAAACTACATCCGCATCCTGGGTATGACGATAAAATATATCCGCGTCCTGGGTATGACGATAAACTACATCCAACAGCAAGGCCTCCAATAATATGTTTTTGAAAAAACAATGTTACCAGCTATACGTTTTCGAAAAAATAATGTTGCCAGCTATACTTTTTTGAAAAAATAATATTACCAGCTCTAAGTTTTGAGGAAAAATATTAACAGAAATAGATTTTCGACAAAAATATATTACATGAAAAAAAAGGAGTTGTCGGCATTAAATGACCCATTGAGGTTGATATGCCGTAAAACAAAACAAACCAGACCATATATAATAACTCAAAGGAAATGATGTAATTTGTTCCTCAACTTTTAGTCTCATTCACAATTTCCAATTTGCATACATTTTAATTAAAATATAGGTGCATATAAAAAGATATAATAAAAATGCTATGAAGTTTATTAAACTAATTTTTAAGAAAAACTGATTAAGAATGATTCAGCACTGTTCTTCCTATAATTGGCGATACTGAGAAATTGCCCATTCAAATTTTCGAAACATTACATATTCATTAGTATTTTAACTTAAAAATGTTATTCATAATCTTTCCATAGTAAATGCATACATCTTTTATATTTCGATATTCTTTAATAAATGTAAATTTCTGTAGCTAATTAAACCGTACATTTTTTTTAACAAAAAGTCAAGAATTTCTTTTTAAAACCTTCAAAATAAACACGAAAAAAATAAAAAATATTCCCAAAATTTTAATAGAGAGAAATATTCAAACGTGTATTATCGGCCTATATCATAATATTTATCTAATTATAACATTTTTAACACCAATGTAATTACTTAGCTAACGTAATACTTGACAAAAAATAGTTGCCCGTTTTACGTTTTTAAATTTTTAATTATTCGGTAATTATAAAAAAAGCAATTTTCAATTACTATGGTTACACTGAAAAAATTTTCACTGCACTAATCAAGTATTATGTATGTACTAATCGAAATTGGGTACATAAAAATGCTAGCACTAATTGAAAACGCATTTATCGAATGCGCATTTATCGAGGGATTCCTGTATATAATTAAATGTCTGTCCAATCGTTTTCAGAATACCGTTTGTTAACTCGACTAGCTACTGCCTAGTGTACACATCTGCTCAAGTTCATGTGTTTTACTTCAGCACCCATAGAGATAATCTTTGGTTTATAATGCAAGTTTCTTGGAGGCAGCTCATAATCTGACGTTATCAAAAGTTTGAATGCTCCTTCCCTTGCCCAGGATTACTTGTGATTACATACTAGCAAACAGCATTGACCTCAGAACATTTTCATGTGTGTAATTTCAATCTTAAGACTTGCTTTAACTGACGATATGGTTTTGGAACTGATTCTAGCTCAGTTGAATTCACTGTGAATAACGATTGTTCTGACTTCACCACCGGCCTCTCCGCGCCGTCGCCGTCATGTCCTGGGTCGACCAATGTGACTTGGTATTGGTCGCGGCACCAAATGTGACGTTCTAACCCTTTGCTGATTCGGATGGGAATCTGGTTAAATTCGGTATCAACTTTGTCGTTCCCAGCTCACCTCCAACGTCTGGTTACCGAAGTAACTACTTTGATTTCTAGTCTAACCTACCCACGTTGTGATTTGATTTTAGGTAGACGAAATCAATCAGTCGCCGCGCCGTAATGCAAGTCGAGTCCGAACAAGAGTAATACTGCACAAGTATATGTAAAAGAAAATAAAGTAACAACTCGAAAAGTTCAAATGTGTTATAAAAAAGAATAACAATATTTTATATCTGGTTGCTGAATACAGGACTGCTCGTTCTCCCAAACCGCTAATATGGATTCGTGACACCTTGCGCTTGTTAGGCGAGTCTTAACATCGTAAGTTGTTTTTTTTTTAAGAAACTGGTTTTTGGTGTATCTTCAGGCGATATTCGTAAAACTTGTTTTGGTGGTGTGAGTCTAAGTCGTTCTTCAAAAATAAATTGTTCTTGGTTAGAAGTTGAGGTCGTGATGCGTGATCTCAGTCAGCTTTCTGCGAGGCGGGTCTCAGAGCTCACAGCTCAACTGCAACTAACTTCTCTCTGACTCAACTTCAAACTCCAACTCAAGTACAAGTCAACTACTGTCCACTCGCTGCGACTCCGCTTATATGGACGCCGACCAAAACCGGGGTGGGCTTGTCGGGGTTTGAGGTTCCCTGATAATACTAAATCCACAATAAGGATCTCCTTTGTTCTCGGATAGGAAAATTTATTACTTTCTATTTTGGGAAGTCCTTACTTTTACTTAAAGGGAATCGTCCGCCCAAATTCTTCCTTTCTCATACTGGTATCTCACACCAATCCCCTCAGAGGGCGTCAACAGGTTCCTCTCTCTCTCTCACAGTGGCATCTCACACCAATCCTTTCAGGGGGCGTCAACAGGCCTCCCCTCCTTCTTCATAGTTTACCTTCGCCTACCGCTCACGCCACCCTTCAGCCAATGAACTCTCAGTAGCGTGGGTGTTTGCAATTATCGCTCAAAGAAAAAAAATTATCTTCTTTCCTTTTTTTTCTTTCTTTTTCTTTCTCTTTCACGAGCAGACCTCACACGACTCGTAGGATGGTCCCTAATCTCTATCTTAACCGAATGTCATCTGGAGTTCGTCAAAAAATCATTGCGGTTGGTCAATGATTTTCCGCACTTTGTCGCCAATTATCTGTTCCGATAAAAAAAAATTTCTATCATGGCCAGTTCTGACATAAAACAGGTGTTTTTCCCAAATGATATCTCCGCAGATAGTTAATGGTTTAATCTTTCCTTCTTTTTAACTTATGGGTGGTCCAGCTGACATTTTTCTCGGTCAGTGCCTGACCTGATTACTATTATCTCTTAGCATTCTGTTTTGTAGGCCACTTGACCAATTTGAAATTTTCATTATTGCCATGGGCAGACGGCTATCTTTTATTCGCTCCGTCGTAACATAAATCAAATTAAATCCAACAGATCCGATATCTTACTTTCTTCGCTAATGAAAATAAAATCTTTACCACTTTTCTTTGTTAGAAAAAATAACATCGCTCAGTGTCTTTTCGTGATAGCTTCTTATCACCTAAATTAATTCTCGCCTTTTTTCTTTTTTTTTTTTTTTTCACGCAACCCTAAATAGTGCCACATTGTGTTATGGGGTAAAAACATATGTTCGAAACTAAATTGAAAAAGTTGAATCCGAATTCATACTTAGAATTTTGAGTTATGCGCATGCGTGAGGAAGATTTGTAATTTATACAAGACAACAAAAGGAAATCATTTTTATAACGTCTAGGCACAATCGTTATACTGGACAATACTGAGTAGGCTGATTACGAGGATGAACTTAGAATTTCTCAAGTATTTGTGGTTTTTAAAAATATATGCAGTGTATATTTATGTTAAAGGCAAATGTATTAATAGTATCTTAGTATCATTTGAGTAGCCGGCACGTAATTCATTTGTTAGCTGTACACAGTTTTACTGAAGCTTTTAGAACGGGAAAATAAAGTATTTGCTCAACATGCTTGTAATGACAAAAGTACGTCAGGGTAGAATTTAAGAAAGCTTTATTCAACTGAGGATACAAGGTTCGCGTATAGTGTCATTTTATAGTCCCAGCAAACAGAAATAGCTCACCCAAAGAGGAGAGTACTAAGCAAAGGGAGACAACTCTTGATTACTCATAACAATGCTAACAACGAATCATCTCTTTTTCTTTCAACGGATGTGGATGCGAAAAGATAAGATGTTAGACCAGTGTTTTTCAACGTGCGTCCTTCGGCCCAAAAGTAGGTCTGAGAAATATTTTAAATGAACCTGGAGAAATCAGGAGAAGTGTAGTCATTATTTAGGATTTATACTTTCTACTACATTTTGCTTTTGTAATAAAAATAATAATTCCTGTTACGTGAAATTCCTATTTCTGCTTATGTAGGCCTGAAATTGTTTGACACCGAAAATGGGCCACAAAGAAGAAAAGGTTGAGAAAGACTTAGACGTTCCACTAGGAGACATTAACGATTCAATCGAAAGGACAAGGTGCGCTTAACCCATGTATGAGTGAAAGATTACTCTAAATTTCATCCAAAGAAGATCAACCTCAATGTCCCAAACCTGCATCAAAACTAAAATGAGTATTTTATATTTATCGGTTCCTTATCCATCGCCTTCTAAAATATACTTGACCATAAATATAGTAATTACTAATATACTATTTGACTTTGTACCAAAATGAGCGATTAATATATTTACTTCGAATATATATCATTTATTTACCATGCGTGATACACGCTTAGGCGATGATGTATCTTTCGATACCTGACTGACGAGGCAGATTTTTCCCGCAATAGGTTGCCATTTCTTTCTGCAGCAGACCAGTTACCATCCAAAGCTATAGAACCCGGTCTGTCCTGATACTTACCCATAGCTGGTTGGGAGAAGAATAGGATTCATACCTTACCCAAGCGTATTAGAACGTAAGTGAATGGATTTGACTGGAATTCGAACTCGGCTTTCCGATTCCTCAAACCGAGCCGCTATCCATTACTCCACCGACTATCTAAAAAAAACTGCTGTATATATACTTGATTAAGCCTAATCTGGGTAGCAAAGAAAACTATTTTCTTTGCCGTTTCTTTTTTTCTGAAAATCCACATTTTAAATTAAAGTTCGGTTTGGTATGTTTAACGTTATATCAACTCTTTATGGCTTAATTAATAGCAAAATTTAATTTTATTGGGTGGATTTGTAATTTTTGTTTCAAAGATATACTGCTGGTAATTGTTCTCTTCCTTTTCCAATAGTGTATTGCTGTTAATTATTTTACTATGAAAATGTATTGCTGGTATTCATACTACAAAAAATTACTTTTATACTTTCATGTTTTCACCCCATTTTATGGGTTTACTATTCGACCATACCACCCCGAATCTGGATTGGTTTAGGAAAAACAGTAATTAAATAGGTAGGTCAACGCTCCTCAGAACCCCCCACCCCAATCTGAAGCCTTGAGGCCGGATGTAGTTTATCCTCATACTATTTAAATTAATAATTCATTTACTATATAATAGAAAAATTATCTTATATAACATGATTCGTCTTTTTAATATACATTTTATTAAACTTGATTTAACCGCTGTATGTGAGTGAAAAGAAAGATTTTTAATAGTTTCACCCCAAGTAAGGCAATAAAGTCACTAAGATATAACGTGTCACTGAATGTTCAAGAATGTGAGAAAAGGAAAACATTATAAAAAAGAGAGAACAATAAAAGAACAGGAAGTAAAAAGACAGAGGATAATGATGGATATTGCATTTACATTATTGAAGATCAATGTTGATTGAAAAGCAAGAAGCCAGTAGAGAGTTCCACAAGCGAGAAGTCAGGAAAAGAAACTGTTACATGAAACCATTTCAACTGTGAGAATGAAACCTTGTCGCCAGTCTAATACTGTACTTAAATTACTAAAGTCTAGCCACAGAAGAAGAATACTCATCAGAACAATTGGTATGAAAATATTTATAGAAAAGCCATAGAAAAGCCATGTTACATTATTGGAAAAGTGACTGAAGCTGATGATAGGACCAATAAAAATGATGTTTAGTTATTTTTGTCAAGGGAAACGCAAATTACATGGCCATGGGTCAAGTTGATAACCATATTGAAATATGGCTTTCATCTGACAACGACTAGTGATTTATTTTTGCCATTTTATAAAAGGTAATTGACTAATTTAATTATATACTGAGAATTCTTGTTCTTTTCCAATTAATAAAACAATTGTTGTAATTTATCGTTTATTTTAACCTTATAAATAATAAAATAAAAATATAAAAATATTCAAAACGGAAAAGCAAGTCGTTGTGCATAATTAAATCTGTATTCGATTTTCCTTTCCGGGATATTATAAAATGATATCCTTCTGTATATATGATATTGTTCATTGTGTACTAGTGTGAATAAAGTAGTGTCCGATTTAATATAAAAGAGCTGTTAAGTATCTATTAATAAATATACCGTGTCTAACTGCAAAATTGTCGAAATCGTATACATCGTTGTATCTTAGAAATGATTTAAAATAACTTACTGGAATTCTCCGAGTTTTTCTAAAACTATTGGACCGTAATTTGAAAATTAAGAATGTATAATTACTTTTCAAGCTTAACAGAGAAATCGTGATGAAATCGATCATAAACGAAAACCAAATATTCATCATTAATCATAGATCGGAAGCTCATAAAAGTTGAAATATATATATATATATATATATATATATATATATATATATATATATATATATATATATATCAGAAGATCATCAGATTTTACTTCCAAAGGTTGAAACTTCAACCTTTGGAAGTAAAGTTATTATTTAAGTAATTTATTACATAGAACTTTAAAATGGTCTGTTTTTATTTAAATTATTTGCTCTGGATTTACATTGAGCTCTCTGGATTTTATCCTCCTTGTGTTTACCCATACGGATTACCTAGTTTTACATAAATGATATATATATATATATATATATATATATATATAGATATAGATATAGATATCGCAATTGAGTACTGGTGTTAATAAAATGACAGACCTATTAATTATATATTAATAAATATATATACATTATTCCTCGCCGGTAGCACGACGCGGAGTTTCATGCACCACACAATCTTCAGGTGCTGAGTAGAGACTGACCGTTATGCAATTTAAATGTTAATGTAAATATCTACTTAATGCAATGCTGGTGAATCCATATATTATACGGGGATTACTGGTTTTTAAAAAAATAATTTGTATTAAATTAAACGGAATTTATAATTTAAATAAAATTGGATTAATGACTTTATCATATATATATATATATATATATATATATATATATAGTTGGATTGGTGTGAGTTTGTGACCCTGGGTTTCACGCTATTTGTGATCGTCTGAATGGCGTAAAATCCAGGGTGATAAACTAAATATGTTAGCTCTATCATTGAGCACTTTCCAATAAGTACTGCGCATATATAATATATAATATATATATATATATATATATATATATATAAATTGCACACACATATATATATATATATTTATATTTATATACATACACATTTTACACACACACACACACACACACACACACACACACACACACATATATATATATATATATATATATGGATAGATAGATAAATATACCAACAGTATAATTAATAATGCTACAGTATCAAATAATTTTAAGTGTTAATAGAAAATAAACTTTAAAAATGAAGGTATAAAAATTATAATGTATCTTTTGTGAAAAGAAATGCTATTAACGAGTCACATGGTACAGAGGAATAGAAAATGAAAAATATCCCAAGAAATATTAAATGTGAATTCATACAGAAATATTTATCCTTGTAACATCTACAGCAATAAATGCAAATTACTATCTGAATCTATGAAATGAGGTTTTTATCATTATTTACACTGTTTATATTGTCCTCATCTTTGTCGTTATTGTGACATTTCTGAACTGAACCCTTAATTTAATTCACAGGTGTAGACTGTTCGCCTTACACATGACATAGTAATTTTCAGTTCGATCCGGACCGGGCACTGTGTACGTGGAATCGGTCGAGTGGTAACTGAGCAGAACTAAATAATAATAATATCGCAACGAGATATTTTTACACATGGGCAGTAGAACGAGAATAATCTAAAGCCGAAGTCTAAATAAAGGTTTCAGTTCAGAATTCCTCGTAGGAAGGCCAGAAAGCATAACGAGATGAAGGAAATAGACTGTAAATTTTCTCGATATATTTCTGAGATGAGGTATTATGTACACTATTTACATTGTTCGGAGGGCACATGGCACAGTGGATAAAGGCGTTAGTTAGAACCAGTGACAGGAACCAAAGAGTGTGAGTTCAATACCTGGTTACGGCAGGGGAGAACTTTGATAGGGGAATTAACAGAAGATAATTAATAACTGACATCTATTAGACATGACACGTGGAACTAGAACAGTTTACCACTGCGCGCGAAATAAAGAGCTCAGTTCGACATTGCAACCATCTGAAACCGTCCGAAACGTTGTGATAAATATGGCAACAAAGATGAGGACGATAGTCGGAACAATGTAAATAGTCTTTTGTAAATTAAGTTTTAAGGACAAATAAGAAAAATTGTTTTTCAAAATCAAAATAATTTGCGAAATAAAAAGGAATGAATTTCTTGGGAGAGGCAGGCATAGTAACAAATATCTACTTTGCTAAATAAAATGAGATTAAGTATAATAAATAAAAATATAAATAAATAACTATAGTTGCATATAAACTTAATCAATAGCATTTTTGAAGATCAATGTTGAATGGAAGGCAAGAAGCCGGAAGAGAGGTATACAAGCAAGAATTGCGATAGAACAAACTAATAGCATATAACTTGCTGTTACATCTAGATGTTTCAACTGTAAAATGATGAGCAATTACCATGAATGTATTTATAGGAAAACACAGGGAAGCTACATTACCGCAATGGAAATGTGAATGATATCGAGATGCCAGGTCAGGACCAATAACATTGCACAATCTTATTTGGATTTTAACATGAAATTCTAAATATATAGTAGATATGGCAGCAACAGTCAAAGCAAAAACGAAAGGTGCACTTATAAATACACAAGATTGATTCTAGGGAGAAAAATTGCCTACCACAGCACAGTGAATTAACTTAGCTAGCTGCAGACCTAGCAATTCAATATACTTTTGCTGTTTTTTTTTTTTGTCAGCGGAAAATGAGTACACCGCTAGAAGCAAACGTTTATTTCCTTTGATATAGTAATATGATTTTCATAACATGCGTATATATAGAGAGAACGCAATGTCACAATATAGTTAATATAAAGTGAGAGTTTTGAGTTTATAGACATTTCAATGTATTGAAAAGAAACATCTTGGTAAAAAAGAGCCGTGTTTCACCGTCAAAATAATCCAGACTACTAAAAGAAAACACATATTTTTATCAAGATACAAAATTTAAAGACGCTCAATCGATATATGTGGCCGTATAACAGGCCATGCTGCTAGTACACACACACACACACACATATATATATATATATATATATATATATATATATATATATATATATATATATAAAAGAAAAGAACAGTAAGATATTAAATCCGGTGTTCTTATAGATATTTTTATTTTTACAAAATAGTGCTCAATGTAAATTTACAGAGCATTAATATTATAAATTAATTGATTTAATTTTAAATCAATTAATTTATTTATTATATATATATATATATATATATATATATATATATATATATATATATATGGAATAACTATATTTTATATATATATATATCAAGTACAATATAAGGATAAAATGTATGGCTAGATAGAAAGTTATCGTGTGACGCGTTTCATTATTTAGGATTTTAATAGACTAAGTTTGTCTTATACGCTGATGCGACTACACATGCGGACGAGTAAGAGAATCTGGAAATTTTAAATTTAAAAACAGATTTTTTTTATATATGCTTTTGGTATCTGCCTATATCCCTGAGCTGTGGTATTATGATTATTTACATTATTTACATTATTCGGACTGTTATCCTCATCTTTATTGCCATATTCACAATGTTTCGGCCATTGCACGCTCCGGCCTTCTTTAGAAATAACCGAGACATCAGGGAGAGGCATGACACGTGGAACTAGAGCAATTTTACCTCGGTTGAGGAAATAAAGATTTCAGTTCGAAATTCCGATCATCTGAAGAAGGCCGGAACGTACAACGGCCGAAACGTTGTGAATGTGGCAATACAGATGAGGTTAAAGTCCGAATACTATAAATAATGTCAATACTTTTGGTATAATCGATTTCATTCAGATATTTTGTCGTACTTCTTTTCCCCTAACATTTGTTAGGAATTACTGATAGTAAAAGAAAATGAGAATACTTTAGTAGCAACAGAATCGTAAACAAGAATAAAGGTTTAATCCTCTACTCCTGTTCAAGAAACAGGGAATATATACAGACTAAAGTAAAACTTGTCTTAGCCATATACGTTTCATCCTCTGATGGATATGTTGAGGGGTTCTCCCCTTTTTACACAAATGGACTCACCCATGGTATACATATACTACTGCTAGTGAATACCCGAGAGAAGAACGAGAACGAGCAGGAACGTAACGAGCAAAAGTCACAGTGAGCAAGCACGTAGACTCAGTAAGATGTCATACAGTGATACATCGATACCAAAGACTGTATATATATTTTGCTACTAACCCGCATTCCTGGAACTACTAACCTGCATTATCAGTTTGTATTATTACATTAATACATTTATTTTCCTATATTTCTTCTTGACGTTTCTTATTTATTGGTACCGGATTTCATCCCGGAATCCACAACAGGATATTAACAAGTTTGTTTTTGTTTTTTTATTGTTGTTTTGTTTTTTTAAGCATTTCACCCCAACCAAGGTGGGCGTGCCACTAGAGGTTACAGAAAGTAGAAGCAAGCGTAAAGAGGCCTGATAGAGGAAAAGATGAAGTGAAGGATAGGGAATTAGATCAAGGCATCTGAAGAGGTCGATTGACATTACATTTGAATATTTGAAGATTATAGTTATCAGGGAAGCAAGTAAGAGGAAAGGAGTTCCACAAACGGGAAGTGCGAGATATAAATCTATTGGAGTAGAAGACATGGCTACATTTAACAGTTTCGACGGCGAAGGGGTGCGACAGAGATGCCAACCTAGTAGCACGCTTAAATTCATGCAGCTTGGGAACCAGCGAAAGTAGCTCGTCAGGGCAGTTACCGTAAAAGTATTTGTAGAAAAGACCGAGGAAAGCGACGGCACGTCTGTGAGAAAGTGATTGTAGACGAGATGCCAGATCAGGACTAATGACATTGCATATCCGTCTCTGTATTTTGTCGAGGACCTTGAGACGAACCGCGGGGGCTCCAGACCATATATGGCAGCAGTATTCCATGCAAGAACGAATGGTTGGTTTGTAGATTTGAAGGATGTACTCAGGTGAGAAAACTTTCTGACGCGACACCTAGAACCAAATTTCCTTGCGGCAGATGAAGCCATTCATTCAATGTACTTGTTACATCTTAGGTCAGCGGACAATGTGAGAGGGAGCAGACACAGAAAAGCTCTGTCGTGGAGTTGAGCATCAAACAGGTGTTTCGTAAAAGTAAGTGAAAACGTGTAATTTTGATTTTTACACGTGCACAAAAATATTTCAACTGACAATCATGTAAAAATAAAATACAGTGTGTGAAGTTAAGGGCTAACTTTTGTACATCTTAATTTTTAATTAATATTTTTATTCCACGTAGATAAAATGTTTGGAAGTAGTTGCAATTTTTAAAATAAATGTTTTGCTTAATTCATATAATGTTCAATTAAGATTTGCTGATTATCTGGAAAAAATAGACAATATTTTTAAGCTTATCTTCGGAGTGTTTTTTCCATTGCGAAACATCATATAACATAGGAATTAGCACTGCATTTGTGTGTCAGTTAGATAAGGCAATTTCCCCATCATACCATTCCGGTGTTTCGAGACTGACTCACTTCCAAGTAGTCCGATGTCTTCCAGGCTCTCCAGTTGTAAAGTCAATAATTTGAGTAATTATTGCACATGTGTTGATCTCAATAAATTTACTGCAGTCATAAAAACAAGAAGAAAAGACAGACAAATGCGTTATGGACAAAGCCAAGAAGTACTCTGATAGATATACTAGGACAAAAACCATAACACCTTTGTAAACTCCATGCAACGTAGCATAGTTGTCATTAGGTGTTAGAAGTTAGACACGTTTACGTAGATTTTCTCTAGATTTTTGGCACTTCAGTTTATATAAAAATCCTGACAACAAAATGCATATTTCACTGTATACGCCTCTACAGCTACAAAGACATATGCGTCTTGTTAAAATGTTTGGCTGATCTCCAGTCTTTGACGATTTTAGGCAGATTTCAGGCGCCTATTAGTTGGCAAGCATTCAGGTCCCGCCAACCACAGTTTGGCCGTTGTGCAGCCTCATTTGGACGTTAGTAGAATTGGTTTAAGTACGAAGGAGCGCCCCACTCGTGTATTCATCCCATTAATCTATATTTGCCCTGCACGAAAGCACTAAATTCGATCAGTTTTAATAAGGAAATTTAGCACTGTTGATACATTTGGAGGTACTCAGATCTCGTGTTACTTACTTTCCGAATAATGCTTGAAACAGAAATTTTCCCAGGCGTTAAATTGCTATGATTATTTACTTTTAGATTTTAGAAGTTTGCGAATAAGAATGTTGCTTTTGTTTCTTGATCGCTTTACTAAAAAAAAAAAAAACGCTAATGCTTAAAATGTTTTTCGTTTGACTTACAAATAAGCAAAAATCAGTAATAATTCTACTATTTACAGTATTTATTTTTATACAATTTCTGCAATAATATTCTTAACACAAGAGAAACATTTCAGTTTCAAGACACGAATAAACTGAATGAAATTCGTTCAGGTTTACACATCATAAATTTAAATTAAAGTCGTGTAAACCTTTACTTTCCTCAGGTCTCCCAGAGACAGTCTGACTTTTTAGTCTTAAGAAAAAACTTAACTGCAACTAAATAGTAGTAAAAAAAAAAGGCGCTTTATTTCTTGGCCCTACGTATTGACTCTTTGGGGGAAAATTAAGAGAATTATAGTCGGATTAGAAGTTGTTATAATGCTATTAAGATATCCATCTCGGTTCCAATTTTCTTGACAAGTCTCTCTACAAAGCACTTTTCTGTCCATGTAATCTCTCCACCTTTTTGGCGTCTTGAAAATCGCATGAGTTTTACATATTTTTTGGTAGTTCAGATACTTTTCGTTTTAACTCGATGAACGCATTTTGGGGGCATTCCGTCCTGCATCATCGATATTACTTTTTTCAATTAATCAAATAGACGTTTATTTTAGATATTTAATGCGTACTTGATCTATGGATCTACAATATCATCGGCCCTGACCTGGCTTCTCAACTTCAATCATTATTTCAACGCCGTAACATAGGTCTCCTGCAACCTTTCTACAGAGTCCCCAGGAAAAAAGCGGAAAATTTATTATCACTATTTAATCTTTCATGAATAATTGAATAAACTCTAATAATTTTCTTGAATATCCATGACCTTTAATAATCATTCGACTCTCGCCTAATAACTTAACTCTGATTGGTTCTTTTATGGTTGATTAATTGCTGCTCCATCTTTTGACTTGTCATTTAAAGGTTATTTGCAGACAATCTTCATGTTTCGTTCTGCCATTCTCGTATGGCTAAACAACTCACTGATTTTGAGCGTGAAGTTATCGATGTGAGGATTGACGAAATATCCAGAAATTATTCCTGAATATTTCAGTTACATCAGTTGTCATCAGTTTTCACGTCTTTCTGAATTTAATGCTATTTACTGCGCACACTGTATAAGTATTTTCATGGTAATTGTTCGAATGACCTTTAATATTTGGTAACTTCCCTCACGAATTTAAGCGCAGTACTATATTGGCATTTCGGTCTCACCATTTTAATGATGACTTTGCTAGTTTTTACCGTAATCTCTTTGCTCATAGTTTCTTTTCTCGTACTTCAATCTTGTGGAAATCACTTCCAGCTTCTTTCTTTCCTGTCAACTACTTTCTGGAAAAATTTAAATCCTACGTCAATCATCATCTCCTGTCTCCTTAAATCCTAGTCTTCTAATGTTCTCCCTCTCCTCAAAGGTTTCTCAGTCTCTTTCACTATTAGTAACTCCTTGTTTGTTAGTGGCTTTATTTGAAATGTCTTAAAAAGTGTTTATACCTATATTTAAATTTAAGTCAATTTGTATATTGTAAATATAAAAACTTCTTGTTGGTAATAGAAGAGGAATATACTTAACTCTGCTTCGGCTTTATAAACAAGATTTTGGTACATGTACAAGATGATAAAGAAAAAGTAGTAAAAATTAGTATTGCACTATCATCTTGATTCCAATTGTTAGTAAGGGAAAGTGAAATACAGGGTGACTGAAAAGTAATTCTCTGTTTTATGTATAATAGACTTCCCCATCTAACTGTAATTTTTACAAGACGGGAGAGTTCATCATACATAAAATTACTTTTGGAATTACTTTTCAATTACGTTGTATTTCCCTTTTCCTGCTTCCTCTTCGTAACAACAGGAATGAAGATAAAACGAGAAAAATTGTTGTAAAATCAGTATAATGCTATCGTTGTAAAATGTGTCCATAAAGTAAAACTCCTACAGTCTAAATTTATCTGTTTTTATTTACGTTTTCTAAATAGGAATTAACAATAAAAACATGTCTAGACAATTATTTTTGCTGCACCTGCATATTTCCATTCATTTTTTTCTTAAACTCTCATATTTGTAGCCGTTTTAGCAGAGATGATTCCCCCTGGAAATTAGTATAAAAATAAGTATTCTTTCGTTTATTTTCTCCAATTCAAACCTTCCAAAAATATTTTCTTGTTAGACTAAATTATTCTGTAGTGTTATCAAGCAAAGAAATAGTTTGTGTAATGGGAAAATTTATGGAATCGTTTTTTTTTTTTTATTCAAATATTCCGCAGGTTTTGTAACACAATTAATTGATAAAAAAAAACTTTAGGTTGAATAAATAAAGCACCTCACCAAAACAACAGTTCATAAAATCCGTAAACTTTATGGTAGGCCAGAGCTGTTCAAATTCTATCAGATCGTTTTGAGGATAAGTGAATTTTTAGAAACCACTTCATATTTAATATATATATATATATATTTATATATATATATATATATATATATATATATATATATATATATATATATATATATATATATATATATATATATATATATATATATATATATATATATATATAGTGAGGCATCACTCTCAATGTGCCAAACATGAAAATATTAGTCGTGGAACGCAGTAACATGCGAGTATTGTTTTACTCATATTTTATATTTGTACTGTTTTGTATACATTGCATTGATCATAACAGCGTCCCTGTATATATATATATATATATCAAAGGATAATGTCAGAGTTGAGTTGTACCAGGAAAGAGTAGTATTAAAAAGTGCTCAATACACATGTGAAAAAAAATTTTTAAAAAATAACATGTAGAGATTTAACTTTAAAAATTAGATCAATTTATTTCGCTACCTTGGTTTCAAACTTACGTATCCACGGGCATTTGACCTCTCAGCGTTTTATCAACGCTATAGTATTTTTCTGTTGGCAGGTGCTGTTGTAATGCTTCGCCTCTTTTTAAATTTTCCATCTTACAATCGGATCCCTGGTGGTTTTTGTTTAAAATTCCACAGTTCTATCAGCCGTCTAAGGATGCCTTCAAGGCGTGGAGCTTGTATTTACGGTCCGTTTTGTGTATAGGTCTATCTTTTCTCTCTTAGAATGCAGTATATATATATATATATATATATATATATATATATATATATATATATATATATATATATATATATATATATTAAATAAATAAATAACCACGTAGGCAATGATTGCCCGCTAATTTAAGTTCCATGTGTTTGCTGACAATCTTCAGGTACCTAGTAAGTTATATACCACCGGACAAGAACAATTTGACAAGCAAACCAAACTCGTACAATAGGGAGTGTAGCAAAAAGTGTTCAATAACAAAAGAAACTTATGTACAGAGGTCGAAGCATTAAGTAAAATGTACTCAACAGGACGGGACAACCAAATTGTCGTTAGAGCATATATAGTTCCAAGGTTTGAATAAGCAGCTCGAAATAGAGTTTGGCCAAAAGAAGCCTTCTAACATGTAAGTGGTCTATGCCATAAAAATGACAGAGCTTTTGAATATTGATTCAATCACCAGGTAGGGAATAACTCACCACTACTTTTGTATATATATATATATATATATATATATATATATATATATATATATATTAAATACTACAGACAATTCAGAAAACTTTTGATATGTTGAGCAATAAGCATAATCGGATAGACAGCATTTATTTAAAACACGTTGTCTACCTAATGTAGATTTTGGTGGAAAAATAATATATATATATATATATATATATATATATATATATATATATATGTGTGTGTGTGTGTGTGTGTGTGTGTGTGTGTGTGTGTGTGTGTATGTGTGTGTATGTATATATATATATATATATATATATATATATATATATATATGTATGTATATGTTTGTGTGTGATTAACATTCCAATGAGTATCCGAAGCAATGACAAGTATATAATAAATTTGAAAAAAATTTTTAACAATTTATTTTAAAAAAAAAAAAAAGGACCATTATATAAGCGGATTTTATTTCAACCAAATTTACACTATCGCGACAAAACTGAGCTGAAATTATTAAAATCTAATTTAAAAAATGATGCCTTTAAGATATAAAAATCTCGCGCGTTCAGAGTCGTCATGGATATCACGTTCGGTGACGATAGCATAAATTTAATTGAAATAAAATCTGTTTATAGGATGACGCTGTTTGATCGGCACATATTAACATACGTTTTCTTTCCAAATTTTCTTTTACCATACCTATCTATCTATCTATCTATCTATCTACTTACCCATGTACTTATCTAACACGCTCTCTCTCTCTAATACATATATATATATATATGTGTGTGTGTGTGTGTGTGTGAAAGAGAGAGAGAGGTGTATGAAAAGTATTTAAAAGCATAGTTTCTCTACTCTACATTTTATCATATCATCTATATTTTAGAATCACTCGATACCCCTTTCAGAAAAGATTTGTGATTTAATTTATGACTCGCGAATATCATCACATTTAACTTAGGCAGTTCTAAAATTATTAAAATGTACACATAAGAAAACCATCACCTCCAATATTAAAAGAATATTTTGAGGATGAATATTTCCATTTTATTCGCACGCATACACACACACACACACACACACACACACACACACGAGTGTGTAAATATAAGAATGTGCACCCTCCTCCCATATTTACAGTGTCACAATCAAATGACTTTCATTTGCAATGATTGGAGACATTATGATTTGAGGCGCCAATTTGAACGGATATTAGATAACCACGATCTTTTAATAACTTGAGATTTCACCTAATTCTGATATCAAACAGTTGTGGCTGTGGTATGGAAAATATGTCTATATTCAGCTCAATGTTTGCCCCCTTCGCGGTGTTTTATATTTACCCTTCTCGGTATTTCATATTTGCACTCAGCTATTGGGGACAGTATGTCTGTCTTGGACGATTTCAGTGCCGGGTTTTTATACGTTAAACAATATCCACATGACGTCAAACCAGCCATATCTTCCCGTGGAAGACTAATATACCAGAAAACGAATTATATTGTATTGGACAGAATAGTACGCATTCGCACGTTGGCAGAAAAAAATGGCAAATAAGAAATGATATTTCCCAATTAGATTGCAATCCATATATTTGACATCGATATTTTATTTGGCGTCTTCGGTAAGTTCTTAATGTTCGCATTTGCGGAAATTGGTCCGGATTGACGAGATCAGCGGCCATGAACAGTAAATCTTCCGACAATTTCAACGGGTTTGCAGAAGAGTTGTCAAATAAGACAGCGCTTGTTAATACGTGGAAATGTCTTTTTCTTCTTGATAACATATATTTATTATCTCATTTTTTTTTCTAAATCATTTACCATATAACGACGATTTTCTATCTATCATTGTGTTTCAAGATGTTCCTATTTTTTTTTGTTTTTTTGTCTATGCCATGCGTTCAGTTTTTACCTTTATTTCTTTGTATTTTTACGGCTTCCTATTTCCTTGATAGCGATTTCATATTAATATAGCTTCTTTTTGTTCAAATGTATGCCGCGGTTAGCAAGGCTAAGGAGAATAAAGAATCGTAAATTGAAAAGGTTCTTAAATAAGCTGAGGATTTTGAAATACATAAGCATTACTTCCATTACATTGACGAATGCAAAAACTTATGGAATGTTGCACCATATCTATAACGCAGTCAAAATGTTAAATGCAATATATTTCCGTGAATTATTACAGAGATGATTTTATTGTTCCATTTTATGTTATTATTCTTATTATTGATTACAAATCATCAGGACATGCTACAGAAGAGTCTGGAATCTTTTAAACGTTGGCATTGAGAGCTAATACTTTATTGATATATTCACACACACACACACACACACACACATATATATATATATATATATATATATATATATATATATATATATATATATATATATATATATATAAAGCCTGGAACCACCCTAGGTGTTCCTGACTCTTTAGGATTTATTTAATCTATCCCAGCTCTCTACCTAGCGTATTGAGCACTCTAAGTTTTAGCTTTATTACTCGCTTAGGTATTTTTTTTTATTTGGCTTAAAAACCTAAGGCACTGGACGATTTGTTTCTCCCTGTTTGGATATTTCTAGTTCTTTTTTTTTTTCCAATTGTTTCCTCGGGTACCAATGCGTTTTGATACACTTGCAAATTGGGCTATCCGAGGATATATATATATATATATATATATATATATATATATATATATATATATATATATGTGTGTGTGTGTGTGTGTGTGTGTGTGTGTGTGTGTGTGTAAGATGAGAACGAGTTGAGTAAAATTCTAACGTTCGTAACATTTAATTTAAAAGAAGGTTCAATACAAAGTAGATCAATTTTATTTATTTTAGGATCTTACACCGTCAAAATCGTCAAAATTACACGTCAAAATCGCTACACAGTTGCTGTCGTGTTTCGATGTGTATCAATGCATCTCATTAGGCGATTGTATATGACTGGCGAGTGAACGATTTATTTACATTTAAAAGCAAAATACAACCACTTTCTTATCTGGGTTTTAAGGTTGCTGGGCTTTACTCTGATGAGTCAATTAAGTATGACCTACGTTAAATTTAAACTAAGCAAAGAAGTATAATTAAAATTATTTTTTATAAAAGATTAATATCACGTTCCAAGATAAATGTCATTAATGATACTGGCCAAAGTAATTGTAGGAATTCTGACCAGTGCCCATTGCTAAACAAATGTTTAACTAAATCTATTGTTTATCTTTGTACTATCTCTACATTAGAGAATCCGACGGTTGAAAAATTCTATATTGGTAGTACTAAGAATGCATTCAAGACTAGGTAGCATTAGCATAAATTGTCCTTCACCAATAGTACTTACAGAAATAATACATCACTTTCTAGATATTTTTGGAGTCTAAAAAATGATAATAATACTCCTAAGTTGAAAAACTGGAATTTGATTTGAATATTTGAATATTTGAATATTTAGTTGTACTGCGTTGCACCATATATGTTTTATCTTTCTATTTGTAAGATTAATTTGGATTTAATATAATTTTGTATTAATCTCCTGGTAGTATTAGCAACATCTTGTACGGATGTATTGCTATTTGGTTGGCATTTTTGACCTTTTACATTGATTGGTTAGTGGGATTGATATCTTATATGAAGAATCTTTATTCAACAGTTGCATAATAATTAACAAAATAATTCTATACTTCTATATTTTTTCCTGTTTCTTAAAGAATCTATTTATTTATCAACTATATATATATATATATATATATATATATATATATATATTTCATGTAAGAAAATCACAAAGCATATAACTTGTTTAGCATTTTGCTAAATTACATCTCCACCGCATATTCCTTCTTAGGAAACGGCACTGTCTAGTTTATATAATCTCTGTAACTATTTGTATCCGCTTTAGTTTATTGCCTGGATTCCTGTAGCTGCCAATCTACGGGTCATGACCCATTTATAAAAAATATTTTTTAATCCTGCTTATTCGCTTAGTTTAAATTTAATGTAGGCCATATTTGATTGGTTGATCAGAGTAAAGCCCACAAAACTTATAAACCCTCCTTTTTCTTTTTTCGTAAAAAGAGATTGTATTTGGCTTTGAAATCTAAATAAATCGTTCATTCGCCAGTAATTTACAATCGCCTGATGAGATGCATTGATACGCATCGAAACACGACTGCAATTGTGTAGCGATTTTTCGGTTTTCGGTGTAATATCCTAATATATATATATATATATATATATATATATATATATATATATATATATATATATATAAATTTGTCTATTTAGGCAGCAAATTCTCTTTTAGACATGTCTGATTGAATAAAGTACAGTCATTATCTGCTAATTTCTTATAAAATCCGTTCATACTCACGAATAACCTTCCGAGTATTGATGTTAAAAGATGAGAGAAATTTGCTATAGCTGCTTAAATTAATTTTATTTTCATTTCCCAAGTAGTTTCGATCTTTTTCCAGGATCATCTTCAGGGGTGCAAGTGGTACAAAACTATATGTTGTTCATTAGTATAAGTATTTATATAAAGATGTGCGTTGTTATCCATTACCGTAATGTTTTCATTATGCTTTTAAATGCAAAACGTTTGACAATGTGCAGAGCGTTCATTAGAACTTGATATATATATATATATATATATATATATATATATATATATATATATATATAGACACACAGGGTGCGATGGATAAATTGTCATCTTAATCACGCAACCAGGAAAACAATACTGACATTTCATTTTAACGGATATATTTACGAAAATTACACAAAAATATTTTGAAATACAAAATGTCTTCAATAAAATCGCATCTGACTGTCTGGTAAATTAACGAAACACAATTTTTTTTTTTTTTTTTTGCAAAGAAAGAGAAAAATAAATGTATGCAATTACTAGAGAGAGTACATAAATCATTTTGAGAATTGCTCGGTCAGAGATTTTTTATAAATAGTTAAATAGAAAAAATATTAACCATTTGCATTTTAATCGATAAAGTTTTCCACTGTAATTTAACATTACATAACACATCAAGTATAGTCCTTTATTTTTAGTGTATGATATTTGAATAGTTGTACTACCGTTCCTTATAAGAAACCATTCCACAGAAAGCAATAGAAGAATTGTCAATGAACAGCATCATATATGAGTTGAAATGAAATTGTAAAATAAAACATTCATAAAGGCCAAAATTCATATTTATTTAAATTTAATTATTATCCAGTTATGAAAGGTATTTGTTACTCATTTAATATTCTGAAGCGAAGAATTTCAGTTACTAGTCAATACACTAATCCAAACGTATCAGAAAGACGGGAAAACATATTTATATATCTTAATGAATATACGGCTTAAAATGGCAACGTGTAGGCCTAAAACGGAATTATATGAACTAATGTCTACGTTAAATAACGCACATCCTAATTTTATCAACATTTCTCTGGGAGATAACTCTTCAAATATCAGAATTTCTGTATTCTTTGAATTCCAAATAGAAGAAATTCAATTTATTACGAATTCTTGCTTCTAAACATAGCTTACAGTCGCTTTAAGCAGCTACACATATATAGTCAGTATTATGAGATTCTGAACAAAATATTTATTCAGGTGCTTAAAAGTGCTTAAAAGTTTATCGAATGTTAAATCAATCATGACATTCTTCTAAAAGAGGATACATTCGTAATTGTAGCATTTTGAATAGAAATTCTTTTATTCAATAACTTTTGGCTTTCCTCATACATTTTTCTTTTTCGCTTAATTCACTAAGTCTAGAAGAAAAAGAAAATGGAAGAAAAGGATAATTGAACATAGAATAGAATAGAGATACTTTCGTCCAACACCGTACATTGGTACAAAATATCAACCTGAAAACTCAACTCATATTCTTAAATAGCTTGGTCAAATCAAGAATTTTTAAATGGATATTATACATGGATTCAAACACATTCAGAAATATCTAGCTGTGTACAACCGTATTCTAAAATCAATGATGAAAAATGGCTTTAATAGAGATTTCGATATGTTATTCCATACGTGATAGAGGATTAGAGTGATTGTTTGAAACAAAATGCTTGAATACAGTAACTTTAGAAAGCGTCCTTTTCATTTACATTTTTTTTTATTGTTCGGAATGCTGTCCTCATCTTTATCCTCCATATTCGGATGTCGTACGCTCCGGCCTTCTTCAGATGGTTGGAATTTCGATCCGAACTCTTTATTTTGTCCACCGGAATGGACGTGACATGCCTCTTCCGTTTTTGTTCACCAGTAGACAGGTATTGAAAACACTTTTATTCCCTGGGCTATGTGTCCTTCAGAACATCAGTGTATGAATGTTTGGGACTTATAAACTTCAGTCAGTTCAGTTTTTTTTTTTGTTTTTTTTTTTGTTTTTTATACCAGAGCTCATATTGCTATTTTGTTGTTATTGCATTTTTCTAGCACTCCGTATTATTGGTTCCCATATTGCATTAATTTCTATGCTTGGCCGGTTTAGTAGATTTTTGTGGCCTAGCATATATACTGATTCCTTAAGTTTTTGTATTTTCTAGTGACTTCATCACAAAAGGGGCGGTGATCTCCCTTTTTCCTGCATATGTGGTCAGCTACGCGTAAGTTTCCTATTTCTTTCGCGTTACGGCCTTATGATGTTTTTGCAGGCTTACTTGGCGGCTTGTTTCTCCCTTATATTTCTTATCACAGCTGCACGGGATGGCGTACACACAGTCCTTAGTCATGTTCTCCTCTATGGGGCGGGGGTCTTACTCGGAAGAGGTTTTTGATAAGTGTCGAACCACTTTTGAAGTTCATCCTGATGTTGGACTACATATCTTTTCTTTTCTCCGATAATCAGGCAGACCGAAGTTGTTTTCTGAGTCTTGTCATCCTCTTGTACACATCTATCCCAGTTGTCGGAGCTGCTGCCATGTACCCAGGGTAGTTGTTACGCTGTAGGTCACTGCTTATACTGACCATTTCTTGATCATATGTCTCTGGGTTGCCTCTTATGACTTTTTGCTCGATGTTGTAAGCAACGTCTGAAACGTCGTGAATATAGCAATAAAGATGAGGACAACAGTCCGATGCAAACAATATAAATAATTACAATACCTCATTTCAGACATATAGAACGATGTCGTTTTTTAGTCTATTTTGCATCCAATTCGCGTTGATCATTAAACACTTTTGAATAATTAGATTTGACTCTCCATTAAATTTATTGGTGCTTCAAAATGTGTCATTCCACAAAATACAAGTAATTAAATGTTGGACATTCGCTGTGATAGCCTCTTTTGCACAAGTTTGTTATTAAGCATTGGCAATATGGAGAAGAGAAAAATAACGTTGTTGCTTTGAGGCCAATAAAAAAAAAGACATATCAAAATAACAAATGTGACAATGTGGCACAAAAGACTGGATAAATATGGCGCATAAGGAGATTATATGAATTTATCACCGTTTTTATAAGTATAATGTTCCCTGGAATAATGACGCTGTTCTTTGATAGATTAGTAAGAAATTTATCCAAGCTCATCATCTGCTTGTGAGAAGACGAATCTTAAATTAGCCTCACCATTGAACCGGAAAGATTAAATACGGGAATCAAAGGCTTTTTTTATCATTTTCTTCCTGTTCCCTTTCATAATTCTTCTCTCTATTCTGTTATATTGATAACAATTCTCTCGGTAGCTTAATGTTTTCTCAGCATTCTATGCATTCTACTTACGCCATCGTTAACCTACTTTCTCTATTCATTTTATTATTTTGTTCCTTCTTTTAAATTGTTTTCAGTGTGGAGTGCGTGTAGATTATCGGCACAAAATACGCAATCGACGCGCTGAGTTCAAATCCCGGCCTAGTTGATTCAATTTAGAGCTAATTCTTTCTCAAAGGCGAAAATCCATATCTTCTCCACAAACTATGGATTAAATACCAGTGTAAACTGTGCTGTCTATATATGATGGTAACCAATCTAAAACAAACTTAGAATTCCAAACTATTGAAATGGCAAAAGGAAACAACTCCACTTTTGTATAGAATGCTTTCACAAATAAAAGGAATATGTGAAGAAGGTAACTCACCAAGATCTATCCAGGGGTGGGGTGGCATGGCAGGTAACTGATAATAATGTAGGGGATTCTGTGGAGAGCCATGATCGACTACATTCTGAACGCAAATGAGATTTAAAAAATTGATAAAACTCAAATTTCAATATAGTGATGTCAGCATCTGTCAATCTCCGTCGTCAGATACTGTGAAAGTAAAATCCTGCCTTTCCTAAATAAACGATTACCTCTCAAAGTCAATACATTAATCTCGTCAGAGATGAAGAAGAGACTTGAAACAGCAGGGATGTTGTTCTACAGAAGGATGCAGTGAATACCATGCACTGAATATGTTAACCTCGACGAAATTTTAGAGATAATGGAAACAAACAGAAGACCTATGGTTAACATCAGGGAGAGACAGTTGAAATTTCTAAGGTCATACATTGAGGAAAGCGGGCATGGAAAGTTTGATAGTCACAGGAATGATTGAAGATAAGAGGGACAGGAAAACAACACGAGACCTACATGAGCTTGAGTGAATGGATGGCCGAACAGAGTTTGCAATAGATAGCAAAAAGCAGGACAGGAAATTATGGAGAGCCATGATCGCTAAAGGACATGGCATATAGAAGAAGATATTTATTTTCGAGAAATACTCCACAGAAATCCTGAATCACTGCATCATGGAAATAATAATAATTGCTTTTGTTATTTTACCACCAGTATACAATGTCATTTGAATGTCTTTAAAAGGATTAAATCAAATTATCTTTCTTTCCAAACTTTGCTTCTTCCAGCTTCATAAGAGACGTGCTGTGAATCCATTGTTATACTATTTTCGTCCAACTCTTCAGCTTGATAGATGGGCAATACATTCTGATGCATTTAATTAAAAAATATAATTGTCACTTACTGCTAAGAATTATATCTCAGCTGTGGATTATATATCAGTGTATCCCTATCGAATATCGAAATGTTAGCTCTCAACGCGATTGGTCTGTGTTTATAATGCAAATGATTTCTTTTCACAAAAGAAATATTAACCAATTCATGTTATTAAGATTTTCTTAATGTATTTATTAAATATTTATATATTCGATATATATCATATCAGTTTCTGATTATAATATCAGCATTTATTTCTTTTAATAACTTATTTTCCGTGTGCTGGGATTTATTAGGCAAACAAACTCTGTTCAACATAAACTTTTCTTTATCAATAAATCTAAATGATTTCATCCATAGAAACACATATTTTCGTTAACATAATATTCAATATACCTAAGTCCGCTATAATTTTATAATAGCATATGACAAAAAGAATTCAATGAGATTATATAACCTTCATTCCAACCATTTATTTCGTTAACATATATGAAAATTCCATGGTGGTGAGCTGAAAGATTGGTTCTATTTAATTTAATTGTATCACTAATTCTGAAGGCATTTTATTTTATACTCTAGTAACCCATAAAATTACACCACCACTACAAACTGTTGTCTTCCAAGTTGTGTTTGTTGATTATTTCCAAGAACCTAACTTCGAGCCTAGCTATCATTTCAATCCAATGTAGCCCTCTATTAATTGTTAAAAAGTACTGTTGACAAGCCATATTTCCTTTACTGCTTTGTCTAATTTACACTTTAAAAAGTGATAGCATTGTTGGTTATCTGTCGAATGTAAGGAATGTATATATGTATGTATGTGTGTGGGGGGGGGCTTAAAATAATGAATCAGTGCTTTCTACCTGACCTGGCATTTCGCCTGATTAAAGAAGAAAGAAAATGTCTGACTTCTAAAAAATTATTAATATTTATTCTGTATCTTTTCTTTATGATTCTTAGTTCATGCCGAAAGTTATTAATATATTTTCTAAGTTTTTCTGTATCGACTTATAGGTAAATCTTCATCTCATTTTCAGAAAAGCTCGAAAAACAAGAAATTCATTTAGCTCTTCCAGCTTATTGCTTTCATGTCGGCTATGATCTTCAAAAATGTAAATGCAACGTCGATCGGAATCTCTCTCCTTGAATACTATTCTTTATTGTCCTGTCTCTCCGCAATAACGCCCCCTTCATTTTCGGTAGTATTTTCTAGTGTCTTAATCGCTTTATCGCCTTGTTTGTGTGAAATGATTAAAGAAAATTACAAATATTAGTTGTCTGGCAACAGATTTTATTATCCAACTCTTGACTTGTATAATAAAATATATTTTGTAAATACTACTCCAACAAGTAGAAAATTCAAAATTATCAGGCTAAAATGTTCTATCGTTTTTACTCCAATATCGATGTACCATTTTCTTGGACAATAAGTCACGCCGATTTATATTAACGCAGGACTCACTACAATTTTATTCCGTCATTTGAATCGGACAGGGAAAATATTTCTGTATTACTCAAAGACTATAAAAGACTCAAGGCAATACGGCTGCTAAAATCTTTGAGATGACCCTCCTAGAAATTTCCTCTGGAAAAGAATCTAGTGAATGTCAATGCCTACTGAAAATCTATATTTAAAAAGACATACGTTACATAAAACGATCAACTATAAACATTATTCTTCTGCATGCGAAATGCATTTTCCAGCATTTCCATGCATACCCGTAAAAGAAGACTGGACAATAGATTCCTTAAACTGAGTTAGTCAAATTAAATACGTTAGAATATTCTCTAAGCATCTGAAGATGAGCTCTTCGCTATGGTACATATACTTTTTGAATTTACGCGCAATACTAGACTGACGTCGGCATCTCATCAATTTAAAGTTGAGATGGCTACATGTGGCTGTAAATTCTATATTGACAGTTTCTTTTCTCGGACTTCACGCATGTGGAACTCCGTTTTGGATCTATGCCTTCTATCCAATTTTAATCTGCAAAAATTTAAATGCAATGTCAATCGCTATCTGTTGTCCTCCTGCTTACTTTTCTTTTCTTTTTTTCTTGCTCCTTAGTAATGTTTCTGTTTTTAATTCTTGCACGCCCAGTAAACCCTTGTGTCTTCATCAACCGCATCCTATTTCTAATGCCGCTTTAACAGTGATTATATCAGGAAATACTTTTTAATTGACGCGTTCGCCGCAGATTTGGCAAGTCAAGCATTAATCAGACTTGGAATCGTTTCAATGGATCTTAAGTGTCTATAAACTTGCTAATGCCATCAAAACAATAGCTAGCGATGCCAATTTATTCAACGCATCTTCTTTCCAACCTGAATTACCACAGGAAATGTCTGTTAGTAACAAAGGGAAATGTGCTGAACTGTTAAGTAATACCGCCCCCTTATGTCCGTGAATGCTGGACAATATCCTCAAAGATGAAGTAGATCATTTAGGCAAGAGAAATATGGTTCAACAGAAGGATGGCGAGAATACCATGGAAACAAGATGGATGCTTATGCATAGAATCAGAACGAGACATTTGAAATTTCTATGTCATATAATAAGGAAAGAGAGCCTGGAATATTTGACACTGGCAGGACATAGTGAAGACGGATAGATTAAAGTGGCGCATAACCTTCTTAACGAACTTACGTAAATAGTTGGCGCAACAGGTGGTTAGGAGGGATAGCAAAATGGCAAAGCTTACTAAGAGCTACCAACGAGACAAACTGGTGGAGAGCCATGCTCTGAGAACGTTCTGAAGAGGTAGACACATGCAACAAGGTTTGACGAAAGCAAAACCTTTAATATTGTCCATTAAAAAAAAGTTAAACTGTAGCTAATGCCACAAATCGGCATAATGAATTGTTAATGGTCGTAAATGAAATGAATCACAATTATAGTAGTCCTGGGTATGACGATAAACTACACCCAGCAGCAGGGCATTTGATCGACGGATTGGAGGTTTTGAAGAGCGTGGGATCACCTCTTAGTTGCTGTTGTTTCCAGATCCACCCTGACCCGTGGTGGTACCACCCCTTGGTGTTCCAGCTACGGGCAAATAGTGAAAAAAGAAAATAAAATACTATGGAAGTATTAAAATACCATTAATATATATATATATATATATAAATTTCCTCTAATAACCATTTATCGTAAATTTACCAACAAAAAATCTACTGTAGATGAAGGCAGAAAAATGCGTTTAAAACATTTAGAATTCAGCACTAAATAACCCGCAAAGGTTGATATGCCGCGAAACAATACTGACCAACCAACCAACATGGAAGAATTCTTTTACGACCTTATTCCACATAATATCCTGCAATTCTTAAAGAAATCAAACTGTATTCAGATATATTACTTCAACAAAACAATACAAAGCGCATATATCACTGCCTCTAGTAATTATATCCACACAAACATATATATACACAAAAGCTAAATATCATCTACCATGTATTCAATTGCAAAAGCAGAATAACATATTTGTATTACTTCAAAGCTTCGAAGAAAATTAAATTGGCATTAAGTGACCCATAACGTATTGATATGCCGTTAAACAAACAAATCATTCGATCACAGTTATAGCAACAATCAAAGCAATGAATTTATTGTTCTATTAGAATTTCCAATATTTGTGACGAATGTAATTAACGATGAACGAAAATTTATCCTATTCACATTCGTATTATTGTTCTCAAATTAGTGGCTGTAATCACAGCGTTTCGGGTGTTGTGAACTCCGGCCTTCATCAGGTGTATATTGATCTAGGTCAGCTACATGGAACAATAACCTAGCGAATTTAAGTGTTGCTTCAGGACTTTGATGGCATAGTAGTTTTGGAGTTTAGTACCAGGGTCGGGCAGTGGGTATCAAAGCGAATAATAATTGAGTATCACTAAAAATAACTAAACAAGATAACCCTAGACAAGGACAGTGGAACGAGAAAAGTATACCCCTGTATATTAAATAAAGGGTTCATTTCGGAATTCCCTGTATGTTACCTTGATTGATATATGTTATGGCAATTTACCCACGCACGCAATGGGCTCTCCTAGCTATAAATAGGTGCAGGTACTGCTTTTTGGAGAAGGAATTTTCTAGCAGTCAGCTCTGACATTCGGAGCAAACGTTCTTGCTGTAACACTCTCGTTTATATATGTTTTTATAACTGTTTTTGTTAATATATTTGTTAACTCAATTCCTCTCATTTGTCTCTATTTCTGACCCTAACTAGGTCACAACAATATATTCCTGATGAAGGTCAAAGGGCACAATGGCCAAAACATAGTGATAACAACAAAGATGGCGACAGTAGTCCAAATGTAAGTAGTTTAATAATGATGACTTCTCATCCCAGACATTGGAAGAGAAACACAACTTGTCTTACAATAACTTACCAACGAAAAAAAATGAAAAATCACGTACGAGGTGGAAATCTTCAGAGACTCTCATGTCTCTAGCTGATTATAAGTGTTGTGGTAGGATCCACCTAATTTGCATAGTGGAGTAGCGACCATATAAATATGGTTGGTACCGGGAAGAGAGTAGGGAGGAATCAAGAGATTCAATCCAGAGACTCTGCCCGACTGCGACTAAGTCAACACATTCTCCAGGAACGGTCTTCCCAAGAATATACAAAAGACTATATGTAAATATTGTGTACACTTTCTTGTTTCAATACATTTTGTTCTAAGTACATTTTGTGTTGTATTATTATTCCATGCATTAGTCAAGTTTCAACAATAAGGAATATTAATCCTTTGCATCTGATGCTATTAGTAGATATCAACAGAATTAATGTCTTATCAACGAAATCAAATATTTAATCAAAACCCTCTAGCCATTTGAGCTGTAAACTGAGACCTAGCCGCGAATCTAGTACGGCCCTTAAATGCCTAAAGAGGAAAGATCATCAAAACAATCACCATGAAAACATTTATAGAAAAAACACAGAGAAGCTACATTACGGCAGTGTGAAAATAAATGAAGCTTAGATGCCAGTTCAGGACCAATAACATTGCAGATTCGCCTTTGTATTTTATCAAGAATCTCTAAATGTATATCAGAAGTAAAGGAACATATGTGGGGTCAAAATTCAATTGTCTAACACGTCACCAGGAAACGACATTCCTAACAGCAGGCCTGGAAATTGATTCACTATAATTTTTCCACTTCATTATCAGCGGAACACATCAGCCTGAGAAGGTTCAAGGAGTTACTCTCCTTGGAAGTAATATCAGTCATACTGACTGAAGGCAAAGTGTCAGACGATTAAAACAGAGCAGCTTTGTTAAAGAAATTCATGAAGATGATTAATAACTGTTCACTAAAAAGAATATTAAACGTATGAGATAAAATTCGTGTAGAACTCATTGTTGCCCACAACCAAGCAATCACTGTCACTGAATAAGAAAAGATAATTTTGGGTATATCTCTGTAGCCTCAAGAACAAATAATCATCCAGTGAATAGCCCATTAAGACTCTACAACGATATGAGGGCCTCTTATTTTTTTAATCAAGGAAAACTGTTTATGATTACCTCTAAACTTCCACTTACGAAAGATATCTCTGAATGCCGAAATGGGAAAAATATACAGATATATATATATGAATAAATTCTCAGCGTTAACCTGTTGAAAAAGACAATATTTATAAATGTAAAAGACACTAGAAAAACTGTAATAATTGCCGACGCTTTTCGTCCGATGTGGACATTTTAAGGCAAAACGAAATGAATTTATTAAAGAAAGTAACTAATAATAATAAAACAAAATGTCCTTAGCAACTGGTAGAATTTAGAGAACGCTATTCTCATACTGTTAACTGAAATATGTCAATTACTGTCACGTGTGGAGATATTGTTTTTATTGCTGTGTTGACGGATTCAACCTTTTTCTTTTGATTTCTTGATACTGTTCTGTACGTTTGGTTAGGAGCTATGGGTAAATAAAATAGCAGGACAGAGACTGCGTACTGTAGCCTTTGATGGCATCCTATCTAGAAGAAGTAAAACGGTGAATTCAATTCCTAAAGAGTGTGGTTTTGAGACATTGTAACCCGATGTGCACCAGTTTTCTCCAGCAGGCACTTTCAAAAAGTGAGGTCATTTCTGCACAAGTCACCATCACTATGAACACGTGAGGGTAGTTTGGCTGTTCTGCTCTAAGAACAGATCTACTAGACCCTCATACGTCGAATAAGACGAGAGAAACCTCCAATCATCTTTAAGAAATATTATTAATAAAATATGAACTCTTCTTTTAATATTTCTCGAATATTGAAGCTGGTAGATGAAAAGAAATAAATATACTGTTTAATAAATAAACGGAGCATCTATTCAAATAAAGTTTAAGAAAACAAAATAAAGAGGCTGCGGAGTAAGAACGATAAAATCTTCATCATCAAAGTAAAAATGAAATGAGCGAACATAGTAAATAATTCCAAGTTGTAAATCTTAAATATTCCAATTTGAAATGCCAGTGTGCTATGTTTCTAGACAGTCTCCCATCGTAGATTAAATGAAGATTTTCATTCTAAATTCTTTAAATGTCACTCAGACGGACAGATACCTGTAGAAGGCTGATGAATACAATAATCGAAACGTTATTATAATAACTTAAAAGCGGAGAGTAATCCGAATATAAATAATGTAATCACGGATTCTCCGAGAAATTTCAAACGGAAAATACTGAAATATTTTGTATTATCGAAGTAATGATATTAATATAGATGTACTAATGATAGTCATTATCTTTAAATACTGAATATATGAAAGCATAATATATATATATATATATATATATATATATATATATATATATATATATATATATATATAGTATTTTCATTCGGGTAAATACAGGTACCGACGTAACATAACTTTTAAGTAATAAAATTAAGTCAAAATAATAACAAATTCATTTCTAATATATACCATAATTCCCCATGTATAATTGGCTTTCATCCATAATACGGACCCCTAAAATTGCGTTGAAAGTGTGATAAAATGCTTCTACACATGTATAATACGCAACAAATCCCTATAAATTGTACGTCTCCAGCTTCACTATTTTTGTAACAAGGCATAATACGCACTTTTGATATTACTTATTATTAGAAAAAGTGGGTATTATAAGTGCGGAATTAGGGTATATCTATGTATGTGTGTGTGTGTTTGGCAGCAATTCCACTTTTAACATAGTTTCATTGAAGACGACTGGCAAGTTACTGCAATGAGCCTTTCATTAATTTTTTCTTGTATGCATGATTTCTTAAATAAAAGAAATCCTTCATACAGGCTAATAGAATAGCCGAAATCGCTTGAATACATATCGAATATTCGGACAGTTTTTACACAATTTATGTCGAGGAAAAAATAACTTATGGGAACACGAGGAGAATTGAATAAAAATCTTAATCATTTTACCTTGTCAGTCATCTTTAATGAATCTTTTATATTGTATATATATATATATATATATATATATATATATATATATATATATATATATTCTCCACTGCCTTAACAGGGAACCGAACGCACACTCTTGGGTCCTGTCACTGCATCTAACCAACTCCTTTACCCACTGTGCCATGTGTCTTTTGGAGAAGGTAGTTAACAGGAGATAACTGATAACTCACATCCATTAAACATGGCACGTGGAACTAGAACAGACTACCCCAGTGACCGAAATAAAGGGTTCAGTTCGACATTCCAACCACCTGAAAAAAGAACGGAGAGTAAAACGGCCGAAATATGGTGACAAAGATGAGGACAATAGTCCGAATAATCTAAAAAGTTACCTCCTTATTGCGACCTCTTTTCTAACACTGGATTCTTGTAATTATGCAACTATTATCGTCAAGCATTTTGTTTATTGTTGTTAAACGGGGCTGTCATTGAAAATCATCAACAATTTGTTTTTTTGCTTTTTTCTCTTCTTTTGTCATTGCAATTTTCCTTAATGCAATATAAATCAACAACCTTCTTCGTAACACAATATGGAATTTTTATTCTTCGTGCAACTTTAGTGTTTAATTGATCCCTAGTTTATTTTTTTTCTGTTCTTTCTCGGCGTTGTATATTTGTGAGAAAAACTTGATTCGGTACGCTGTTTTGTCAGATGTTTGTACCTTGTAACCTATACACTTTGGCTAAATTTTATTTGTTTATCACCAGTTCTATCTTTTGCTTATTTTTTTTTCTTCAGAGTTACCATAAAATGGGCTTTTGTTAGTTAAAGATATTTTTTGTTGCTTTGCACTTTCACGTTTATTCCTAATCTACATTCCGATTTTTATTCTCCCTTCTTACCTAAAATTATGGTGACTGTCTTCTTTTATATATATATATATATATATATATATATATATTGATTACAGTTTTCTGCATGTATGTATTACACTGTTTAAATATTAAATATTTTCATTTCTAACATACGTTAAGAACGTATTGTCTCTCTCGCTTCCATTTTCGTTCCTCTTTTTAATTCTTATCTACCACTTTCGTTAACATTTGCTTATCTTCAATTATTATCGCTTGCCAATTCTTTTGTCTTCTGTTAAAGTTTAATTCTTTAGGAACTTGTAAAGTGTTTACGTTCGTTATCTCTTCGAAGGTTTCTATCTGTACTTCCTTTTCGCTCTTAGGATTCTTGATTATTCTGCTGATTGCATTTATCTTTCTTTGAGTTTATCTTTTTCCAGTTTTACAATCAAGGGGCCATGTTCTTTTCAACGCTATATTACCTAGTCAGCTTATTTGTGGTTGATGATATTTTTCAAATGATTTAGGAGCTTAGGATATGTTCTTTGAACGTTTTAATCAATGTCAGATCGTTTCATGAAAAAAAGAGTCGTGTCGATTATCATTAATAAACAAAACGAAAACAGCAGTTTGTATAAATCGATCTTTCAATGTTATTGACAACTCTTAATCTATAAAATGAAAAATAAAATTTCTCAAACAAGTGGTACAGAATCGCTGCTATTATGAAGAACTGATATCCACAACTATTGATGTAAAGGCTACAAAAATGTATTCTCTTTGGGACTGTGACAGAGTTTATACAGGTTTGGCTTAGTCAAGTGTTAATGTCACCTTATGGTCGCGAGTCCCATCTCTGGATCATGCCGTTCTGCGTATGACGATAAAGTACATCTGCCTCTAACATCAAGGCCTCTGTCAGGAGGCTTTGAGGAGCGCGGAACCACCTCTTCATTGCTGGTATTCCCAGGTCCAACCTGATCCGGGCGGGTAGCAAGTGTTAGGGTCACAGCTATGGGTAAATAGTTAATCCCCAAACTTGGATCAAAACACTATGGAAGTTTAAAAATATGTTTCAGAAATACTTTGTAAAAATTATTACCAACATTAAATTTTTGAAGAAAAAATGTTACCAGCAATACATTTTTGAAAAAAAAGTATTACCAGCAATAAAAATCTTGTTGGCATTAAATAACCCATTGAGGTTGATATGCCGTACAACAAAACAAAACTAGAGTTTGTCTATATTTCTGAGATGAGGTATTATGTACAGTATTTACATTAGTCGGACTATTGTCCTCATCTTTGTCGCCATATTTGTCACAACGTTTCGGCCGTTGTACGCTCCGGACTTCTTCAGGTGGTTGGAATTTCGAACTGAACCCTTTATTTCGATCTCTGGGATAGACTGTTCTAATTCCACGTGCCATGTTTGATGGATGTCAGTTATCAGTTATCTCCTGCTAATTTTCCTCTGAAAGTTCTCCACTGCCTTAACCAGGAATTGAACTCACCTTCTTTGGGTCTGTCACTGGATCTAACCAACGCCTTTATCCACTGTGCCATGCGTCCTTGAGGACATCTGGACATCATATGAACTTCTGAGTATTATAAACCTAATGTTTTCAGCATCATTTTTACCAGTGCTCATATTGCAATTATCATTCCATGTCTTTACCAGAGTTCATATTGCAACTTTATTATCATTGCTTTTCTCTGGCACTCCTTATTACTGGTTCCCATATTGTATTTATTTCTGTGCTTGGTCGGCTCAGGAGATTTTTGTGGCCTAGCATATGTGCTGATTCCTTAACTTTCTTTCACTGGTTCTTTCTTTCTTCCTTTCACTGTTTCTTCCTTAATCTTTCGCACTGGGTCTTTCTTTCTCTATATCTGTCTGTCTGTCTGTCTGTCTCTCTCTCTCTCTCTCTCTCCCTCCCTCCCTCTCTCTCTCTCTCTCTGGTTCTTTCCCTCTCTCGCTCTCTGACTCATTTATCCCTCTCTCTTTCTCTCTCTCGCTCTGGTTATTTCTTCATCTCCCTCTCTTTTTTATACTTCCTCTCTCGCTTTTCCTTTAAATCAGCGTCTCTGATAAGTCTTTCCTCGCCATCAAAATAGAATAGTCTATTATTTATGAGGTATCGACAGGTGCAACACAAGCGTTAACTAACAAAAGAAGTATTATAATATGGTAATTTAATCCCTTCCACGTATATTTCATGAAAGCCGCTATATTCAGTGGGTCGCTGTCATTTTTATGATTTATTTATTGCTCCAACGCAAAAAAAATGGGTAAAAAAACTCTAAGCGTAATGATTCCATAAATCCGTCATCAAGCAAGGAAGTAGTTTTCAGTATTAATTAAGCTAAAGGCGTTTTAGTGCTGTACTCTCATAAAATCGAATCTACTTTATTAACCTATTCGTTTTAATAATTTAATCTCAAACAAGACAATAAAGCCTCTAAGACGCAATAAATTAATGAGTGTGCGACAATATGAGAAAAATAAACTATTAAGGGCAAAACAATAAAAGAACAGAAAATTAGAAAACAGAAGATAACGATTGACATTGTATTTAAATTTTTTAAGGTTAAAATTCATTAGAAAGCAAGAATCCGGAAGTTATCTGTGATCGTGGTATAGAAAGCAAGCCACAAAAAATAATCCAAAATTCCTTAAACCACTTTTAAGCATAAGGGGATTTGTCCTTTAAATTTTTTTTTTTATTTTTTTTTAGTATCACTTCAGCGTGGAATATTTTCTCTGTCATGTGTCAATTATAGCCACAATTTGTAAAGTATTTGTAGTGCTATGTAAATGACTGCCTACTGAGCATAGCTAAGGTATAGAGACTACATAAGTGCTTACGGAGAGGAACAGAATATGGTACGCGAGAATGAGAGAGAGAGAGATAACTGCTCGCGGGGTCTCTCGCACACCTGGGACTTTCTTCCTGGATTCTTATGGAGGGATTGGCAGAAGAATAGAAGTGGGGTTTATCCGTCGGGATGGATTCTGCAGATGTAGTATCAGTTCCGTGATGAGTCCTTCTCTCCTCCCTTGCATCTCCCCACCAACCGTTTCGTAACATCTCTTCCGTAGCGGTCGTATAACCGGCTATGACTAGCCTAGAAAAACTCTGACCAGCTTAGACAAGCTAAGACCAGCTTACACCTCGGCCCGTGTGGAAAAACTCGGGTCCCCACATTAAAAACCGACTTTGTGTCACAACCTGACTCAGTGGGGCTCAAGAAAATCTCGAATATGATACGCTAGGCTTGCGCTCGGACTCCCCATATTAAACTGACCTTGTGTCACATCCTGCCTGTCTGGTGTGGTAAGTAAATAGAGATTATGATAAACAAGAATAACGACAACGGCTGTACTGAGAAAATACGAAGAAAATCACATTCCATCACTGAATTATAATACCCTCGGGAAAGGTATGAATCCTCTCCCCCCGCCAGATTTGAGTAAATAGCAGGACAGACCGAGTTCTATTGCCTTGGATGGCAACTGGTCTACCGCAGAAAGAAATGGCAACCTACTGCAGACAAAAAACATCATCATCGTCAGTCATGTATCTTTCGATACATGATTACCTAAGCGTGTTTCACGTCTGGCACATAATTGCTATTAGGTTGGTGCAAAAATAATGACGTAATAATGTCGTTTTTTGACGTTAAAAATACATCAAAAAACGACATTATTACGACATTATTTTTGCACCAACCTAATAATACCCTTGGGAAAGGTATGAATCCTGTTCTTCTCTCCCCAGCTATTGGTAAATAGCCGGAAAGACAGTTTTAACGGCCAATTCTAATATATTTATACAGTTACATTATTGATAGAGGTTCAAAACGTTAAAACCTATAAGAACCGCCCAGATGTTATTTATTAGTTGTAACTTCCAAAGGTAAAATTGCGACAATGTAAATGGCCAATACTATAACTGAACCTTAAATGTGAATCAGTCAGTTAAGCGCGATCATGTATCTTTCACGAATATTCAGGCCGACAGATGTAAATAAATAATTATAATTTTTGATAAATTAACGGAGCATCTACTGAAATAACCTTTAAGTAATAAAATAGAAGAGGTTGCGGGATAAGCAGAAGGACCAAGAACAATAAAATCTTCATCATCAAAGTGAAAATGAAATGAGCGAACATAGTAAATAATTCCAAGTTGTAAATGTTAAATATTCCGACTTGAAAGGCCTGTGTGTTATGCTGAGTTTTATTCGAAATTCCTTAAATGACCAACAGACCGACAGATACCTGTAGAAGTCTGATGAGTACAAAAATCGAAACGTTGTTATAATGACTTAAAAGTGGAGAGTAATTCGAATGTACATAATGTAAACACTGATCCTCCGAGAAATTTCAAACAAAAAATATTGAAATATTATATATTATCGAAGCAATTGCTATTAATATAGATGTACTAATGACAGTCATTATCTTCAAATATTGAATATATGAAAGCATAAAAGGATAACACTACGTCATTTTCATTCGTCATGGAGAGGCGGCTTGGATTGATGAATCGAAGAACCGAGTTCGAATTTCTGTAGACTTGCGTGTTAATATAATTCGAAAATTTATGAATCCATCTCTTCTGCTCGTGGGTAAAATAACAAAACAGACTGGGTTCTCTAGCTTTGGTAGGGAAACATTATATGGTGGGGGGGATTATGAATTCAAACCACCTGCTGCCTTGTAGGTACTCACTATTTAACTTCTGAGACGTGAGACAGAGAAAAAAAAACCGGCATTATTCTATCTTGAATGTCACCATAAACCACAGTTGCGAAATGTAGGGGAGTGGTGACTGCAGCGGCGGTGCAAAACGCTCTAACTGAATAAATGATGATGGTGTTTAGTCGTAAAATTAGACAGAGTAAAATTGATGTAACTCCTACCTCTTGAAGTTTCTCGACAATCACCTCACAGATGAAGAGACTTCAGGTAACTTAAATATGATTCTGCATAAGGATGCTGAAAATACGATGTACTGAGCAACAACAAAGTACTAAGAAAAAATTGAATCAAAAAAGACATTCTGAGAACCAGATGAAGCAATTGAAATTCCTTGAACACATTGAGGAGAGAGGGCTTGGAGAATTTAACACACAGGAAGTATTCGAGATAAGAAAGATAGAGGAAAGCAGCGAATACCCACATAAGTCGCTTATATAAACGCTTTGCTGAACAGAGACTATGAGTGATATAAAATAGAGGAAATCTGGGAGAGTCATAATCGCCCACGTTCTGAGAGAACAGGAGTTCATTTTAAATGGCAACACTTTTTTTTTTCCAGATTAAATTATGTGGTCTAGGAGAATTGGGAACTAAAAATAGTACACACACACATACACTTATTATATATATATATATATATATATATATATATATATATATATATATATATATATATTTATATTTATATGTTGCTTATTTCTTGCGCCTGCAGTCAAAATATATGAATGATTATATATTTTTATACATTGAGAAATTACTATATCTTTCTAAATAAATTTCAGCGAATCTTTGGCGCTAATAAAAATAAATTCTTTACGGTAGTATGGGTTTTCAGAAAGGAAAAAAAAACAACTATTTATTCAAAAGCAATGATCATTCAGGTTCGTGAAGTGCAAATCTTTTAAGAATATTCATACTCAGGTATTTTTGAGTTCATAAAAAACTTACATCGGAGCTACCGGAGTTTCTGCTTTCTTTATTTTCTCTTCTTCAGTACGTAGTGTTAAGTACACATAGTTATTTCCGCAGCTGAAAGAGATTTGCCCTGCAATTTGAATTAAATATCAACTGTTTAACACATGTCTTACGTTTGAAAAGTATCTGAGGTTTATTACAGAGCAGAATGAAAAGACATCTATGAATAGAAAAGTCATAAACATTTCTAATAAAATGAAAGGCTTGTGTTAAAAATACTTCATCGTATTGAAGAAGTGCTAAAGATAGGTACCTCCACAAAAAGCTATACCTTATGTTTAAAATGAATTTTTAAGAATTAAAATTATTTCTTGAAGTTTTTATGTTAGTTTAATTTCAAGCTAATTGATAAAATCTAATATTTCAAATAAGTAAAATAATTTGCTGTATTTCAAAAAATAATTTAAATTGACATTTTTTCTAAAATTGCTGCTTATCGCCCCTTTTTAGTTGTCTTTCATTCTCTTTATTAAAACATCTAAAAATAAAATATACTTTTCTAAAACTTTATTAGCTGATTTAAGATATAATTATTCTTATTTGAAAGAAATATTATTTACTTTAAGTTTAAAATATGACATGAATGCATTTTCTAAACCTATCTGATTTGACGTGTTGCTAACCTGATGACAAGTCTAATCTTGTAAGGAGTCTATGTGTAAAACACAATTTAAGAAAATAACGTGAACGCATTTTTTATATAATTTTTTAATTACTCAGAAATCTTAAAAATTTAGGAAAATATTCTCCGAATTTTAACGTTTTATTGAATTTTAGAAATGTTGGCTTTAAATTTATTTTAGTTATCGGTCTTATTTACTTATAATGTCGTGTATGATCGCCCGTACTTACAAAAATACGTCCGTTTATACACATACAAAAAAAATTCGAAATTCTTTTTAAAATTTTGGCGTTTGATGATTTGTACTACGTTTTTCCATTTATGACTAGTAAATATATTTTTCACTTAATATTATCTAAATATCAAATTAATAGAGAATTTTAAAAGATTTTCTTTCTTAAGACAATAGGGTTCTTAATATATTATTTATAATAGCAGTTAAAGCCTTTTCTAATTAAATAATTAGATAGTTATATTGCATTTTTATTTTACGATTCAGAGCAGATTTTTGGTAAATGGTGTTTCTGTTTGACAAAAACAAATTGATGATTTAAAAGGAATCCTGCTTTTAACTAATATAAATATGAAGGAGCTATAATTTTAATTTCTCGAAATTTCCTAAAATTTCGTAAGTCGGGGTAACAGATGTAAAAAGAAAATATTTTTCCCAAGATTTTCTAAAAAAAAAATTTCAAAAATAATTTTATTCACTTGCTAATAATTCCTGAAAATTTCATTAAAATCCAACAAGTATTTGATTTTGCATGAATTTCAAAAACAATGTGTTTTTAACGCTAAAAAGACTATAAAAATGGTATACTAATCAGAGGCGCAACCGCAGACACAAGAAAGACAAGATATCTAAACCAAATTTCGAATGTGCTAGAAAGAATTAAAAAGGTTTTATAAAATAATCAACAATACTTTGTCATTTCTCATTAATAATAATAAAAAATTTTGACGACAACATTTTGTTTTTGTCAAGTTTTTTTTTTTTTCATCGTGATATGCTCTTTCGTAGAAAATGTTTACAGATACGTAGTTAAAATTGGTGATCATACGGTCACGACTAGATGAAAACAGTGATATGTTTCTAGAGGTACTATGATATTAATTAATGAAATTAATTGATAATACTAATACTATTAATATTATATTAATAATGATAAGATTATAATTATTAATAATTAATTAATATCATATTAATTTATATGATATTTTAGGTACTGTGATATGATTCTAGAGGTACCTAGTTAAAATTGTGGATCGTACGTTCACGACTTACACTAGATGTAAATAGATATGTTTCTAGAGACACTATGGTATTAATTAGTAAAATTAATTGATAATAATGATAATAATAATAATATATGATTAATATTATATTATTAATCTTATATTATTAATAATAATAATAATAATATTTATTAATAATAATTAATTAATATGATAGTTTAAGTACTGCAATATGATTCTAGATGTAAGTAGGTAAAGGTGTTGATCATACGTTCACGAATTACACTAGATTAGAACTGATATGTTTCTAGAGGTACTATTATATTAATTAATAAAATTAATTGATAATAATAAAATGATTAATATTATATTATTAATATTATGTTATTAATATCATTAATATTAATTAATATTAATTAATTAATATGATATTAATTAATATGATATTTTATATACTGTGATATAGTTCTAGAGGTACCTAGTTAAAGGTGTTGATCATACGTTCACGAATTACACTAGATGAAAATTGATATGTTTCTAGATGTCCTATGATATTAATTAATAAAATTAATTGATAATAATAATAATGATATATCATTAATATTATATTATTAATGTTATATTATCATTAATAATAATATCTATTAATAATAATTAATTAATATGATATTAAATAATATGATATTTTATGTATTGTGATATGATTCTAGAGGTACCTAGTTAAAGGTGTTGATCATACGTTCACGAATTACACTAGATACATTCGACGGTTTTTTCACTTCATCCTGAGATAATATTAAATCTTTGCCCACGAAATGATATTCATTCATTTTCATGAAAATCAACAGGCAGATCTAGCAAAACCAATTCTTTTACTCCTGCACTATGTCATGTAGCTGACAGTCAACGAAAATCAGTTTGTTAATACTGTTCCCTTCTTTCTGGAGCAGTCACAATGCAATTCAAACATAAACTCCATGAGGATAGCCTTCAAGGCGTATGTGAAAGAGAAATATTGCCGAGAAGAAGAAGAGATGAAAAACGCAATGTGTAATATTGGGGAAATAAGAAAGTATAACAAACAAAAGAGGGGTGAAATTACGTAAGAAATGAGTTTGCTGATGGTTTCCTAGCCTGGCTATCTCTTCAGTAAACATTGGTAATCTCTCCTTATTATTCAACCCGATCGAATACAAAGATATGTTCACTGGTATCCATTGATATCAATCAACAGTTAAAATCCATCTCAAAATCAAAATTAACATTTTCCTTCACTTTGAATTTCTATCCAGATAATTCAAACCCTGTTAAATAATAAACCGAAAAACAGTACAAAACATGAATTATTGGGGTGCCAAGCTGATCGATTGAGAACTGTGTAAACAATTACGATTTACTCTTATAAACTGAATGGCAAACGACAAAAAGCAGCTTTCTCGGTTAATTAAACAAAAACATTTCGTTCTTTGACATTCAGACAGGTGACTGAGTTTCGTCGATAAGATCAGATTGAGCCCAACATAAAGAAGAAAATTCACGTAAATTCGCCTTTCAGCTAATCACATAAGAAAATTGATCAATTGACTAAGTACAGGGTGTCGCAAAATATTAACATTATTTAAAATGTGAATAGCTGAGTAACTACATGTTCCAGGCAAAGAGAATAAAATAGGCTTAATGTTGAACAATAAAAGATTTATTTATCAAAATTAGAACAAGGTATTTAAAGGGATGTAGATTTTATAACCGATTTCAAAGCTTTAGAAATGTTCAATATACGCACCACCTATGACACGACAAGTCGGTAGTACAGCTCCTGCGAGACACGCTGTAGCATATCTTACGTAACATTCTCCATTAAGACTTCTCGAGTAATGGACATTCTTCTGGTGAACTTTTTGCTTGCAGTCTAACTTGGTCACTCCAAAATACTTGTTTCCTTTGCTTTTAATCACTCTTTCATTTTAGTAAAGTATGTTTCAGATCATTATCATGCTGAAATAGTCAATTCTTAAGATGTTTTCCAGATTGAACCAAGTTCTTTTCCGTTACTTTGCAATACTTCCCATTTATTGTGGTTCCTTCAATGATATTTAGTGCACCTCTATTTTAGAAGAAAAATAACTCATTTTACTTCCATTAAAAGTGCTCGTTCACTCCAGACAAGTCTTGAATGATTTCACCAAAAGGTTCCATGTTTCTCTGGTCAAAGCATAATATCTTATTCCATATGAAAGAAGTCTCCTGAAGCCATAATAACTGGTCTTCAGAAAACGCTTTTCCCTAGGAGTCCGAGAATGTAGTTCGACACAGTCACCGACTAATTGTATATTTGTTCACATATGTCTCCATTGCATCCCGGTCCTTCCCTTCTCAATTTATACTTTAGTATTTTGGGGGTATCGGATTAATTTTTGACAAATCGTTGTAGTTGCACGTTTAATTAATTTACAAGGGTGTCCTGTTCGAGGTAGTTTTGTCTGACAATATTGCATCAGCTTTCAAATAATAGCTCCTCATGTATTGATGTAGCTACTAAGCTCGATATCCACGATTATGATAAATCAATTATCACTCTCCGAACATTCGATTGGCCAAGTCTCCTGACCTACATCTCACAGAGAATCTACAGAAGAGACTTAAAATAAATGTCATCAGAGGAAAGCCCATAACTTAAGCAATTTTAAGGTGATTTGACAAGAGGAGAGCGATAGAAATGGGTCTATGTCTACGAGAAACTTATTTCAAATTTATTGTAAAGACTAAAATATGTCGTATTAAATGGCATATGAAGTTTATTGATGATGTCCCTTGTACTTTTGTTACATTACTTGGTAAATTTGTGCATAGACAAAGATTGATTATTTATGATTATATATATAACAGCCTAAGTATTTTCTCTGTTCACTTCCATTTTTACGTTGGTAGCCATCTTAAACAATGCTTTTCTCAAAATTATATAGCTTCTAAAAGATTTTAATTGTCTGAGTTTATTTGCGTGTGACTATATATGCAAGTTCACTTTTCGCAAGAGAATAATCATTTATGTACATCTCTCTGCGAAGTAAGACAGTAGAGATGAACGCCATGTTTTCTTTCATATTACCACTGACTTAACGTTAAAGTCCTTTGTCCATGATGTTGTTCACGACACACACTTAAATCGAATATGAGCACACATAAATTCAGAAAAGAATCGTACAGAATTAGAGCATACGTATTGTAATGACCAAAGTACGCAGGTATAGGCTTTATAAAAGCTTTATTGAACTGAGAATATAAGGTTCGCATATAGTGTCCTATAATAGCCCCAGAAATAGCTCTCAAAATGAGGAGAGTAGCATAACAAGAGGAGACCACTCTTCATTATTCATAACACGTATATCTATGTTTAAATTTTATTCTTTGTTTTTACTTAACTGTAGAATTCTTCTTCGCGTCTGTCTCTTCTTTCGCTGTTTTGCATTATTCATTTAATTTATCTTCTTCTGTGCCTATCTTTCAAGTATTATACCCTTTTCTCTTTATTTATTCTATCTCTCACATGTATTAAATGATTTTCCAACCGTAGCTTACACTAGGCACAAGGTCAAAAGTATGCAGTACATAGTTAGGAGCGATATTTTCCCCCACGTGTATTATATGAAAACGATTAAGAATGAATATTTTGTTTTTCGAAATATATTTATTAATATATACATTTTTACTTATCTCTCTCACTATCTTTATTTTCTGATTGGTTTATTTCTCTTCCTTTCCACTTTGGTTTTCCTCGATCGTCTCTCATTTTCGTTTTCCATTATCACACATTTTTGATGCTCTATTGCTTTTATTTTCTCTCTCTACTTCTCTGTTCTTCTTGTTTCTCACCCCCACCATAATCTTTTGTTTCATTTTATTTTCGTTTATTCCCCCTCTCTCCGCTTTGTTCAAAAATTCTCCAAGAAGAATTTATATGTATGACAGCATTTCCGACAAGAATCATTCAGATATTCATGCTGTTGTAGATAAAATTCAAGGCATCTGCTATCTTCGCACAGCACGAACAAGAAAGTAATGTGTAACCCGAAGCGGTGAGAGTTTTTACCCTTGCATTTTTCTGGTTTCAACCTAATGATGCCGCCATTTTGACCCACATGATAAGTCTTTTATATAGACGAATATAAGAAATAGAGAAACCATTATTGAGAAATGCACACCCAAATTGAAAATGTTAGCAGCTAAGATGCGCCAATCATATCAAGTATTATTGTCGTTAGAAATAGGCAAATACATGTGTATTGAAATGCCAAATGCTATTTCTAAAGAATGGATGATTGCCATGTTTTTCGGAATGCGATTCTTGAATGAATTAGTATATTCTTTCTATTCTTCAGCACCACTTTGATTTCGGTAATTCCGCATAAAGTAGACAAAAGGTAATAGCTACATTTTTACATTAGTGATATTTCATGGCGAATTTATACAATGAGAATTAGGTTTCAAAATAATGTAATGATTATATATATATATATATATATATATATTATGAAATGGACAAAGTCCGACAATTATTTTAATACATTTTTATGTTTATACATTCTTTTTATAGATACAAATATTTAAGTAAATGCTCTGTTTTATAATAAACAATATTAAACAACATTTATTGGCCTGAATGCCCGAGAAATTTTCTCAAAAATATTCGTTCTCCGACAGAATTCGAACCTGTATCCTATACGGAGCCTTCATTTAGCGTGACGTCTTTTGTTTACATTTGATACGCCATTAGCTGATATGAATGTACGTGAGAGATTCAAAGGAAGATTGAAGTTTAAATACAATAAATTCGACCTTGCTAACTGAACGCTCCTTCGTGGCCAAATCGGTAAAGACACTTCCAAGAACTTGCTTGTACTTGGCAAATGACTTCCTCTAAAGCATAACTCGACATCTGCAATCGTTTATCTATAGGCATATGATAAAAATCGATGTTTTAGTAGGAAATAAATAAATGCAGATAATTAATTGATTACTTGTGAAAAATAATAAATTGAAATGAACTGCTATTGTAAATGAGTTTTCCTCAGTGTTAACAGTTGGAGTTTAAAAATTTTCTGAAGTAAAAGAGACATAATTTTTTGTTTTATGAATGTTAAAAAATGTTTTATGAATGTTTTTTATGAATGTTAAAAAATGTTTTATGAATGTTTTTTATGAATGTTAAAAAATGTTTTATGAATGTTTTTTATGAATGTTAAAAAATGTTTTATGAATGTTTTTTATGAATGTTAAAAATGTTTTATGAATGTTTTTTATGAATGTTAAAAAATGTTTTATGAATGTTTTTTATGAATGTTAAAAAATGTTTTATGAATGTTTTTTATGAATGTTAAAAAATGTTTTATGAATGTTTTTTATGAATGTTAAAAAACTCATACAGCAAAATAATATCTGAAGATTTTGAAGAGATCACTTGGAACAGATTCCAGCAATCCTCTTATTCTTCAGAATTGGTTCCATCTGAATATCACCTTTTTTTCGGAAATTTGCCAAGAATGTCGAGGTGGATGAGTTATTGGACATATCAAAAAGTAAAAATTACGAAATTATGTAAAAATAGTATTACAAGACTATCAAATAATTGGAAACTGGATATTGATAACAATAGAATCTATGAAGGAATTCTGTTTTTTAATATTTTATATCACTCAAAATTTGGAGCTTATTTTCCTTTACTTTACCAATGGCCACTCAAAGTAGATAGTTACAACTTGGAATTGTATTAGCATAAAAAAGACAGAATATCAGGAAAGATAGGCAACTAATTCTATTCTTGAAGAGGTTAAGATTTCATTAGCGACTACAATTTCAGATTTCAGGCGGAGGCATTAGAAGCATAGAGTTGAAGTAAACTTTAAAAGGGACCGAAACCCCAATCCTAGACAAAAATCAAGAGATTAACCTCTACTCCTGTTCAAAAGACCGTGGAGGAGAGTGAACCGGACGATAAGAAAACCTATCTACTCTTATTGAATTTATAGAATATGGTATGCACGTGGTTGTTCGTGCGCATGCATAAAGAATTTCCTTATAATATTTTCAGTCCATGATATTTTCAAGATACATGAAACAGTTATGAATTATACTGCATCCAGATTTTTCTTCAAGGACATGTGTTTTCCGTAAAGAAACATCATCATAGCCTTCTTTTCTTTTTATGTGCCAAAGTCCTTTCAGAACATAGGCGATCATGGGTCCCCACCTCACTGTAGCCTTGAAGGTATTAGGTTGGTGCAAAAATAATGACGTAATAATGTCGTTTTTTGACGTATTTTGTAACGTCAAAAAACGACATTATTACGTCATTATTTTTGCACCAACCTAATATCAACACGTTCCTTCTCTCTGCTTCCTCTCCCAGACCAGGTTCTGTCATCCACCTGCTCAAGCTCGTCAGGTGTGTCACGCGGTGCTTTTCTCTTCTCTTTCCTTTTATTTGACCCGTGAGCATCAGATTTTACATGCCCTCCTTCCTCATTATTCGTCACACACACTTCCGTTGCCTCTTTCTGGTGTTAAGTATAAGCCTTCTCCCTTTTTTGTAATCTCTCTAAGACCTCATTGTTGCTCATATGCTCGGTCAATGATATGTTTTCAAAACCAGCACATCAGTAACAAGAAATTCAACACAAACATTTGAATCCATTTAAATATTGCTGTAGAAATTTGACAAAATATTTTACATAAAACAAACCAACTTCTAAATCCCAAACTATGTGTTTGCTCATGTTTGCAATTGGAAAATCTGATAAACCTATTACGCTATTTTTTTCAGATGTTTGATTGCAAAACTCCTTCAAAAAAAATCTATTAATGAAAACTAATTTGGTTATAAGTTTTGTCATTTGTATATAAGTATAATTGTACAGTTACTAACAAATGTGTATTTTTCAAGTAGAGTACGTTGAATCAACGTGTTGGTAGTGCTGCAAATGCTTAAAAGAATATATACATATACATATATATATATATATATATATATATATATATATATATATATATATGTTGTAGGTGCTGCAGTGTCATATCTTCAAGAAAGAAGAAATATATTAATGTTTGAATATTTAATCAGATTTAATATCTATTTCAAATTTAGAAATAATCAATATATCCTAGTAATCTGCAAGTTGACACATTACATTTATCTTACTGATGTTATTATCAGAGCTGAAGTGCATATCATTTTTCAATGTTCATTTTAACCTTCCAGCAAAATAGCAGCACAATACTCCTCAATTCATTTTTACTTATTACTCTTTTTATTTTTCTCATGATACTTTCTAACAGGTCAATAGAGTTTTTATTACTCTTCTCATTTTCTCATATATTCTAGCTGTTCTTCTCATTTTTCTCATTATATTTTCTAATAGGCCGATTCGGTTTTCTCATTAGCCTTCCAAATTTTGTTGTGTTTTCAAGATGCTCCATCCTTTTTTCTTATTACCCTTCTCATTTCTATCATTATAGTTTGAAGATGCTCCATCCATTTTTCTTATTACTCTTCTCATTTTTTAATTATATTTTCTAGCTGGTCAATTAATTTTTCTTCTCCTTTTTCTCAGCTATTCTTGTGTTATACTTTTAAAGTTATTTGTGTTGTTGCTGTTTTTCTTCTAAAGTGAATCTTCTCTCTGGTAGAACCCTTTTTATCGTACCTGGAAAATAACACCGGAAATAATTTTAAGATTTGGTTGGTCTGTTCCGCTTCAGCCGTCATATTCACCTGATCTTAAACCTGCACCAAAGGATTTTTATTTTTTTCGGTTCCTGCAAAAAACATTTGATGCGGCAAACTTTCTGTAACGAAAAACTGATTCAAGAGTTCGTCGAGAAAACCTGAGATATTTTACTAATAAACATGCGAGATTTTATTCAAAGCGTATAGAAGAATTATATGATAAGTGACAACCACCCACTGCAAATAATGGGGAAGATATAATCGAAATTTACTTCATTTTTTAAGAATATCTTTGAAAGGAGAAAAGGGAAAATATTTATGATTCAACCTACAATCTTTAATAATCACCCGTTTTTATTAAACAGGTGTGCAAAATGTGTGTGATATAAAAAATATTAACTCAAATCAATATATAAATAAAAACTGAATTCGAAGAAGTAAAATTTGAATGAAAAAAAATGTTGTTAAAATATAAACAACACATCTAGCTTTCATATAATTAACGTGTATCACTTCTGCCTCCTCGTCTATATAGATTTGGTCGAGATAATGTGTCACTCTCATGCTCTCTCCAATACGTTCAACTGTAAAATTTGTCTATATTTTGAATGTTGCTACCAAATATGCTCTGATGTTCTGTTATGTATTTAGAGATTCTTGAAGAATCTGCAATGTTATTTGTCCTGACATGGCATCTCGGTTTCATTCACTCCCCCCCCCCTGCGTAATATAACTACTGTGCGTTTTCTATAAATATGCTCATGATAATTGTTCGGCTCAAATTTTTCCTCTATGGCACCGAAACTTTAAGTACAGTAAATGATTGTCAGCAATGTCTCATCATTTTACAGTTGAAGAGTTTGTTCTAAACTAACAGTTTCTTCTCTAACACTTCTCGCTTTTAGAATCACTGAAAAACTAAACTAAAAGAGAACAGGTTAAAAATCGTTTTGTGTCAGACCCACTGTTTTCCCAACTGAGCAATGGTGAGAGGAAAAAGCTCAGCCAGGCCTTCAGTAATGGTACCAACATTCATACTATGGCTTCCATCTTCAAAGTCCATTCAGGAACCATCAAAAGAACGGTGAATAAGTTTAAGTGGGAACAGTAGAGAGGAAAACTGGATCGGGCGGTCACAACAGGAAGAACTAAAGAGATCAATTAAAGATTCAATTCAGTTCATAAGACGTCTGACACATGCGAGAGAAGTTTCAGCTATGACAGTTCAAAGAGCAGTGAAAAAAAACTTGAAAATGAAATCGTACGTGAAACGTTGAGGCAACTTGTTACTCCAGGACAGAGATTTAGATTAGAGAAGAACATCTTGAATATGTTGTAAAATGATCCTGGAATATATATATATATATATATATATATATATATATATATATATATATATATATATATATATGAACTTTTATTTCAATACTTCAGGAGCATCCAATGCTTAGGTGGGTTATTGATGGACATATGATTTTCGTTTATGTTCGATTTCATCACTATTCGTCTGTTAAGTTTGTAGAGTAATTATATCATGTCATCCCATAAGTTCTGTCCGAATTTTGAATAAAAAAAGTGACCAAATGTTACATTTCATTACAGATTCAATCAACAACGTATTTTCCCTGATTATCTATGACTTCCTTCCATCTGTTAACAAGCTTACTAATTCCATTACTGTAAAATTCTTTTGGCTTTGATTCGAAGAACTCACAAATGTTAGTTTTAACCTCTTCCTGTGTTACAAAAGCTGTTTCTTCCAAATGATTCTGTAAGCTACGAAACAAATGGTAGTCTGAAGGAGCAATAAGAAAAACATCACCCTTTTCTTTTGTGACGTGATTCACTAGTCAGCATTGTCCTGATGAAACATCACCTTTTTCGATTCCTAGAGCAGGTCTTTTTTCCTCAAAGCTTGGTTCAAATGCTCTAATTGCTGACAGTATATTTGAGCATTAATTGTTGCATTAGGTGGTAAGAATTCAAAGTGGATTATTCCTTGGCGATCCCACCAGATTGAATGAAGAGCATTTTGCCCATGAAGTTCCCTTCTCGGCTGTGGCTGGGGTCCTTCCCCTTTACCAAGCCACTGTCTACAACGCTTAACATTTCGATAAAAGATCCATTTTTCGTCGCCAGTCACAAGTCTATCCAAAAAAGGTGAAACAAGTTGGCGAAAATGGAGAGAAGAACAGATGTCAACTCGGGATTTGAGGTTGTTTTCTGACAATTCATGGGGCACCCATTTTCCAAGTTTAGGAACTTTTCCAAGTTGTCGAAGATAACAATGAACAGTTGTATGGTTTGAACTGAGAACCACTGCCAATTCCTCAACTGATAAAGCAGGATTTTCTTCAAGGGCTGCTTCAAGAAGCTTTTCATCAAACTCAACTGGACGTCCGGTTCAATCTTCATCTTCAAGGGTGAAATCTCCACCTCTGAATTTTGCAAACCATCTTCTGCGAGTTCTTTCATTCACACATTCCTCTCCATAAACTGAGTGAATGTTTCTAGCCGCTTTCTTGAACTCATTATGTGCCTTGGGTGCTTCCATGTTAGCAGGTTTTTAATCAAACAAAATTTAATTTTATTGTTCTCTGAAATAAAAAAAATTGATCAGTTTAAATGCATCTAAACATAAAAATAATGTTCAGCTCCATTAGACATAAATTACTCTTTAAATTTCGTTCATTTTACCAAAAAGTTAAAATTCGGACAGAACTTGTGGGATGACCTGATACATTGTTATTGCTCAAAGTAGAACCTAATAGTGTTATAAAAACCTCGAAGAATTCCAGTCAGATATCTTTAATCATTTCTAAAATACGTTTCCGAGCTTAATCTAACAATTGGATAATCTTGCTGTTACATCCGGTGTACACACACACATATATATATATATATATATATATATATATATATATATATATATATATATATATATATATCAACCTTTACACCGATAAATAGTTTACCGTGCAGATTTCTGACAAAAACTGATATTTTACGTCTAATTCACATATATGCTTATCATGTAAATAAATCTTGGAAGTTTTATCATACATAAATAATGTAGTGATTGCTTAACTTGCACCACAAGTTGCATCAATCTTTTGCAGGTTATTTAAAGAAAGAAAACATTTTTAGATTTTAAGAATATTCTGGAAATATTGTTTTTACTGATACAAGTTGTTCTTCTTAAACCATAGTTTCAGGTAGAAGAGATGGATTCATGCCTTTCCCAAGGTCATTTGCGCGAAAGTGAATATATCTGGAAATGCAACTTGTCTCCCCGATTTAAAATTCCGAATCGTTATCCATTACACTCCCTGCACATCCAAGATTGATACACTTGGTAGTACCAAACGGTTACCCCTCTAGGTTCTGAGCAGGTTTGATATTGCTTAACTTTTATGAAGGTACTTAAATCGGTGTTTCAGTGCGATATGACCGTGGATGAGGGATTATGATACAATATTTGATTTGTTTGTTTATTGGCATATCAACTTTTTATGGGTCATTTAATAACGAAATTCAATGTTCTTGGAAATTTTGAAGTAATAAAATATTTTATTCTGCTTTCACAATTGGATACATGGTAGATAAAACTTATATTTTGTGCATATACATGTTTGTGTGAAAACAAATAACAAATAATTGGTGATATGTATGATTTAAGTTGTAGTTTTGTTGAAGTTATATTTTGGAATAGTTTGAATTCATTAAGAAATTTTAGGATTTTATATGGATTAATGTCAAGAAAGTACTTTCTTCTTCATTGATGTATTGTTTTATTATAAATAGTTTCGAAAATTTGACTGTTCAGGCGGGAAAAAAGCAATTTACCTACCTTCGTTATTGATTCTTAATGACTATTGCACAAAAGTGAAAATGTGGCACATGGCCTAAAACTGGATGGGGAACGTTGGTCTTCATTTGTCTTAGATTAAAACTTAGCTAAACATAATCACTGACTCTAATAATCTTTACACCAAGATTCCACATTCTTCCATGCTTTTCTTACTGCATCCACCATAATACCACATTGACTCAATGAAGTCCTAACTAGTCCCCAAATATACAATTTGTCTTGAGGAGAGGGAATAAAATAACAACTTTAAAAAATTTAACCTCGATGGTTACTTACATTAAAAATAATTTTATATACAGAAACAAAACAATGTTAGTAATAGACACCGTCACATTCCTTAAATATGACAGAAACATCATTTAACTGATCAAAAATAATGCATGACTTTAGAGAATACCATAAATAATTCAACCAACCACACATGTACCCATCCAAACGCAACAACAAAAACGAAAACACACTTCTCTTGCACCTCCGACCAATTCATTTCCAACAAAATATTGGGACCGAACTAGACGCCTAGTATCTTGATCGGCCCATCCATCCAGAGAAACGTCCCGGGAAGAGAAACTCCCTTCCATGGACCCAACTGCAAAGCAACAGTCTTATCGTGGATGATCTTGGCCCCTGGTAGCACTAGGTACGGAAATTCCACGCAGGGCCGGATTCGTATTCATCTTGCGAAGGAAGATCTCCAACGCACGAATGTACAGCAAAGGCGAAAGCGGACAACCTTGAAGAATGGAGCTAGACAATACGAAACTCCATTCACTTCCACCCGCGCCCCGGGAGACGCATACAGAAGTCGGATCCAGGTGCGAAATTACGGCCCGAAACCGGCGGCCGATCGGACAACATCCAGAAATCGATGATCAACCATATCGAATGCCTTAGACTGATCTACATTGATCAACTTCACTGTCGACTTGTTCAATGATCAAGCGTACCAAATGCAGGTTGTTCTGAATAGTCCTACCCTTCACAGCACGTCTGCTGGGGGCCAATCAGACTAAGGAGGACAACCTGCAAACGACCGGCTAAGATTGTGGCCCAAATCTTTAACTGTATGTTTAACATCATCAAAGGCCAATAATTACCTATTCCATCCTCATCATTCTTTTTCTTGAGAAGCAACTTGATTACACCCATGATGAAACGTTGAGGTATAGACCAATGCTTCATCCAGTTGTAAATCAATGCCAGCAAGGGAACTAAAACGGGCGACTGCCTCTAGTACAGTTCTTAAGACCACCTAATCCCGGTCAATCAGTAAGCGCTTCCCAGAACTCAGACACTCTGATGGGACACACGCACCAATCAGCTTCAGCCACCTCAAGGCGAGTAACGTAGACCCAATATGCTTCGACCTGAGCAGGGCTCATACTGGGTCCCTTGATAAAATGTTTCTGAAAGTAATCTCGAAAAGCCTCACATATGCCCGCATTTGTAGTCACGGTTCGCTTGTCCGGAAATGTGATGCTCACGACATGTCGATTGGTTGCATCATTTCAAGCTGCCTCTGCACGAAATTTAACGGCCATGTTCGTCACATCGGAAGTCATTCTTTTTAACCTAGCCCTACAGAGCTTGATCCTTCTTGTTAAGCAAGGAGGCCAGCTCCACCTTAGCTAAAGCCACGTACTACTATTACGGGAGATGACTGCCCGATCAATGTGGCCTCTAATGCCGTTTGCGCTAACATAGATAGGTTGAGTCGACTACTAAAATCAGCAGCAAACGACTAATATAGGATTTTAAGTTATCCCACTATGAATTCCCAAGCACAGCCCCCGCCAATTCCCGTTTTAGCATTAGTAACTGCTGGTCTGGGAAATCTCACTCACTAAATAATGATGCGTTCAACTTCCAGTATGCAGACAACCTAATCTTAGGCTTATCTAATTTACACGCACTCGGACAAGGCTATCATCCGTATAAACTACCGAATGGAGACTGACTACTTAAGAGCCCTACGTCGACTCTCTTAACTAAGACTCAGTCGATGTAGCTAGAAAGAACTACCGATGCCGATATGCCTCTATTAGACCATGTCTGCACTACATGGTGATGCTTATTCCGATACCAGTCGACAAAATCAAATTTGTCGACAAAGTCCAGAAACGCTTTGACATTTGGGTTGTTAGTACCCGATCTAACCCCTATGCAATTTATATCGGGATCAAGGACAGCATTCCAATCGGCCGCTAAAACTACCCGACAAGATGTCATCAAAACAGCTCGATCCGCCGAAACAAATCAAGTCCCTCTCCATGCTTATTGGGCGCATAAACCCCAATGAGACGAAGAGCTTTATCCTTTATGGTAACATCCAGCACGCAAAGCCTGCCCGCCGGATTCGAGAAGACAAGAGCATACGCGTTTTTCACAGATTTACTCACTAACCAAGAAACACCTGTCGAGCGTTCATCAAAACATGCTAAATAGAAAGCAAACACCTTAGACAGAATTTCTTCATGATCGCGAGTTGAAAACTGAATCTCTTGTACACAAGCTACATCCACCCACGAGACGATGAAGATCGCGAGCGAGCCTATCCTTACGAGACCCCGCTCCTAGATCCTGGGCATTATCAGCCTGATTAGCATTGGGAATTATGGATGGAACATGTGCCACCAATGTCCCAGATATAGGTTAACTTCAGATCCCTATAGAGGCAGGGGTTAAATAAAACTGGGATCCTCCCTGGCCAGAACTATTTTAATTTATTTAATTTTTCCTCTTACAGGACGGCGATTGGGAGTGACATCTTACAGCATTTCTTACCCTTCTCGACCACACCCCATATATTCCGTGCTCAGTACAGATGACAGTTAGAACCCGTTTCACATTGGGGAAGTCTCGGGGAACTTCAATATCTGTGTCTCCATTTTTCGTGAATTTCTTTTATTCGGTTTCCATGATTTCTGGTCATTTCTACATGTGCCGGTGAAATACGGCAGACGTCCTCCCCTAAATTACATGGTAGCCAAGACTGCCTTTTGTGTCTTCAGCAGAAGGGCTTCGGAGTCTTTTGGATAGTGCGGGAATTTTTTTTTTTTTTTTTTGGCGAGGTGAAGAACGGAGAGTAAGAACTGGGGCTTGAGAAATATTTTTTTAGGAATGGACTGGGATCTCTACTGAGCGGGGAGAGTTTTTTCAGGGAATGAATGCGTCGATGATTTCTTATCAGGGTAGCACGAAGCAGAGGTCGAGGAGCGTGATGCCCTTAAAGTTGGAGATTCTTTTATTTCTTTTTCCAAGTCGTTTTATTTTTTTCCGTTTTTTTTTTTTCGAATCCGAGGTTATATTTCTTCTGCATTTCTCTGACAGTGACTGAGATGTCGCCATTAACGATAGTGGAGGAAGTGGGACTGTTAGTGCCTTTTGCCCCGGCGGATCCAGAGTACTGAACTCCCGCTGTCTGATGCTTGCCTATGGCCCTACCAGCAACGAGGCATTCCCCATTATCCTTCTCCACAATTGCGCAAGCAGCGGGCAAAGGCTTTTCGGGGAATGTGGGCTCTGATCTGGACCCAACCGAGGGTTTAACCACTCTGACCTCGGATGCTGGCATATCCATTACAGGCGAGGAGGAATTGGAAGACGCAACCAGAGGGAGATTTTTGTCGACAGGGGCCTGATTTCCAGAGGCCTTCTTCTCAGGTAGAGGAGAGGTGACCAGTCTCTCCACACTTCCAGCATGCATTTTTGCGGCCGGTCACAATAACCACCAATTTCAGGACCCCCAACAGTTGCGAATGGAGAGGAAAGCTTCAGAATCTAACATTGTATCGAAACTCCACTCCGATCAGGTTAACGTAGGTCGCATCCAGTACTGACCATATTGTGATGGGAAAACAGCTTGGTTCTCCTCCATAACATGAGAAGGTTCCTCGAATAAGGCTACACTGGTCCTACGGTTGCTTTCGTATTCACTTCTTAAAATGAGATCTTTTGTTATGAGATCCCGACTGGTCATTTCTTCCGTCTTCAGGTGTTGGTAGCAATACGTCCCACATGAAATATCCCGAACACTTCACTATCCTTAGAGGCTTAACCCCCAGAAACTCCAGTGATTTTACCATTGTGTGTTGTGGAGCGATAAATTATGGGCGAAGGCTTGTCCACCACGAAGACTTGAGACTATTCTTGTTTCAATGTTCTTAAGTTCTTGTGGGTCAATCAAGAGTCCACCTTCTTTTACAAGGTGGGCGTAACTCTTGGCTCGTTCCAAGATTTCCGCAATATTGATGCATTTAGGTGAGGACCTCCAGCAACCGGGCGAATCCCCTGCATCAGCATTTTCCTTTTTGTCTTGAGTACCACTATGGTCTTCCATACTTTCTTCATTAACAATGTTCCTATTTTTTTGTATTTTGGCCATTATCGGTCTCCATACTTTCTACTTCTGATTTTTGGGCATTAGCAGCCCCCATAATCTCTACTCTTGATTTCTGGCCATTAGTTGCCTCCATATTTTTTCCAGTTTCTTTAAGAGCAAGTTATTCCATTGCATTGTCATTATCCAATGAGTTTTTTCTTGGTTGGTTGCTTGCAAACCGACCGACTTTTGTCGGCCATATTGAAGACACAAGCACAATACAATACAAGCAGTATTGTAATCATTTTTCTTGTATTAACTTATAAATGTGGGGGGATGGGAAAAATCAAAATAATAGATATACTGGATTAACAGAAGAAACTGATAAAACTTAATGAAAAGACGAAAACAAAACACGAAAACAAACTATGAAATGCAAAAAAACTGATTTGACCTGCGAATTTAAATTTATTATCAAACAAATTAACATGAAAAAACTTCCAAGAGCTAACCGGAAGTTTTAATAGGAATACAAAACGTAAAAAAATGTTATACAAAAAAATAAACTGCTTTGACCAGCAAAAAAAAACAATAAAAATAAAAACAGAGTCATAAAGTTAACTGAAATTATGCTAACAGTTACTCAGAATAGTTTAAGCAAAAACGATACAAAGATTCATCGAAGACAAGAACAAAAATGTAATCACCCGAAGACGAGAAAAATATTATTTAACGGGGGGGGGGGTGACAAGAGAAAATTCAAATCTTGAGACTTAAGACAAACGGGAATTAGTCTTAATACAAAATCAGAAGGAAAATTAAGAATGAAATAAAATAATGAACAATGGGTTAGTTAAACTTTGTAAAGAAAATAAAAATGCAAATGGCTACCCAAAACTGAAATAAAACAAGGACTGAAAAGAAAGAAGCGAAATTTAGATTCCATCAAGAAAGTATAAAAGAATAAAAATAAAATAAAATTATCAAAAACTTTTAAGCCAAAGTCAGATTCTTGTAATTGTTGAATGAAAAGGGAGCAAATAACAGCGAAAAGATATCCAAAAATATCGACGGTACCGGTCTGGAAGGGGGTTGGTTGGTTGGTTGGTTTTTACTAAGTAAAAGTGGCTACGTTTTTACTAACTGTTTATAATTACAGGGGTCACGTGATTTAATTACCACGTGATCCTGGAAGTAGTTAAAAGGGAAGTATTTTTATTTCTTTATTATTTTTATACTTACTTAATTAGACGGTAACTTTGCGACACAAGAAAGGTATCTTATTTCGCAACTTAAGATAAGTGCTTTTGCTCCTTTTCCTCGGCCCGAACTGTCTAGATGTTTTGGGGTTGACATTTTCTCGACAGTATATATTGTTAGTAAGTTCTTTTATATAAAAATATATTTCTATACTTTCATAGGGTTTTATTTTTGTTTGACGTTCACTATTTGCTCATAGCTAGGACCGTAATTACCATCTCTGGTCAGGGGAAACCTGAGAACAACAGTAATTAAGATTCCACTCTCCTCAAACATCCAATCTCCCGAGGACTTGCTTCCGGATATAGTTTATCGTCATACTATTATGATTAAGTAATGCCATCTGTAACCTGTTTAGTCTCAAAGATAAATTGTATCATATAGAGAAACCTTTTTTTTTAATTATTTGATGTATCTGATCCTGTAAGAGTATAATTTCGAAATAGCTTCCTCGCCATAGTATTAGTGCGAATATATGTTCAGTTCATATGAACAACTCTATTTGAAGGCAGGTACTGTCTGTCTCTACGGATATTTTCTCCTGTCAGTATTCGAATTAATAGCATAGACAAGAAGTAATGTCATGAAGATAATACTCAGTATCAAAAGTTAGATAAAGCAATGGTGTAGAGATAAATGTATAATGTACGGATTCTTAATTGCATGATGATTGCCAGTTTCAAGCAACGATGCGATCTTAAAACCAAGTATAGACTATTTATAACTATAAATGTTCAATCTCCCATATTGAGCACTTCCCCCTATAAATATAACAAATTTTAAATTTATATGTGTGTGCGTACGTGCGTTGAATAATGGACAATTCTGAAGGAATTGGCCAAAGGAAATCCTTTTATAATCCTATTACAAAAATAGCAAAAACAAAAATCTTATTAGCAAGATAAGGATATTAAAGTTTGCATTCATTCCTATCACATCTCATTATTTGAGTCTTTTTAAGTCTTATTCATTTTATGACACTGAACCTGTTTTATTTGTTCAATACATTTTTTTCTTTTCTTTCTTAATTGTTTGTATTTATGTATTTTCTTTCTATCATTCTTTCTTTCTTATTCTGTTTCATTCTAGAATTTGTATTTTATTCCCTTCCTTCACATTATCTGCTTACATTCGAATTCGTTTTTTTTTTTTTTTTTTTTTTTGGGGTTTTCTTTCCATCGTTATTTCATTTTCTCCTCCCTTATTATTTGTCTATTTTTTTATGCTGCACTTTTAAGTTTTTTTCTCATGTGATTTCTTTACTATCTTCCTAGATTCATGTCTTTTTTTTTTTTACTCCGCGATTCTCCATGTATCTGTTTCTTTTTTATCTCTTCGCTGATTTCGACGGACATCTCAGCACACCGTATATCCGTAAAAAGCAATGAGATTACATGGCTGGAAAAAAAAATCAATCGTCATCCATCTCGTTCATCGCGGGGAACATCGTGCTAGTAGGGGTTCCACTACCGGGGGAAAAAAAGCATGAGAAATTGAATTTAAGATTACAAGCAAAACAAATAAAGAACAACGCACTAGTTCCCATGTGTGTCTTGATGAAATAAAGCCAAACAGAAACAAAAGTAGAGTAAGGAATACGAAAGACTGAGAATTAGAAAGGAAAGTAAAACCTGCATAGAAATGAGGTTGGTGAATATTTTTTTGGTGGGGGGGGGGGTAAATGAAACTGATAGAAATATAAAAGAGGATAAGAATAAATTAAATAGAAATATGAGAGAATGAAAAAAAAGGAAAATTAGTTACAGAAAGATGGAACTTTTAAAATAGGAACATAGAATAAAAGAAAAAGGCTGAGATAAAGAGGAAAAGGAAGGCATGAAGAGAATTCAAAAACCAGGGAGTAACTGTTGAAACAAGCCGATTGTATTTGTAGGGAAATGACGTGAAAGCGAAAAGTAAAAAAGGTAAGCGATGGAACAAAGCTATAATTGAAAAAAATATGCCTCCTTAAAAATAATATAAAAATAACCAGAGAAATGAAGAAGGTTGAACTGAGGAAATGAAATAATAAAGAGAGAAACGCGTAGAAAGTCACAGGAAGAGGATTTATGAGAGAAAACGAAATCGGAAAGTTGCGAAATTTGAAATAAGACGACGAAAACGATCTCGTAAAACTAGAGTAAGAACCATGAGAAAAGTCGATCAGAAACGTGGCGGTTACGACAAAAGGGTGACTATAGTGAAAAGAAAGAGAATAAAAGAAAGACATAAGGACAGAATACGGATTAAGTGAAAGAAAAATCCAAAATGTTTGCTGAGCACTTCGGCTGATCGTCCATTTAGACACGATTTCAACGAGCCAGAAATCAATATCGCTGGTTGAGACCAGAGTGGGTGTATACCAACGTTGATTGACTAAAAGCATTCTAGCCTCTTTGCCAAGCATTCAGACCGGCGCCAATTTCACTTCTCACGATGCCCAATAGCAGATTCAATTGAAGAAAATCAACCTGTCCAAGAAAGTTCTCACTTCTTTCAATTTTCGCATCTTACTCTTTCGAAATGATTTTATTTTGCAGCATCAGCGGAAAGAATTATAGCAATATGTTATACGTTTCTTTCCGATTTCTTGACGAGAATACAAAATCAGCTCTGCATGTAGACAAAATGTGACAATGGAAATGCATTAAATAGACTTGAATATGCATGTTTCTATGTGTTAAATAATAGTTTAGCATGCTATTATTTTTTAGGGGGAAGTCTATCTCAGCTCCAGCTTCCGGAGGTTGACCTTCAGGGTCAGATGTAAGACATAATAGTGAAGTCAATTTTGATTTGCTGAGCTAGCGAAGGAATGGTAGAAAGAGAAAGCTTTTTCAGCGAGTTGTTTCTTAACCGTCAAGTGATGTAGACGTGTTCTCCTTCGTGTCCGAAACGGCTCCCCAGTAAGTGGGGGGGGGGGGGACAATCCACGGGATATGTAAGACATGTGGACATTAATAAAAATAGATAAGATAAAATTATCTGTGGTGAAGTCTTTCATTGCCGAAGCGAAACGATTGGCGATCGCCGGCCGGTTAAAAAAAGCCGAGATGAGATTCACTTTTTTCAACATGCAACATGTATTTTTATACGACGATGAAGGCATATGGTAGATATACCGGGAGATGATCGATGAAGATACGTTAGAACAGCACAAATACGGAAGCTAATCAAAAAAGTATAGCGTGGTGCTATAAAAAGAAAAATACAATACATATTAATTCGGTATTTAATCTCCTTCGAAGTAGTCAATTTCTGAAGGAACACTTTAGCCAGCGCCGTTTCCATTGATGGAAGCATTTCTCGAACTATCTTTTTTTTGACAGCGAGTAAATGCCTCGTCAAATTCCCTTTGATTGCCAGTTCCTTTTAAGTGGAGCCTGATTTTTGGAACGAGTAAAAAGTCGTAAGGCATAAGATATGAAAGTTATGTAGTTGTCCTGCAATAATTTGAGGGAGATTAAAGCATATAGCTTTGTCATATCAGAAAATCAGTCAAAACTTCAATCTTAGATTCAGAAATGTTATTCTTTCTATACATTTTTCCTGTTTCGTTTGCACTTACTTGACTCCGAACATATGAATTTTTAAAATCTGTATTAAAATGATACAAATATGAAAAACCAAATGCCATCCTTGTAATTGTTTTTAATCATTTCACCCCAAGCAAGGCGATAATACCATTAGGACAAAGGCGGCAACAGAGAATAAAACTTTAATTGGGAGAAGAAGGAAAAAGCAAAAAAGGAACAGTGTTTAGGAAGACAGAAAACAGATTAGGCAAGAATATTCTTCTCAGCAGGCAATTATTAAACATTTATAAAAGATTAAATTAACATAAGACCTCTCGCTCCCTTTATGATGATGACGTTGAAGAGTAATGTCGCCACAAGCGTGCAGGTTCAGAAGATTCCAGTTTCACCAAAGCCTGCTCCCATCAACTATTACCTATTACCGTTTTGCTCTCCAAGATTTGGTTGTTGGTGACCGAAAATCAGAGTAGAAGAAAGTGCCAATGGTATGAATTTGTTTAAGATGGACCTCAACTTGCTAGAAAGTAAAAAACGTTTGATTTCATGACCTTCCTCTTGGGCACCAATGGAATACATGAAGAATCCAGTTATAAAACTGAAAGAGACAGCCGATGACTCCGTTATAATTTCGAGTGGTGCCTCCAGTTAGGCATAAACCTCTTCAGTCGCTGAGCAACAGTTGAGGCGTGTTGTAATCGTCATCCGCTTGTTCCATGGTTGGGGTTTTTGGGAGTTGGTCGCGCTTAGACTGCGTCCTCATCTTCAGCAGTGTCGCCAAGGGTGGCTCTACAAGGAGATTAGAAGTCCCGACGCCATCTCCCTTAGAGTCACTGAACACGCAAACCCCTCCAACATGACAAGGAGCAACCATAAGAATTACGCGCATAGAAACAGACACGCATAAATATATATATATATATATATATATATATATATATATATATATATATATCCATTTAATATAAAAATTGGCAAAATGCATTTGAGCCATTTCTCGAACAATCCTTCTCATTAATATCAAGATTTAGTAATTTTTTTGATTGCTGTTCACCTTTTGAAAATGATCCTAAAATCGGTGATTACTTTTCGTGCGATCGAATGACGCGTTATGTATGGACAGGAATGGCCGCATGACCGAGTGGTTAGAACGTTCGGATTCTGATCATGAGACTCGGGTTCGAATACCACCAGGGTCGATTTGTCAGGAAAGAGACTTCCTAATCTTATCGGACTGGAGGGGTCGATCCCAGCGTGCGTCACCTTTGGAAAGTGCCTGAAAACCATACCAAGGGTTGACACAAGCCTTGTGAGTGAATTTGGGTAGACGGAACCCTTGGGTGCCGTCGATAGCTTTGCTAGCACAAAGTCACAAGTCACCGTGGGCAAGTGCTTGAGCGTACTAGCCTTGTTAAAATTGTTGATCACGCTAGATAGCACGCTCTTTCTCAGAAACTGTAACTAAGGTCTGCTCAGCATAGCTGCAGTATAAATCACAGGTGGGCTCTGCGTGTGTTGATTAAATATAAATGCGCCTGAGCAAGCGTCTGCAATAGGGATTGACTACCCGCTCTAGTAGACAGGTATCCTCGAATACGAATGCACAGCTATACATGTATGGACAGGTATTGAATGCAATAAAAAATAATCTGTCAAAGAGTTTTCTTTTCTTTTTTTAATGTGCAAGGGCTTCAAAAACCGAAACTTTTTAAAGTTCATTCAGCCATATTGTTTATAAGTACTTGTATAATTTTAGGAAAGAAATTACTGCCTAGTAATCAAATGCGGTGGCGTAATGGATAGCGGATCGGATAGAGGAATCGGAGAGCCGAGTTCCAATTCCAGTCGAATCCATTACACTCACTTACGTGCTAATACACTTGGGAAAGATATGAATCCTCTTCTTCTTCTCCCCAGCTATGGGTAAATAGCAGGACTTACCGGGTTCTATAGCCTTGGATGGTAACTGGTCTATTGCAAAAAGAAATGGCATCCTATTGCGGGGAAAAATATCTGCCTCGTCAATCATGTATCGAATTATGTCAATTATGTATCGAAAGGTACATGATCGCCTAACCGTGTAACACGCATGGCACATAACTGACTGACCGAACCTAATCTGTCGGCAGCTTGCCAGTTGTCCAATCAAAGTGTTATCCATGCTCATATTAACAATCATGAAGAGTCAATACAGAAAGAAAACGTTTGAAAGGAGATGTTTTTTCAATGTTTTCTATGCCGAAAATGATTCAGCCGAAAATGTTATTTACTGATTGAACTAAAAAATTAGAATGAGAAAACAATTACAGAAATAAAACAAATGGTTTGGTGATATTGTCATAAGACTTTGTGAATTATTTTAATCTACGTGCTTAGATATAATCCACCTTGTCTATATAGCGGTGGCATATCGCAAAGAATTTAGTTTATCGCGAAATAATTTTCTGTTTGTAACACAAGGATTCCAGCGATCACCTTCATGCGTAATATTTATCGTTTCTCTGCGATGCAATAATGTATGTCTATAATTAACATTTTAATGTGGCAGACGCAAAATAACGAATTGAGTCCAGCGTCGTGGGGGACTGTTTCTCCATGCAAGACCATGGGAGTTGTAATCATTAACTGACAGCTGAGGCCTTGTAATCATTGGTTGACTCCCGAGGCCTTCCAAAAATGGAAATACAAAGCAGACAGGACTATTGTTTTACTCCGGTTCCTACTGGGAAGCCTCGGTATAAACTCAGCCTTGTTTCACAATGAGTTTTGGTGTTTTTCTTTATCAATTGACGGATTCGTTTTTCTGTGTCTTATCAACATTTTACATGTTTGTCTATATTTCTGAGATGAGGTATTATGTACATTATTTACATTATTCAGACTATTGTCCTCATCTTTGTCGTCATATTTATTACAACGTTTCGGCCGTTGTACGCTCCGGCCTTCTTCAGGTGGTTGAAATGTCGAACTGAACCCTCTATTTCGCTCGCTGGTGTAGCCTTCTAGTTCCATGTGCCACGTCCAATGGATGTCAGTTATCAGTTATCTCCTGTTAATTTCCCTCTGAAACTTCTCCACTGCCTTAACCGGGTATTGAACTCACACTCTTTAGGTCCTGTCACTGGATCTAACTAACGGCTTCTTCCACTGTGCCATGTTCCTTGAGTAAAATAAAAGGTATTTTACATGTTAATTAACGCCGGAATATATTTTTAGATTGTAAATACGTTTTAAGGATAATAATGATTTAGTGATAAAAAGTCTGACTAAATAACCCATTGCTGGGGGAGAAGAGGTGGATTCTCACCTTTCCCAAGTGTATTTTCACGTAAGTGAATATAACGAACCCAACTGCAATTGGGACTAACCTCTACGATTAACAATTCCGAGACATTATCCATTACACGATTTGCATATACAAGCTTTCAGCACCCGGTGTTCCTAAGCCGTCATCCATTTAGGTACTGACCAGGCTTGACGTTGCTTAACTTCTTTTCAACGATATATCGCCGTTAGTATCCGTTTGGATGGGTATGCGAATAAATACCTTTTCAGTCTTCAGAAAAGTCGCGGTCTTTTGGAATTAATTTTGACACATACATTCAAGACAAATCGCCTTATCAACCAGTCAAGAAATAACATTATTAAATTGAGCAAAACATATCCAAATGCACGTGGGATAAACTGCCCAGATATAATCCTTTTTTGGTTATCAAATCTTACATCACTTCATTATTCACAATCTGCATGGTATTTCCTGAAACACATTAGTTCTTTATTGTATTCATGTCTATATGCTGCTCATTGATAGTTGTAATAATGATATTTGCAATTCCATATTTCAAGTAATTCGTACATCGTAAATATTCATGTATTATACGTAGTTGTATATAAAAGTCACTTCTCTATAATACTCACCTAACCTTCATGAAGAAATTCTACAAAAGATAAATCCCGTGCATAAAACGTACTGCTTCTTTCTTTCTCTCTCTGTGCCGTGATCTTTCATGACGTTCTGTCATCCCCTTACTTAAGGCCTCTTGGTATGTCATGCGTTGTTTTCCCTTGTCTGTCTTTCTCTCTATTCTATTTGCCTCGCTATATAGACTGAACGGATCAGGTTAGAAGACGCATCCTTGCCTTACACATCTTTTGTGAACTCATTCTCTATGCACATGCTTTCTGTTTGTTGACAATATAGGTTCTTGATTATTCTAATATCTTTCCCGAATATATCAAGGTTCCTGAGCAGTTCCCACATATACTTGTGGCGTACTTTGTTAGAAGACTTTGTGTAGTCTATGAAACATAGATACACGCACTTCCGCATTTGTATCGCTCTTTCTGATAACATTCTGAGCATGAATATCGCGTTTGTTGTTCTGATGTCTTTAACGAACCCGCACTGTTCTTGTCATATCTCTGGTCTGATTCTGCTGCGCGCTGTATTCATCAGAATACGAATGAGTTTTGTCACGTGGCTCATTAGGATTTGTAAGAACTAAATGTAAGCTATCTTTAACATTTATTCAAATTTTATTCGATTCGTACCGACTAAAAAAAGTAATTTCTATAATTGTCATTATCGTTTAAATATAACATATACACAGAATCTAGAGTAAACAGACGGAGGTATTTCCACAAAATGCAATCAAGTTGCGGCAAATATAGGCTCAGACGTGGTGAAGCAGAATTATAAACATGCCAGCATTTCGTGGCAATTCTTCTAAAGCAGTATCAGGGAGAAATGCACATCGCTTTTGGCGTTGACGACTACTGAGCTGTCAACATAGATGAACATTTTCATTACGTCAATCTTTAAAATAGACAGCAGTAAAACAGTAAAATGAGCTTAATATTTTTTTATTTTTTTCCCCTGAAGCAAGGCGAGAAGCCACTAGCACACAAGGGGTTACAGAAAGTTGGAGCGAGAGCAAATAGGAGTGATAGAGGAAAGGATGAAGAGACGGATAGGGGATAGATGAAGGCACCTGGAGACATCGATTGACATTACATTTGAATAGTTGGAGATTATAGCTATCAAGGAAACAGGAAAAGGGGAGGGAGTTCCACAGCCGAGAGGTGAAAGACATGAAGCTATTGGAGTAGAAGAGACAGCTACATTTAACAGTTTCGACAGTGAAAGGGTGAGAGGGAGATGCCAGCCTAGTTGAACGCTTAAATTCATGAAGACTGGGAACCAGCGAAAGCAGCTCATCGGAGCAGTTACCATGAAAGTATTTCTAAAAAAGACAGAGAGAGGCGACGGCACGTCTGTGAGAGAGCGACTGCAGACGTGATGCCAGATCAGGGCCAATTACATTGCATATCCGTCTCTGTATCTTATCAAGAACCTTGAGACAAACAGAAGGGGTACTGAACCATATATGGCAGCAATACTTCATGAAAGCGCGAATTATTGATTTGTAGATTTGAAGGATCGACTCCGGGGAGAAAAATTTCCTGGCGCGGCACAGCGAGCCAACTTTCCTTGTGGTTGACTCAATGTATTTGTTCCATCTCCGGTCAGCAGTCAATGTGAGACCGAGCAGTCGCAAAGAGGAGCTCTCGAGAAGTTGAGCGTCAGACATTCTAATGGGGGGCAGGGATGGTTCTCTGTGATGAGTAATAGAGAGCAGTTTTGTTTTTGAGGCGTTAAAATTACACAGCCAATTCCTGCCGCAGTTCACATCTAATTGGAGGCCAGGTTAGTTTTGTCAACGACACTAGATTTGTTTTTGAGGCAGGAGTAAATTGTCGTCTCGTCCGCGTAGATCCCTACTTGGGAACCTATGACGTCAGGAAGATCGTTGATGAAGATAAGGAATAGAGTAGGGCTTACGATGGAGCCTTGGGGAAAACCTGCGTCCGTGGGATAGGAGCTGAGAACGTTGAGAATGTGAACAACTATTTTATTAGCACAAACCCATTGTTTAGTTAAAAGTTTAAATACTTTTTTCATAATTTGGATCATAGATATAACTAGGCAGCTCCAAAAATAAAAAGGTTTAAGATGCATTTATAAGTGAAAACTCTTGATGATTTTATCTTAGTTTTAATTTCCAAGTTAATATATTAAAGTTAATATTTACAATAAGCAAAAACTGTTGTATTTCAAACCGAATTTAAACTGCTTAAAAAATTTTTTCTGATTGTCAGTAAAATCAACAAAATCGTCTCTATTGACAAATCTGTCATCACAAAATGATTCTCCTTATCAAAAAAATCCTTCAAAAAAAAAAAACTTTTCTGAAATACTATTTGAATAAAATCAGTTGATGTAAATTTTGATCAATCTGAATTGAAACACATATTACTTACTTTTTGTAGAAAATATTGCAGTAAATCATTTTTAACACTGAAGGGCGTGTTTTATGAGATGTTGACACATTTATCGACACCCAGATGATCGCTAAATTTAAATAAAGGTGAGATAATTGTTTTAAAATTAAATGGCGAATACAATATAAGCGCCATTTATATATATATTATATGACCAGTAATCTTTAAAATTTTAAATATTCTATGCATTCCAATAGTTTATTGAGTTTTAGGTACTTTAGGTTTATAGTCTTACATATGAAGACGCTTGTTGAGATGTTAAAAAATTGTGAATAAATTTTAATTTTACTATAATTACCGCTCTCATATAATGTCGTGTATGGACGCCCGTATTTACAAAAATCGGTACGCTTATACACGCAAAAATCATTCAAAATTCTTTTTAAAATACTGGGGGATGCTGAACTGTAGTTAGCTTTTCCAGATATCTTCAGTTAAATAAGTTTTATTAAATATACAATATCACTTTACCGTTGCAAAATGATGCAGAATTTTAAAAGATTTAAAATTTTAGAAATTATTTGAATTAAAATAAAAAAACGGAAACAATTCTGTAAAAAATCATTATTCACGGAAAAACGATTTTTCATAAGATGACAATCTCCATAATATTCATAAAAACAATTAAAACGTTTTTCTAATTAAATAATGTCTTAATTATATTGCATTTTTTAATATCTGTCTATATTTCTGAGACATTCCAACCACCTGAAGAAGGCCGGAGTGTATAACGGATGAAACGTTGTAATAAATATAGCGACAAAGATGAGGACAATAGTCCGAATAATGTAAATTGTGTGCACTTTTTAAATTTAAGATTCAGAGCAGATTTTCTCTAACCCTTTTGATCAAAAGGTTTGATGATTTAAATTCTCTATAGATTTGCTCATAATTGATATAAAGATTAAGCGTTACAAAAACAACGAGAGTACCAGTAACAATAAAAAGATTTTTCTAAAAAGGAAACATTTAAAAAATAGTTAAATTCATTTTCGAAGAAGTTCTGAAAGTTTCATTAAAGTCCGACAATTATCGGATTTTTGCAAGAATTTCCAAATTCTTTTTTTCACCACAAAAAGACGATCAAATTACTCGTACAAATTTGAGGCGAGAAAAGCAAAAAATATTAACCGAAACTTCGAAGATTCTGAAAAGGATTAAAAATAATTTTTACATAAAATTCTTTTAAACTTTACTCTTAAAGATCTTATTTTTATTTTTGGCATTCTTTCATCATGTATGCTCATTTCTAAAGAATATTTGGTGGTACCTAGATATAACTTATTTTGGTCATACCTTTCCGAATATGGCAATGTACGGGACCAGAAAATAAGTTAGCGTTTAGTTATCATTCTTCTCTTATTCTCTGGAAAAAAAAACTCCGTATTATACAAGAATTCAGTTAATAATTATAGTATTGTAAGAAAGGCTTTTGCACCTATCTTCGCGAAGGTCAGTTGAAATTTCATTTTATATTTACACTAATTATATTCAGACTATTGCCCTCGTTGTTCTTGTTAGAGAAAATGGCTTAGTGGATTAAAGTTTTGGTTTGTGAATTTGGTGTCATGGTGATTTTGAGTTCAATCCATGGTTCGAGAAGTGTATACCTGCACTCAGTGGAAACGGGCGAGCAATAACTGAGCCGTACTAAATTAAAATAAGAACGGAAAGATATCCCTAGACATAAGCAATGGAACGAGAGCAATCTATTCTCGTAAATTAAATAAAGGGTTCAGTTCAGAATTCCCTATAGTTTACCAGATCGATATACTACCGAGGAAGGACGAAGATGAGGACAATAGTCCGAATATAAATAGGGTAAATAATGATAACACCTCATCCCACAAATTCCACAAAAGTATAAGACATTTCAATCCTTCAAATTTGAGTGAAACAGAAAAAACGAAGACAAAAGGAAAACATTGAACAATTTATACAATGTCTGTGTGAAACATAAGTAATAACTGCAGCGTGATGCAGCAAATATAGCTGCAGAAAAGGTATAGCTGAGAGCATATCGATTAAAAGAGACTAAGATTATAATGTTCGGAGAAAGCACTCACATAGGACTTTGTTACACAAAACAGTAGTTCTTGGGAAAAAGCCAAGTGGAGCTATCTTCTTTCTTTTGGAATACGGAGGAAATATGGGTGATTTGAATCCGTGGAAGTAGTATGATACTTACTCAGGCGTGGGCGCTAAATTATCTACCTTCGTGAGGGGCAAGTTAATATGAGCTTCGGGCGCTTTCGGGCTGTGACTAGGTTAAAGGATAGACTTAAGAAGCAGTTTTTTAAACCCCGTGAAAGTCTGTGTGGGTGTGTGTTGCCAGACATGTGCTTTTGTGCTGCAGTTTGTAACTTCATTGACAACAAGAACGAAGAGAAATGTCTCGTAGTAATGATTTCAAATAATCTGATTAGAAAGCGAGATTGAATTTTGCGTTTTATACTTGCTGGAATGTATACGCCTATCCCTATCCACCGAGGTTAAATACTATCAGTTTGATTTCTGCATTTGGGTTTTTCACACGCGGCTGTTGCTTCAGTTACGCCGCCCTTTCTATATCATGCATGTAGGCGTGGTAATCCAATATGTAGCGTTATCCCAGTATATTAAATTGTGGTCAGGTATGTGTCTGTATATCAACAGTTCTACCAATAATATTATTTTCGTCTTGAATATGACGATAAACTACACCCTGCAGTAAGACCACTGATCAGGTGGTTTTGAAGAGCGTGGAAACATTTGTTGTTGTTCTCAGGTCCACTTTAACATGCGGTGGTAGCGCCAATTAGGGTGTCACCTAACAGTAAATAGTTCACCATCCCAAACTCTGGTCAACACACTATGGAAGTATAAAAGTAGATTTTTATATTGAAAACACCAGCAATATATTTTTTGAAAAAAATTAATATTACTAGCAATACATTTTTTAAAAACAAATATTACCAGCAATACATGTTTGAAAAAAATATTACCAGCAATACATTTTTGAAAAAAAAGTATTACCAGCAATACATTTTTGAAAAAAAATATTACCAGCAATACATATTTGAAAAAAATATTACCAGCAATACATTTTTGAAAAAATATTACCAGCAATAAATTTTTGAAAAAAAATATTACCAGCAATACATTTTTGAAAAAAAAATATTACCAGCAATACATATTTGAAAAAAAATATTACCAGCAATACATTTTTGAAAAAGAAGTAGTACCAGCAATACATATTTGAAAAAATATTACCAGCAATACATTTTTGAAAAAAAGTAGTACCAGCAATACATATTTGAAAAAAAATATTACCAGCAATACATTTTTGAAAAAAAGTAGTACCAACAATACATATTTGAAAAAATATTACCAGCAATACATTTTTGAAAAAAAGTAGTGTCAGCAATACATATTTGAAAAAAATATTACCAGCAATACATTTTTGAAAGAAAAGTAGTACCAGCAATACATTTTTGAAAAAAAGTAGTACCAGCAATACATATTTGAAGAAGAAAATATATTACCAGCAATACATTTTTAAATAAATATAAATAGTAATAGTTTTGTGCATCAATGAAACCAGACCGTAGACAAAAATCCTCTTTACAAAAACACGTCAATGAAAACTGATCTAGAAACTGATTTCTTACAAAGAATTCATATTCTTTTCATACGAACCTATCCTAAAAATCTTCTCAGGATTACATAACCCATTCAGGTTTATATGCCGTAAAGCAAAATAAACCAAACTAAACCAAGAGTATTTGTACGAGTGATGATCGTCGTATGAGCTCGAAAGTGATTTTTTCCGACCATAGTTGTTATTTGGTCGTGGACCGTGTCGGTATGATCATCACGCTCGCTTCCACGGCTTTCTTGGGATCAATATACTAAGGGAGATCCGTCACAGTGTCTTGCTGAAAATCGAATTAGATCTTCTCTTTTCATTGAGAGAGTTTCTATCTATTGATGTTAAACATCAAAATGCGTATTGTCTTAGTGGGAGTTTTTTTTTTTTACCCGACAACTTCAATGAAGAAGTGAGACGAAGTGAGTCGAATAGGGAGACTTAAAATTCCCGTTTTCAGTAAGAGACAAAAATGCATACTAATCAATTTAGTAGGAAACTCCTTATAGAAAGAAATTCCTCGACTTCTCTTAATTTATAATTCGGTTAATCATAATTTACGGTCAAGTGGAAAGGCATTCAAGAGAGTTACATCTATTTTGATAAACTAAACGGCTTTCTTCATTTTATTTTCCGTTTTTTATAAGCCAATGTCAGTCCCATTATTGGGATAGGCACCATAAGTGAAAATATGATACGCAGGTTCAACCGCTGGCTGACTTTATTAAATCACTTTTTTTTTTCCTTCTTGTACTCAGTGATAACTATTTTCAACTTTTTATCATTTATTTATTTACTAGTTTTAACCCGTAAAAATTTTACGGTCTTACTATTTGATATTTCATATGAATATTAATTCTACAGTCAATGATTGAAAAAGCTGATGTCGAGGTCTATGACAATAAAATATCCGTAGACATAATAATAATAATAATAATAATAATAATAATAATAATAATAATAAAGAAAATGGTATGAACACCACCCAGACCCGGTTACAGAGATAGGACCTGTTACAATTCTATGGGACCACACAATACACACTAACAGAACAATGAAAGCCAACCGCCCAGATATTGTTATTAAAGACCACAAACAAAAAAGTGCCTCCTTATTGATATGGCAGTCCCTGCTGACTGCAATGTATCTTTGAAGATATTCAAAAAGCTGTCAAAATGCAAGGACCTTGAAATAGAAGTCTCGAAAATGTGGCATATGGGAACATCAACAATCCCTGTTGTAGTTGGAGCCCTAGGACTGGTTGGAATGATTGCAGTAGACTAATTGAAGGGATTCCTGGAAGTCCATGCCTCAAGGAGATACAAAAAATTGTTTTGACAAGTACAGCCCACACTTTACGAAGGGCTTTATCTATGTAATTTTTTTTTTTTTTTTTTTGTCAGTGGAAAGTGTCATGATGCCATTTCTAACCTTAGGTCCCTGGGCGGGACCCGGAAAGAAATGCGTAAACGCCAGAAATCAAAGAAAATAATAATAATAAATATGAATTCTGGTCGTTATTTTAAGAAGTAATGTCCAAAACAACCTTCAGTCTGTTGCTAACTGGGGCAAAATACGGTTTATTAATTTCAACGCCTCTAAAAAATAAATTGCTCTTTCTCTTTCTCTCTATCTCTCTCTCTCTCTCTCTCTCTCTCTTAATCCTCTGAGATATCTCTTTCTGCCTTCCATAAGTATGGCTGATGCTAACCTCCCAGAATGTGATTCCTTGTGCCTTCTCTAACTAACGTCCTCGGCTGATATGAAGTGAAAAGACTAGGTCAGCTACTAAGAAAGTTTACCCATTGTGTTGCGCTAGACAATTTTCACTCCAGAATTTGTTACATATATAATAGTCTACCATACTTTGAACATTGCTGCCACATATGGACTGGTGCTCCCGCTATATATAGAGAGACATCCAAAGAAGGATGTGTAATATTACAGGTCCTGACCTGGCATCTCGGCTTCAGACACTTTCCCACCACTGTAAATTTGCCTCCCTGTGCCTTTTCTATAAATACTTTCATGATAATTGTTTGGATGAGATCTTTGCTATGGTACCTACACTTTATGAATTTAAGCGCAATACTAGACTGGCATCGAGGTCTGATCGATTTGCAGTTGAGTTAGCTAGATGAAACCGTAGGTTCTAAGCTTACAATTTCTTTTCTTATACTTATGCTTTCTAGTCAACTTTAATCTTCAAAAAGTTAAACGTAATGTCAGTCGCTATCTACTGTCCTCCTGATAACTCTTTTTGTTCACATTCATTAGTAATGTTTCTATTTTCTAATTCTTCCACACCGAGTGACCCCTTGTGTTTACTACCTTGATTGGGGTGAACTCGATTTAAAAAAATTAAAAATAAACCCATGGCAATTTCTACGACAATAAAATATCCGTAGAAATTCCCTTATGGAATCTTTAAATATCTTAGCTCAAATATTGCAATAAGAATCATAAATATGAATTCTGGTCGTTATTTGAAGAAGTGGGTATAAATGGAAAATATTTTAAATATACAGTTTTTTTTCATTTCACTGAAACAAAAGTTAAACATTTCTATTTTCCCGTGTGTCTTTCTTTCTTTCATTTTCCCACTGAAACCAAGTCGTATCTCTGATATGGCTGTTTCGTCTTTTTTGACGATCAAAACGAAATAGCCCATTATTTATGAGTTATTGGCAGGAAATATTAAACACTTATATCTTCCCTTTTTTATTTCTTTTTTTCTCAATGAAACTTTCTAACGTTTCTAACATATTTTTTACATCTTTCTCCGTGAACAAAACAGAATAGTCCATTATTTCCTACCTTGATTGTGACGAACTCGATTTAAAAAATACAAAAATAAACTCATGGCAATTTCTACTACCATAAAATATCCATAGAAAATCCCCCATCAAATCTTTAAATATTTTAGCTCAACAATAACAAAATATATCCGTAGAAATTCCCTTATCGAATCTTTAAATATTTTACCTCAAATATTGCAATAACAATCATAAATATGAATTCTGGTCGTTATTTTAAGAAGCAAGGAGGTAAAAAGATTTGAAATTGGCAATTTCCATTTCACTGAAACAGTCGTTAAACATTTCTATTTCTTTTCTTACATTTTCTGTTTGAGACCACGTAGGTTCCTGGTGTGTATTTTCCGACTCTTCACGTGATCAAAACTGAATAGTCCCTTATTTATGAAATAAGTACGTTCTTTTATTTATTTATTTATTTTTTTAACTCAAGCCATGTTTGTTATTTCTTCGCTTTCCTCGCGATCAAAAATGAATAGTCCATTACTTACTAAGTATTGGCAGGACTTAACGATCGTGTGAACTAAAAAAATGGGAATGCAAACACAGTTATACGAGGATCTTTCTTCTGATGAGGATTTTATTATATTGGCGAATTTATATACCATTATTTTTAACCAGTGAATGTTTCATAGTGTTCCTATTTGAATTTTCTGATGAATCTTTATTTTTAATGATTGGGTAAGCTCATGGCGAGTCCCACAGCAATAAAATATCAATAGAAATTCTCCTGTCGAATCGTTAATACATTTAATGTTACAGCTGCACTTACATTTAGTTATCATTTTTAGCCACACATCTCAGATGATGTTAATTTATAATTCTTCAGCTTAATAAATTTAGCAAAATATTGCAATAAACAATCATGAGTCTGAATCAGTCAGTTATGTGCTATGCGTGATACACGCTTAGGCGATCATGTATAATTCGATACATGACTGACGACGCAGATTTTTTTCCCGTAGTAGGTTGCCATTTCTTTTTGCGGTAGACCAGTTACCATCCATGGTTATAGAATCCGGTCTGTCCTGATATTTACCCAAAGCTGGTGGGGAAGGAGAGGATTCGTACCTTTCCCAAGTGAATGTAGTAGATTCGACTGGAATTCGAACTCGACTCCCCGATTCCTCACTCTGAGCCACTATCCATTACTCTATCCATGCCTCCTCCAATCTGAATACTTGTCGTTACTTTAAGAATTGGATACAAATGAAAAGATTTTATATTGACAAGCTTTTCCATTTCTCTGAAAGAGCCGTTAAACATTTCTTTCTTTGCATTTTTCTTTCGTTCTCTAATTTTCTCCCTGAAACCAACTAGTGTATTTTCCCATCTTTCCGCACGATCAAAACTGAATAGTCAATTATTTATGAGATATTAGCAAGACATAACGGTCATGTGAATAATAGGATATTTCAGAAAAGACATGTATTTCCAACAACACGTATAGTTGTTGATTGTTGGGAACATATTTCTCAACTAGTTACAAAATGAATACATATTTTAAATCTTTTTAACGTTTAGCATATACACAGGCACGCATAATGTTACAACTTGTACAGTTAAAACATTTAATGTTACAGCTTCACTTAACCTGATGTGAATTTATAATTCATCAATAAACATGCATTGTTCTAAATGCTATTTCTTTATATTACGATTAAGATATATGACAACAGATCAGTCTTAGTAGGATAACATTGTGTTGTTTTGTCCTCACAGAAGTTATTATTCTTTTCAATGTAAAATAGCTTCGGTGACTACTTTAACTTACATTAATAAACGTTCACACAAATACCAATCGGAATTGCATGAGTATATCTTATCTGTTCAGCTACTGATGAAATATGAGTATAGATTGAAATCTCTAACCTTCCATGGAGTACAATGAAGGTGAAGAAAACTGATTTCAAAGATGGAGATGTCTGTTAAGAGATTTTATGGAGATTTATCTTACCAATTCTTCCGTAAATAGGAACTGGTTCTGCATAAGCCTTCCAATCTCAGAAGAAGGCAACGGAAAAACCCCATTCCACTTCTTCCCCACGAAGACGTGATAATTGGAAATTCACAGATAATAAAGAAACGAAATATATGGATATCCATGATGGCCGCCGTCCTGAAGAGGTACATTATTTTTATTAGTCTAGTTTAAATCATTATCTTCTGCTTACGTTTTAATTTGTTGTTAGTGATTTCTTTTAAAACAGCAATCTCTGAATCATTCGCTGAATAATGTGATTAAAATTTCTTTTTAACAATCATGCGTGTATTCCAGTCGAATTCTATCAGAGACAAATTTCTGTAAAACCGAATTCACCCATCCGTCAAAACTGTCTTTCAAATAATGTAATCTAAAAAAATCTATTGAAGTAAATCGCCTGAAATATACTTACAGGCAGAATAATTAAAGATTATAAATATTTATTTGTTCTGAACGATTTTCTAAAGAGAATGAAAAATGTTTCTAAAATTGTTCTCTTAAGATTATGGAAATGTTTTCTTTTTTTCTCTTATACAGAATATTTATATCAACTTTCAATCAATCTTCTGTCATTTGTGTATTGAATACAATGTTCTCCGTAGGTCTATTTTAAAAATTATCTTCGAATGAAAATAAAAACTTACTTTATTAATGGAAAGAAACCTTTAGAAATAAGCGTCTCTTTTGTGTCTATATCTACGTCAACCTTAAGCAAGGTATAGATGTTTTATGTCTTGGGTTGTACCGTTAACTTATATGGTTAACAGTAAAAACGTTGAAAGTAAAATATAAAAATGACTTCAGAACCGAAATCAAAATACAACTGTTCAATTGTTTCAGTAGCAAGCTTCCTACTATAGTTTAACAATTAACATTGGCGTTTTTATGTATGGCGTATTTTGTCTTGAATATCCTTTGTGGACATTTTTCGGATAAACGGATATATAAACAATAATTACATTTACATGAAAATATACAAATAACGATTATCATCTACTATATATAATCGTGTATAAGCCGACTTCATGTATAGTGCGCACCCTATTTTTTCTTCTTTTTTTTTGTTTTGCATGAATTTTACACCTCCAGAAAAATTGTTGTGCATGCTGCAACGGTTTACCGAAAATGCATGATTTTATCCTCTTCAAAAAAATACCTGTGTATAGTGCGCCCCCTATTTTTTTGTGTGAATTTTACACCACCAGAAAAAGAACATTGCTGTGTATACTGCAACCGGTCACCGAAAATGCATGGTTTTTATCCTCTTAAAAAAAAAGGACCTGTGTATAGTGCGCACCCTATCTTTTTGTTTTACATGAATTTTCGACGTCCAGAAAAAATTGCTGTGTATACTGCAACCGGTTACTGAAAATTCATGATTTTTATCCGCTTCAAAAAGGAGCTATGGAGACACCTTTTTTTGCGTAAAAACTGGTCAAAAACATTCGCACTATACTCGAGTATATATTGTAAGCTTTAAGTTAAAGACGTCGTTCATTTAAGGACGAGTCATTTGGCCTAGATAACTTTCGAAATGAAAGATTTAGAAATTTTCAACGTATATCGTTGCACAGGTATTTTCAATATTTCATTTATTAAAACTGCTTTTTTTTTATTTTATGCGTTTACAAAACGCAAGAGTTTTTTGGCATTTATATAAAATCTGCGCAGTGGCTGGATTGCATTACAAAAATCCCTGTATTATTTCCATGTTTAAAATTTTTCATCAAATAACTTTTATTGTTAACAATGTGTTTTCTTTAAGCTCGGTGTCTTATGTGGGGGTGAACTGAAAAGTCCATAGGCTGACTATTAATGAGTTATGATAGAACTGTGAATTTTTTCTGTATTAATTACAACGAGTTGTATTAGTAACTGCATTGGTTCGTTCCAGGTAAACTGACTATTCAAAACCCTCAAAAGTAACTAGTAGTGACTGCTCTTGAAAATGGACAAAATTTGGCAACGTGTTGTTATCAAGTACCTGGAGAAAACTGGTTTAGGTCCCAAAAACATTCATGCAGTGTTCGTTGTTATATTAGGGTATCAGGCTCCATCTTTGTCAACGGTGCAAAAGAGGACAGTTGAATTAAAGAGAAGGAAGAGTGTGAAAAATTATCCAAAGTCTAGACGTCCTGTATCTGAAGTCATCGAAAAAACATTGATCGTATCCACAACATGGTGATGGATGACAGGCGATTGACTATAAATCAAATAACCAATTTCAATGTCATATCCCATGAGAGATTTGAGGATATTCTGCACAATTAAATCGGCTTGACAAAGGTGTCCGTTCGGTGGGCACCACGTCTTCTGGTACCTGATCAAAAGCACACAGGGTTGAGCATATCACGGGAAAATCTGACATAGTTTGAGGCAGATCCAGTTGGATTACTTGGATGTTTCCTAAAGTAGAATGAGTGTTGGATTCATCAATTTGAGCCAGAGACAATATATGCTGTGGAAACACACCTGCCCAGCTGAGCTAAAAGAAAGTCAAGGTTGTTTCATTTGGCGTACCTTGTCTACTGTTGTAAATGAATCTAATAGCAAAGGTGGAAAACCGTCCTGGGTAAGACGTTAAACTATATCTGCGTCCTGGGTAAGACGTTAAACTACATCCAACAGCAAGGCCTCTGATCAGGTTTTGAGGAGCGTGGAACCACCTCTTAATTGCTGGTGTTACCAGGTCTACCCTGACCCGGGGTGGTAGCACCTGTTAGGGTCCCATCTATGAACAAATAGCTATTACCAGTAATACATTTTTTGAAAAAATTATTACCAGCAATATAATTTTGAAGGAAATATATTACCAGAAACAGATTTTTGACAAAACAAAATATTACCAGCAATAAATTTTTTTGTCAGCATTAAATAACACATTGAGGTTGATATGCCGTAAAACAAAATAAACCAAACCAATCTAAACCAAAGAATAAATACTCTGTTCATATGAATCTATCTTAAAAATGTTGTCGGCATTAAATAATCCATTGAGGTTGATATGCCGTTAAACAAAATAAACCAAACCAAAGATGAAAAACAAATAAGAAAATTATTGAACGTTCGCTTTATTGATTCTTTTTCTACGTTTTTAAACATTTGGCAGGTTATTTAAAGCAACAATATTTTTTGGGAATGTAATGGTTTAGTAATACAAGTCTTACTGATAAGATCATAACTGAAAGAGAAGAAGTGTGTTTACAAGTAAGTGATAATATCGAACCCGGTAGGAAATGGTACTCTGCTCTCTGATTAACAATTCAGATCCATTATACATCACATCACCCACACATCCTTATTTACTGCACCTGGTATTCCCAATTGATCATCCATCTAGGTACTAACTAGGCTCGACGTTGCTTAACTTCGGTGATCGTACCGAAATTGTTTTTTCAGTGTAATGTGGCTGTAAGCCTAAGATGTTATAATGGTTTAACTTAAAAACTCACTAGCTTATATATATATATATATATATATATATATATATATATATATATATATATATATATATATGATTGGTTAAAAAATAATGCCAGTTGTTTGTAATAACCAATGCTAACAAAAAAACGTACTTATATCTGAAACTGATCTAAACCCTTGTCCAAATTAATTCAAACAAAACGAATAATTTCGTCATTATTTACTTTTTCTTTTGCATTCTTCAAATGAAACATGAACTAGTGCACACCTTAATACTTTGTATGTCCATTCCATGAAGTCATTTCTTGCAGAATAACCACAGATTCTCGATTGGATTTAAATCAGGAGAGTTCCCGGGCCAATCTATAGAACTTTGATTTGCTCACTTGTAAAGCGTGTGCGGGCAGCATTAGAATTTCCGTACGCTTCCTTGGCGTAACGTCTAATGCAGACAATGGTCGTAAGACAACTAATCAACAGTCGAGATAATAGTGTCTGTGTGTGATAAAAATCTGATGCAATCACGGATGACGCAATATTTTTCAAGACCAAACAAATTTCATCATGAACACCGAAAACAGATTCATATTACTGCACACCCCTGCAAATTACCTAACCTGAGGAAAAAATAGTAATCGATTAAACCCTGTCATTCTAGTGGGACTAGTACTGACGGTATGGTGAAAGAAAGGAAACTAAAGCGGTTGTTTCAATTAATTTGCCTAACAGTGTATGCGTTGATTGTCTTACAACATTTATAATATATTCCTGTGGGCATGTCCATTTATTGGCAGCAAGGAAAGAGTGGGAACAATAAAGCAGCAATTTGTTAAATTTCCAACAGAGGTCATAACATTTCCTCCTTGAAATGATGGATAACGTTTTGAATTGTCGCAGGTGATGCAATTGTCAAATATTTACATGTGTTGTTAAGCTGATACTCTAGACTGCTACCTTCATTACTGGAATATAGTCATGTGATATTTAATCGGAGATTATTGATAAAGGCCATGAAAGTCTTGATAAAGACAGTGACTGCTACATAAATATCATTGTTTGCTAATTGAAAGGAAACTGTTTCCATTTGTTTCATTATATTGATTTTTCATTTTGAACTTATGAATTATCATTTTAGTTTTTAAAAATTATAGGCAGCAAATGGCAACATATCATATGACTTTAACTTGTATTCTCAATTCCGACAGTGTTATTCACGAGGTCACCACGAAATCGTGAGCAAATTCCTTTTTCCTTTTCTTTTATTAGGCATAGAAATCTAAAATGCCACGGATCCATATCGACATTTTCCGAATCGAGTGTTTTAATTATCAAACATATTTTTTTTTATTTCAAAATTTATACTTAAACTTTCACTGCGTTAGTCAAGCTATACAATGAACTTCTTACAAGCCTTCTTATTCCTTTGCAGGTCGAAGCAACACTCTTTTTAAAATAAAAACTAATTTTTAAACAAAAAAACGCCCAGGGATTTTGAAAAGCGTAATAATCCTTTTTATTTATTTATTTATTTTGTTTCTTTTCTTCAGATTTCCTTTCTGTTTTGTTAATCATTGCATCTATTGGCAGCTGACTGCACTCTGCTAAAGCTCTCGGAGCCATATTTCCAAAGGGGCGAGCAGTACACCTGCTGTAAGTCACGATGTAGCCATTAGCCGCTCGCGTCAAAAAGGAAGCGTTGCTTTTCACTTCGATGATGTGATTTCGAATGTCGATGAAACAAGGCGGAGTAGACTTGAACAAATTGTCTTGGATCTTTACTGAACGTGACTTTCACTACAGAAAAGATCAAAAGACAACGTTCATAAGCGCATTACCTAGTTTATATATATATATATATATATATATATATATGTATATATACATAGAGAATTATATATATATATATATATATATATATATATATATATATATTGTATTTATGTGTGTTTATGTATTATGTATACCTATCTATGTGAATATCTATAAATACATTTCAGCAAAGACTTAAATTTGCACGTAGATTTAAGCATATGTTTATTGATATATCTATTAAAGTAAAATCGTATATAAGCAAATCGTAGTATCTATATACATATACACATATATTTAAAACATTATTATTTCATATACGTATATTAAATATACAGGTAACCTTTATTGCACAGTGTCCTGTATTCATAATACATTCAAATGAATGATTATATATACAGGTTGCCATGGTTAAATTGTCGCCATATTATATTTCTAATCTCGCGCATGCGCATTGTTTGTTTTTGATTTTAGCGACTCCGCAGTATAGTGGGAGAAAAAGAACATCATAACGTAATTCACTCCGACAGAAATATGGAAAAAGGATGCTCTACTGCTTGGCATTCGCGCCGGAAGCTGCAATACGAATATTTCATAGTTTTGGGGTGTCAATCTGAGGATATTACAATGGATTTGGAAATAGTCGGATGAATCAAATGGTGATTACGATGGTTTTTGCAGTGATTGCTAGTGATGGCGGTGTTATCCCACTCAACACAGAAGCCTGCATCAAATGCCTTGAGGAGGTAGTGATGCCATGGGTCATGAAGGTGTCTGAAAAATCCTATGTCTGGCACAGGACTCTGCACCATGCCGCACAAACTGGAGAACTAATTCATAGCTGCCAGAGAAATTCTGCATATAAATCCCCCCTTACATCTGGCCACCTAACTACCCAAACTGCAGCCCCGCCACCTTCTTGGTTGTTATGTTTGGTGCTCAGATGAGTGAGCGTCCAACAAACCTCCTTTTAACACCAAAGATGAATTGAAGGCATGGGTTATGGCAGCATTCGCCAACTTAAACAATGAGACCGCTCATAAGAGATGCAGGTGATTCCGAAGTCGTCTATTGGCCATGGTTGGAGCCAATGGTGATTTATTGAATAGAGTTACTTCAAGATATTTTTGTGTAATTCTGGTATATATATATATATATATATATATATATATATATATATATTAAAATGAGATGTCTGTGTTATTTACATTTTTTACTTAATTTAGGCGACAATTATCCATCGCACACTGTATACACACACGCACACACACAAATATATATATAAAATCTAAGTGTAAGTCTATACTTAATATCTAAGAGGAGAATAATACAAATTAACACTCATAGGCTTATCATATGTACTTTCAAATATTCATTAGAAATTAGCCTACATGATAAAAATGCCAACAAATTAAAAAAATATTGTCAAAATCATGTTATTATTTAAAGAAAAAGAACAAAAGATATTTTTATTTAAAAATTATTGATTTAATGCCTTTTTGAACCTTCGATATTTTTGTTTAAAATCTTGTTTTTCTGGCGTCAATGTGTGACTATAATTTTGTACAGGAAAGTTGTGCGTCTTTTGCGGAGAAAAACACTTTGCTTTTGAAATTCTTGCAAAAATCAGATAATTATCAGATTTTAATGAACCTTTCAGAACTTATTCACAAATGAATGTAATTATTTTTCATACGTCTGTTTTGGGTTTTTTGAAATCTTGATATAAAGATTATTTTTGCATCTGTTACCATCCAACTTATTTTTTTTTTTTTTTTTTTTTAGAGTTCAATATTTACATTAGTTATAATGACAAGTCCTCGGAGAATTTAAATCAAATTTTTTGCCCAACAGAACCCCCATTTACTGGAAATCTGTTCTGAATCATAAAAGAAAAAACAATTTGACTACGACACCATTTGATTAGAAAAGGTTTTAATTGTTTTTATGAATAAAACATATTATGGACAGTAGTCTTACAAAAAAATATCGATGAATAATTAATTTTTCAAAATGTTTTCATTTTTTTTAATTTTAATTGGAATAATTTAAACCTTTTAAAATTCTGTATTAATTTGTCGCTCTCGAGTAATATTACTAAATAATCACTGTATTTACTAATCATAAATGGAAACCTTACTCCATTTCTGCTCCACACACCCAATAGGTTTATATATATATATTTTTTAAATTGTGTGTATGTGTTTGTATATGTTTATTTGTTTTACGGCATATCAACCTATTGGATCATTTAAATGGTTGTATGTGTGTGTGTGTGTGTGTGTGTATAAACGCGCTGATGTTTGTAACTACAGACGTCATAACACAACTCTATCAGAAAATAAGAACGGTAACTAAATTTAAAGGAATTTTTCTAAGCGCCTTCGTACGACTATAAACTCAAAGTACCTAAAAAGCAATAAAATATTCAAATGCTTAAAATATTGGAGATTACTGGGCAGTTAAAAAATATATATGCAAAGGCATTTACGTTGAATTCATGGAATTTTATTGCAATTATCTCTTCATTAAATAAATTTCACAAACATAAGACTGTCGATGAATGTGCCAACACCTCATAAAACAGACACCTGCATGATAAAAACTGCTTTTCTACGATAAATAATATTTGTTTCAACTCAGATGAATTAAAATTTCAAATCAACTATTTTTAAATAAATGCCTCAAGAAATATTTTACGTTTTTTAAATACATTTTAAACATTATGTATCGCTTTATCATGTGTGAGAGGTAACAATCTTAGCGCGAATCAGTTTCCCTCGTTGATCTAGATTTTGTCATAAGATTCTTTTTCTGATGAATGATTCGTCATCGACACCTGTTAAAGTATTTTTTTAGATATTTTCTATTCTCTCGTAGTCTAAATCAATTTTTACTCATCATTCTCTAGCTTTCTCTATCTCTCATTCGCTTTCTCTCTCTCTCTCTCTCTCTGTATATATATATATATATATATATATATATATATATATATATATATACATATATCATGAAATATAGTTTTAAGGTGAGTTATATTTATGGATAAAGTGTTCAATATCAGAGTTAGTATATGTAAATATAAAAGTGAACATTAAAGTCAACACTCAGAGTCGGAAAGGTGTTTCATGCTAGACGCAATCGTCAGGCCGCCTGACGATTACGTCTAGCATGAAACATTTGGTTACTCATTTCATTTTCAGGCAGTAATGTGTTATGCGTGATACACGCTTAGGCGATCATGTATCTTTCGATACATGACTGATGAGTATATGTCTATATTTCAAGGACGCATGGCACAATGGATAAAGGCGTTGGTTAGATCTAGTGACATGACCCATTGAGTGTGAGTTCAATACCCGGTTAAGGCAGTGGAGAACTTGGAGAGGAGAATTAACAGGAGATAACTGATAACTGACATCCATTAAACATGGAACCTGGAACTGGAACTAGAACAGACTATCCCAGTGAGCGAAATAAAGGGTTCAGTACGACATTCCAACTACCTGAAGAAGGCCGGAGCGTACAACGGCCGAGACGTTGTAATAAATATGGCGACAAAATGAGGACAATAGTCAGAATAATGTAAATAATGACTGACGAGGTAGATTTTTTTTCCGCAGTAGGTTGCCATTTCTTTCTGCGGTTGACTAGTTGCCATCCAAGGCTATAGAACACGGTCTGTCCTGCTATTTACCTATAGATGGAGAAGAAAATGAATGTAATGGATTTGACTGGAATTTCAACTCGGCTCTCCGATTCCTCAATCTGAGCCGCTATCTACCGTGCCTCCCCATGTGTCACAACCTAATACAATTATTGAGGCCATGTATTTATTTATGTGTCACAACCTAATACATTGAGGCATTGTGTTTATTTTTGTCATGTTTAAGTATGATCACATACTCAATGTTAACAATAATACATTTTTGGCAAAAGCCTGTGCTTTATCAAGTCTCTCGACGGGGAGATTTTAATATTATGAATATCGACGGGGAGATTTTAATATTATGAATACATGTCTTTCTTTATTGTTTATTTTAGTAAACCAAGATATGCAATCCCCCGTGTGTCTCCACTGACTTGTTTGCGTGGCTAATTGTAGTACATCACACATTTCTTGAAGGATGATTTTACTAATCTTACCCAACTCCGATTACTTTGGGGTAATCAGCCGGAACAATGGTAAAAAACAAGTATGTGGAGAAGTATGGCGAGAGTCGAAAATATGGGGCTCCCAGTGAGGATCAAACTCACTATTCAGTCGTAATTGATCTAACAAGACATTGTATCACGTCGAAGTGCCCAAATCGACACAATTCTTTTGGAAATTTGTTTACAAATTATGATTCTTGGTTCAAAAGAATGTTCCTGGTTCAAAATGCAGCATTGGTGGAATGGAGATTTTCCTGATGTACTCACAACATCGCTGGTCAAGTCAAATTACAAGGATGAATGTCGAGAGAATACCTAATGTCCTCATGTACTGCCAGATTGACAGCGGACAAAGGAATGTTGGACGGCCGTGGTTCAGGTAAAAAGCAAGGTAAATAGTAACCTTTCAGTTGTCAACATGCCTTATACTAACTTCGATCATGAGACGTTCTACACTTCGTATAGTTGCTTTAATTACGGGAGGAAATATCATTGGTATTTTTTTTTTTATGCTGTTCTATGATGAGCCATCTTTGGAGTGTTTATATGGACATTGAAACAGATATTCATCATAAAAACTGATGTTCTGTTATGCTGACATAGAAGACTGCTATGTGACGACAACGGTCGCGCATAGCAGACTCATGACGTACATCTGTGATATATATATATATAAACTCTGACTGACACAAAATCGGTCGGGTTTCGGTCCTGGCTTGAGGCTTTCGGACGTCTAGTGGCACTGAGGAGCTGTGATACAGCGAAACAGTACTGTCTGCGAATGACATCTCTCTCTCTCTCTCTTCATATATATATATATATATATATATATATATATATATATATATATATATATTTATTTATTTCGCGATGGATAAATTGTCGTCTAAATTACGCAAAAATTTTTTTTAAAAAACTGACATCCCATTTTAACAGATATATTTACCAAAATTAAACAAAAATATCTTAAAATTCTGAAGAGTAAATTTATTGAATACAATCGTGATTGGCTTCACCCACGGCCTCCAAACGACTTCGGAATCACCTGCAACTCTTCTGGGCGGTCTCTATGTTTCAGTTGTGTATGGCTACCATGTAAATCTCAAATTTGTTATCACAACGTTTCGGTCGCTTTTCCCCCGGGCCTTCATTTAAACCTTTTATTTAATCTAAGGTGAAGTGGAACGGGAACAGTATACCCTCGTAGATTAAATAAAAAGATTCAGTCCGGAAATCCCTGTAGTTTGCACAATCGATATACACCTGATGAAGTCCGAAGAGTACAACGACCGAAAAGCTTTGATAACAACAACAAAGTTGAATACAATAGTCCAAATGTAAATAGTGAAACTAGTTATTTAATATTTTTCCGTCTTCTAAACAGAATCAGATCATTTCCTGTATCTGCTTGATCTTGTTCCGGCTCATATTTTTGACTGACTGTTTTTTTGCAGGCAATCATGTAGATTGCCTTATAGCCATTAATGGTTAGTTATTTCCACTTTTTCTAATACTTTGTTTAATAGTTTATTTATGATTCCCGGTTAAACACATTTTTATTTGCTTATCTTATACACTTACGAGTATATCTTCGAAATAGAATTCATTTTACGTCTTCTATTTTATTAAGATCGCCTCGCTCTATTGATTAAACATTTCCGATGAGAACACGGTTGGTTGCTTGTAAATCTTTGTTTTTGCGTATACACTAAACGCGTTCTCTAAAAGCATATAATCATTTCACCCCGCTGTTAATCAAGTTCTTCTAATATTTTAAGTAGCTCTTCAAGTTATACCTTATCAAATACCTTTGTGTAATCATTGCATAATAGGTATAGACCTTACTGCATTCTCTGGCAGCATTCTCATTATAGAATACTATTTATTGTTCCTACTTCTGGAATATAGCCACTCTCTTTTCATATTTTAGGTCTCATAATGTTACAAACGCATGCATTAGAATACTAATGAGTAGCTTAGATATGTGCCTCCTCAACCCGATGGTCTGATGGAGCTTGCTTTCTATTTGATTTGATTTCTTTGGCGCGTGGTATACATAAATCTATTACTGTCTTTTACATATCGCCGCTGTTTATCGTTTCGGTAACCGTATCAAACCGTGATCGTTTAAGGCAGTCAGTATCTCTATTACAATATCTTCTAATTCCGTGTATGACGACAATTGCAATATATTTATTGTTAGAGGTAATATAGAGAATTAGAATAAGTAAAACTTTAATCTACCTTGGAAATTTTCTTAACACGGGAACAGTATAAAATATCCATTGATCGAAAACAAACAGGTATAGAGTATCAAATGCAGATGTACACTGAAGTTAATTTAAGCTTTTGTTAATGAAATGAAAAACGAAATTTCTTTTGGGATTCCAAGATATAGATCTATTATATGGACTTGATGAAGAGGAAGACACATATATAATATAGGTGTAATGAATTGCAAAGGAACAGTCGGATGCTATAAGGAGATCACAACGGATTACAGTGTGATGAGACGCAAGAAAGTGAAATACATTCTAATATATCAGAATATTAAAAATCGAGAGCCTTCAAAAAAACCGGTGTAAGTAAAATTTATTATTTTAAAAGGGGAAAATAGTAAAAATGTTAATGGAATTTTCTTATTTCACCCCAAGCAAGGCGAGAGTGCCACTAGCACGCAATGAGTTACAGAAAGTGAAAGTAAGAGAAAAGAGGTGTGTTTTGAGGAAAGGATATGGAGAAGGACAAAATCAAGGCATCAGAAGATGTCGATTGACATTACATTTAAATTTTTGAAGATTATAGTTATCAGGGAAGCAAGTAAGAGGAAGGAATATCCACTGTTGGGAATTGCTAGAGTAGAAGAGGCGGTTACATTTAGCTGTTTCGACACTGAAAGGGTGGGACCAAAATGCCAACCTAGTAGAACGCTTAAATTCATGCAGTTGGGACACCGGCGAAAATAGCTCGTCACAGCTGTTGCCATGGAAATATTTGTAGAAAAGACAGAGGGAAGCCGCATCACGTTTCTGAGAAAATAACTTGCGTCGAGATGCCAGGTCAGGACCTGTCACACTGCATATCCTTCTTTGGATTTTGTCGAGAACCTCAAGATGAACAGCGGAGGGTGGGGCAGTCCATATATGGCAACAGTACAAAAACATGTTTTTTTGAATTCTGCCTGTATCTAAAAATACTTGCATGAATTATACGATTATTATTATTGAGGATCTACTACTAATAATACTGGGATTTGTGCATGCAGACCAATTGTAGAAGCTCTTCTGACACTCCATTGTAAAATAAAGACTGGAGAACATAGAAATCCCAGAATAAGTACAAACCATCTAAATGAAAACATTATTAAAATTAATTACGGCATTAAGGGAGGTAATGTTATCGAGAAGACCTACTGTCACTTGACCTCTAGGAAAAAATCAACCTCACTTGGCGTAAAATGACTGCAAGATCGTTTTCAAAGCCTCACCCAAGTGAAAATGTGGACACCTGAATAGGGCAAGTAAATATTTACAATTATCATATCAAATCTTAGTTTAATAAAACTGTTATATAGGAATAAAGTGTCGCTGCCGACACTTGAATTTGAACATAGATCGCCAGTGAGCAAACACAGGCGATCCCATTATTGAATTAAGTGGATCACGTGACCATACAGGAAACGCATATATAGGAAGTCACATGACGTCTAGATTTACCTACTACTTCTACTCTATCTTCTATTACTATACGGACCTCTATTCTCTACTCTGTTCACTATACTATTTCTTTATTTAGTCACTATACGGGTTACATGTCGAGCGAGTATTATCGAGCAAGTACTATTAGTTCGAGATTTATTCGAAGGCATCTGGCACTAGTATTGTTCAACAGCGTTACTATAGTTGTATCTGCGATTAAAATGTCTCATCTCCAACGAGCATTACGAAAGTGACAACGAGTATTCATTGACATCACCAAAAATACTAAGAAAACAATTGAATATTATGGCATTTTCTCGTTGTACATCCTATATGTATAGACTTTGTGAAACGATGAAAATAGATGCATTCTGTGTTGTTTAGGGAAGCAAGAGATACGTGAAAGATAAAACACAGCGTGAATTGAAATACAGACAAAATTAATTGTTGCTGATGAGGCCAAGACGAAGATAAATTCATAAATAAATTACCACATGAGTTAAGAAAAAGACTATACAATCTGAAAAGAATAAATGCTGCCGATGTGGTCGTAAAGAAGAGAAAAGCTAAAGATGAATATGGATGGTGACTATAATACTAACAAAAATGTTGAAAATAGATACAGCTGATGATTTGTTTTGTTTTGTTTCACGGCATATCAACCTCAATGGTTTATTTAATGCTGACAAGAATTTATTGCTGGTAATAATTTTTCTTCAAAAATTGATTATTATTAATTTTTACAAAGTATTTATATTATTAAAACCTATTTTTATACTCTCATAGTTTTTTGACCCCAGTTTGGGGTTTAACTATTTACCCATATCTGGGACCCTAACAGGTGCTACCACCCCGAGTCAGGATGGACCTGGGAACACCAGCAACCAAGAGGTGGTTCCACGCTTCTCAAAATCTCCTCTCTTGCTGTTGGACGTAGTTTATCGTCTTATCCAGGATGCGGATGTAGTTTGTCGTCATACCCAGGACAGCTGATGATGAAGTTAGGAAGAAGAAATATAATATATAATAAAATGCGAATTCTAATACAAGTAAAATGATGAAAAATATGCTTCTGACGTGTTCTGAAAGAAAAATCTTACGAACGCTAAAATTGAAATAGGAACGGAATTTCTAACACGTCTTGTTGACTTTTCTATCTGAGGAATAAACATGAGGATAATGTAGATTGCAGGACAGACAAAAAATAAAAAATGATCATGCTAATGGTCCAGAAAGAAAATAATACGAAATTTCAAATACAGTATAAATTACAGTGCTAACTCTAACGATAAGAATGGTGTTTCTAACGTAACCAGGAAAATAAAGAAAATTCGAAAAGTCAAGTATTTTATGAATATTTGCACAATGACGAGAATAAATCTTTCTAACATGGGCAGAAATTTGAAGAACATAAGGAAAAAATGAATTGCAATAAGAGGATAATGAGATTAGATACTATGAACTAGACCATGAAAAAGAACTATAGAAAATCTTCTATGTACCCTGTCTATTCAAGACGTTAGTGATCATGGCTCTACACAATTTCCTGTATTTTCTAGCTCTTCGTAAATTTTATCATTTATCTATCTCTCCGAAACCATGTCCTGCCATTTATTTAAAAAAGCTCGTTAGCCGAGTATAGACAACTTTCATCTGTCCCTCATACGTTCAATATGTTCTCTAAGTGTCAAATTTTCCTAGTCTTCTTTTCTCATTAAGTGCTTTAGAAATTTCAACTGTCTCTTTCTGATATTACGTATAAAAGTCATTTTTTATTAGCTTTTGACATGTTTCGCTTTCCCAATTCGCCTTCGGATTTCCTATTCGAAATATGAGATAGAATTTGAATTACAACACCAACCAAAATATGAGAACCTATTCTTTCAACTGGGTCAGAAAGTATAATACTAATAATACAGTACTGATAATGCAATATTGATAATATAGTATTGCTGGCCACTCATATTCGTAGATACCTTTCTACTAGGGCGGCTAGCCAATCCCTATTGCAAACGCTTGTTCAGGCGCACTTGCGTTTATTCAACACCCACAGAGACCACCTGTGGTTTATACTGCAACTATGCTGAGCAGACGTTAGATACATTTTCTGGGAAAGAGAGTGTTATCTAGCCATTTGAACAAGGCTAGAAAGCTCAAGCCCTCGGCCACGATGACTTGTGACTTAGTGCTAGCAGAGGTATCGACGGCTCTAAAGGGTTCCGTCTACACAATTCCACTCACAAGGCATGGGTCAACCCGTGGTATTGCTCTCAGGCACTTTCCAAATGTGTCGCACGCTGGGACCGACACCTCCAGTCCGAGAAATAATATTAATTAGAAATACCCGTAAAAATTTCATTGTTTTTCTGGTTAATCTTAATTCTTATGTTACTGATTGTTACATATAAGATAAATCTTTGGACTAATCCGTCTTTCCTATCAAACCGTGAAATGTAAGTTATCCTGAACGACAACTAGTCCAGAATCTTTCCTACTCATGCAGGTATCCCCCAGGAATCAATCTTTGGTCCGTCTTTTTTTAATTTTCATTCAGGACCTTCCCGATAGCATCAGATATCAATTTGATGACACAACCATTTACTTGTCTCGATATCTCGACAAATCAAAAATGTCCAGTTGGTAACTGGGGCAAAATATGTTTTTTTTTTTAATTTCAACGTCTCCAAAACTAAAGTGTTCTCTATAAATAATCCGAGATACCACTTTCTGCCTTCCATCGGGTATGGCTGATGCTAACCTCCCAGACTGTGAGGCGTTGGGGCTTCTCGAGCTAACGTCCTCGGCTGATATGAAGTGAAAAAAACTAGGTCAACTGCTAAGAGATTTTGTCCACTGTGTTGTGCTAGACAATTTTTCACTCCAGAATTTGTAACATATCTAATAGTCTACCATATTGGAATATTGGTGATCCGGCTATATACATATATACAAAGAGATTCTTGATAAAATCCAAAGAAGGATCAACAATATTACTGGTCCTGATCTGGCATCTCGGCTTCAGACACTTTCCCACCGCAATAAATTTGCCTCCCTGTGCCTTTTCAATAAATACTTCCATGATAATTGTTTGGATAAGATCTTGGCTATGGTACCTACACTTTATGAATTTAAGCGCAGTACTAGCTCTGATCGATTTGCAGTTGAGTTAGCTAGATGAAACCGTAAGTTCTATGCTAATAGTTTCTTTTCTTGTACATCCCGCTTGCAGAACTCTCTTCCAATTTCATGCTTTCCAGTCAACTTTAATCTTCAAAAAGTTAAACGTAATGTCAATCGCTATCTACTGTCCCCCTGATAACTCTTTTTGTTCTCATTCATTAGTAATGTTTCTATTTTCTAATTCTTCCATACCCAGTGACTCCTTGTGCTTACTACCTTGATTGGGGTGAACGCGATTAAAAAAAAATAAAAAATAAGCTCCTGGAAATTTCTACGACAATAAAATATCCGTAGAAATTCTCTTACCCAATCTTCAAATATCTTAACTCAACAATAACAAAATATTGCAATAACTATCATAAATATGAATGCTGGTCGTTATTTTAAGAAGTAACGGGGTACAAATAAAAATAATTTAAATAGACATTTTTTTTTAATATTTCACTGAAACAGTGAAAGCATTTCTATCATCCGTTCTTTCTGGCTGTCTTTCGTTATTTCATTTTCTCATTGAAACCAAGTAGTGTCTCCGATATATCTGTTTCGTCTTTTGAGATGATCAAAACGAAATAGTCCGTTATTAAAACGGCATTGACAGGAAACATTAAACACCTATCTTCCCTTATTTATTTTTTCCTCACTGAAACCTTATAGCGTTTCTGACGTGTCTTTTCCATTTTTCCACGCGATAAAAAAGGAATAGCCCATTATTTATATGGTATTGGCAGGGTGTAACGGTCGTGTTAACTAAGGGGCGGGGCAGGCAAAGTTATAAGATGATTACATAGAACGTGAATTAAAGTGCTAATAAAAACCTTGTAAACGCATACTTCCCTATTGACAAGTAAAGAAGAGATATACGTATATTCTCTTGCACCATGTAATGAGGACTCTAGCTATTTATGGGCTGACCTTCATAGCAAGAAATTTGGAGATCGTAAGACAAAGGAGGGTTTTAGATCATAAATATTATTTCTATCCCTAACAATAATAATGTAATTCATTTCCTGGTATTCTACACACACACACACACACACACACACACACACACACACACACACACACACACACACACACACACACACATATATAGGCAATTGAAAAATTAATTTCGGTTGAGCTCTCTGGGGAAGGAAGTGTGGGTTTGTAAACAATGACTATTATGGCGAATCGAGTCCTGTCGGTCACTGTGTGTTTATCTAAAAAATAAATACGCTTAAATTCACCTTCATCCCTGCTGTGGTAGAATCTCCGACTGACGCCGATTCAGTCGGGTTTCGATCCTAGCTAGAGGCAACTAGACGTCTAGCCACACTGAAGAACTCTAATATTTACCCTGATGATATCCGCATGGGATATTTTATAAAGTTCAAATCAACAATTCAATATTTTGTAACATTCCCCTCCCCCACTTCACGGTAGCTGAACTTCTTGCAGCCAATAGCTACTTCATTACAGATTGAAGCAAATTGTTATATTTTTGTTTTCCGCTCTTTATTCTCTTCACTTTCTTCTCCCTGTATCATTTGAGAATATCATGGACCGATCATGTAAACAATAAGGAAGTTTGAGAGACAATGAAACAAAAAAAAGATACTTATACTTAGCATCAATAAGAGACAATTGAAATTTCTAGGGCACACAATGTGGAAAGTGGGCTTGGAAAATTTGATACTCATAAGATTGAATGTAAGAGAGTCAGAGGAATGTAACGCACAATCTACCTGGCGAGCTTGAGCGAATGGATGACAGAACAGTGCTTGTGAGAGATAGCAAAAAGTAAGGGAAATGGTGGAGAGCCATGGTCAACAACGAATTGAACGGACACAGCACATGGTGTTGCAAAAAGACAACCAGTATCGTATTACGCGAATATTTTATTTTATTGAATACAGCTTCGTCTCTGTTACAGTTTGCCCGGGACTACGAAAGGTGTGGGAGAAATGTGGCCTGTTCTTCTAAGGAAACGTGATATTTACGCCCACATATAGACAGCCGAAACAGGGATACTTCCCCTGGCTATTTGGTTGGTCGTACAAAATGGTTGTAGACAGTTTGAAAACTAATGTTCGAAGCTAGAAATAAAAGAAATGATAATTTAGACAGTCTTATGGAATATTCTGTTGGGCTGACTAAAGTTACTTTGTTCGCTTTATTAAGTAAATTAGGTATCTTCACATTTTCGCTAAAATAAGAACATACCATGATGAAAAAAGGCCCCAAACTTAAGAAAAAAAGTTTTATCGTCAAAATGTTTGTTATTATTAAGAGGAAATACCAAGATGTTTTTTTATTAAATTTCTTAGTCCTTTCTAGCAAGTTTATTCGTTTTGCGTCAGCGGTGGACCAACGATTACTATGGGTATTTTTGCGCCTTTCTTCCGGTAAAAAGCATATTGATCTGGAAATTCTTGCAAAAATCAAATAATTGTCAGATTTTAATGAGACTTTTAGAAGTTATTCACCTATGAATGAATTTAATTTTGGAAGTTTTTTTTAGAAAATCTTGGGACAAATATTTACTAATCAAAAATTGAAAAGCTTAATACCTGTTTTCAAACTCCGAGATTTTTAAAAGAATTTTGAATTTATTTAAGCGTATAAACGTGCCCATTTTTGAAAGTATGGGGGACCATACACGACATAAAACTATAGTAAATTTAATATCAACATTCCTAAAATTAAATTTCGGTGAATATTTTCCCAAATTCTTAAAATTACTAAGTACTTAAAAAATATATAAAAAAGGCACTCACGTCATTTTCTTTTACAGATAAAGTCTCCATAGAAAAAAAACTTGTCGTTACCTTGTCAAACACGTAAACATGGCTACTGTTGGTTAAAAATAAAGCTACAGTTTAGTTTAAAGATGCATTTCTGTGTTATTTTAAACTCAAAGTAAATATGTTTCAAATCAGATTAATTATTCTTTAAATCAGCTAATATTCCTCAGTTTCAGATAAGTATATCTTAATTTTGGAAGAATTTTTGATAAAAAAGTTTAATTATTCAACTTTCAACTGAAACTAAAAGAAAAGCTTCAAGAAAGCTACTTTTCCTCATTTTAAACCTTAGGTATCGCCAATCAGTGGAGGTACCGAAAGTAAATTTTCTACTTAATAAACAAAAGAACTTTTTGGTCAACCAATATTTATTAGACAATACTATTTATGAAGACAAGAAAAATGTAGAAAAAATTAATGTTAATTGTTATTATATGCGCGTTTTTGTGCATAAACTTTTATTTTGTTAGTTTTACATGCTTTAATGAATATCAAATTCTCCAAGAATTCTTTCCTCATGGTGTATTCTTGAAATTTCAACAGTCTCTATATGTATAAGTGATTTTTTGTTTCGAATTAATTTAAAGCTTCTTCATTGCTTACATATTCCATTCATGGTATTCTCAGCATACTTCTGTAGAACCACATTTCTGTTGCTTCAAGTTTCTTCTTCATCTGTTAGGAGATTGTCCAGCATTCATTGGATAGGAGGACTGATATTACATAACAATTTGGTAATCTTTCTTTGTTTTATGCGAAATACTTCTTCTATGTGCCGTGTCCATTCAAGACGCTGGCTTTCCACAATTTTTAACCCTTAGTATATTTTGCACAAAGCAGGTAAGGTGGATTAAAGGATAGAGGCTCGGATTGAGGAATCGGAGAGCCGAGTTCGAATACCAGTCGAATCCATTACATTCACTTACGTGCTAATACCCTTGGGAGAGGTATTAATCCTCTTCTTCTCCTCCCAGCTATGGGTAAATAGCAGGAGAGAACGGGTTCTATAGCTTTGGATAGCAACTGGTCTACCGCTGAAAGAAATGGAAACCTACTGCGGGAAAAAAATCTGCCTCGTCAGTCATGTATCGAAAGATACTTGATCGCCTGACGTGTATCACGCATGACACATAACTGACTGATATTTTACATTCTTGTTATCTCTCCTAAACCTTTTTTTCCGATATGCGTAAACGCAAGGTATCTAGGTAGGTTATACGTTGTTGTCCTCTGTCCCTCTTTCATTCAATCTTTCCTGTGCGTATAAAATTTTCCAAGCCCTCTTTCCTCATTCACATGGGCTCTATTGTTTTCAAGTAACATGTCTAGACGATGCACTATTTCTGTTTTTAGTAGGACCATTCCTGTTTTTTTTAAACTTCTTGTGCCAGACATGGATGCTTGCACGACTAAATTTTTGTTTTTATCCTGTATTGTATTCTAATTCCGCTGCACTTTAGTGTCCGATTTGTCTCTATTAAACAGGATCAACATCATGCATTCCCTTGCGGTATATAAATTCAACTATCTCTTTTTGATTTTAAGTATAAGTATTCTTATTTTTTTAAATTTTCTCCAATAATTTCTCGTTGCTCATATGTTCGGACCACGTTATTCTCAGCATCGATCCGTCGTAACGCATTTCTGTTGCTTCAAGTCTCTTCATCTGAGGACATTGTCCAATATTCACTGTCAGATGGGGCAACCGAAATTTCATAATAGTTCATTGGATCTTTTTTTATTATTTCTAACTTAATTTTTTGTGGCACTTCTGGTTGAAATATTGAATAAACTGACGTTGCTTGCAGTCATTTTGATAGTTTTAGCAAGTTGATGACCACTTAAGATACATTTAAGATAATTTCATGGATTTTAAGGATTAAGTTTGTTTCATCATACCTTGTTTCGTCCTTGAAAGACATTTTTCGGTATTCCAATTTGCCTTTGGTATCATATTTTCTGCTGTTTTAAATGGCTCGCCACAGATGATAGTAACATTTGTCCTTGCTTGATTCGGACGTGCCCACTTCTTAGATGGCATCTTGAATTTTCCTTCTTGGTATCAGCCATATTTTTTTCTTACAACTGATGGTTAGTCTTTTCTTCCGGCTTTCTTTAACTAGAATTTCCCGGGGTTTTCTTTTTAGTGTCTACTATCAACACAATGTCATCTAAGTATTTTTTCTTAGATAAGTCCCACCACTTTAGGTTAGGGTTATATACTGACGAGAAGTTAAATTCTCTTAGGAGCGACTCAATTTAAATTTTAAATAAATTAAATCAGATGAAAAGCTGTACCTTTATCTTACCACGCTTATGTACATTTTATTATTAAATTGATTTTTATTTCATTTTCTATCCTTGTCACAATCATTTGTATTGGGAATAATAACGGAATGGTTTCCAGTTGCTTTATCTGCAGAAACTTTGAGACACGGCCTATTCTTTATTGGCCGTTGATTCATTAATGACCTTCTCTCCTTTGCTAGGCCTTTCTTTACGTCCGACAGTTTTGGCCACCACCTTCTTCACAAAGATGAACAACAAATATAATTTAATCGCTGAACACCCTCCAAGAAAATAGGAAGAAAACGAACTGAATATTTAGTTTTATCAAGTCATAATATTCACCTGGAATGGAAAAAAACTGAGAGGTTATTAGAAACTATTAATAATTTAAATCCACTGAAAAGGCTTAAAGAGAGGAAATAATAAGATAAATACATGTTGTCCATAAATTATTGGTACAACTTTTTAAAAAAAAGAGATAACTCTATAGGTTTTATTGGGAAACACAGATAAACAATTACAGTTTTATTTAAACAGATCAGAACATTTTCACGTGGGCTCTATTGTTTTCAAGTAACATGTCTAGACGATGCACCATTTCTGTTTTTAGTAGGAAAATTCCTATTTTTTAAACTTCTTGTGCCAGACATGGATTCTAGCACGACTAAAGTTTTGTTTATATCCTGTATTGTATTCTAATTCCGCTGGACTTTAATGTCCGATTTGTCTCTATTAAACACAATCAACATCATGCATTCTCTTGCGCTATTGTCATTTTTATTAAAAATCTTTAATAAGCACTTTTAACTTCTATCTAAACAGACAGACGAAAAGGAATTAAAAAAGAATAAAGTATATACAAATTAAAATTTTAATAGTCTTTCTTTAATATACAGAGAATGTTATTCATGGGTGTGAAATCTATTTGATACAATAAACTGTAGAATTTGTATAGGGAATTCATGGAAACGCTGTTTAATTAGAAATTTTCGCAATTCGGATGCCATTCAATAAAAACAACAGAAAATTTAAACCATTTGTTTAATCTCAAAGACTTTTAGAAAATATTTTTTTCTTATTTTATTATTTAATCTTAAAGAAAACTACCTATGAAAAATGTTTGTGAATGGCAACAAGACGATCCTGCGAAAATTATATTAACAAACGCAGTGTTTTTTTGTTATTTTTTTTCCTACAATATTCATTAGTATAATATGATACAAATACGAAGCATGGTTCGATACAAATTTATTTAAGGCGTTTAAAATTAATTAATTACACTAATTACCAACGGACTGTTGCCCTCATCTTCGTTGTTATCGCAACATTTCAGTAAGTTAACCGGATTGATACATATACCTGATGAAGCCCTGAGAACACAACGGCAGAAAGGTTGTTATAACATAGGCAGTGGAAAGAGAACAGTCTGCCTTTGTAGATTAAATAAAGAGTTTACAATTAAGAAAATGAACGCTTTGTTTAATCTACAGTGGAAGACTATTCTCGTTCCATTGTCCAAATCTCGTCTCGTTCTTATTCTTAGTACAGCTCATTTAGTGTTTGCACTGTTTCCACTGAGGTCCAAGTACACACTGGCCAATTCAGGGATTGAACTCACGATTAAAATAGGTCGCACAAAATACTGATAAGCCTTCATACCAGAAATTCAGACAGTTTAAAATTAAATATTTAAGTTTTCTTATCTAAATGTTCTTTCCAACAAATGCTATTTTCCTTTTGTTTTTGCATCTGAAGGCCACCATAGTTTCAGGTTGAAATTCATTACCAGTAGACATTTCAGCACGTGAAATTTTCAAGAGTGGAGTGATATTGCATCCTCTTGGAAAGATGACCACAGCCTTGCTGATCTTTCAACGTGTTTGGACTGAGATAAGACTAAACTAATTCGACTCTCACCTGGATGCCCAAGGCTCTAAAGGCCCAAACCTTCGACCGATAACACGACTAAATAGCATTACAACCCAATGCTCCAGCATACATAATCAATTTCTGTCAATAAATTTCAGTGAACAATGTGTAACATGATATATTTGAGAGTATGGTAATGTATGCTACCCCATTTTGAATAATGTTAGTGTATCTACATGCGTACGAGAATTACATGTATGTTGGAATATCTTTCTGTGAGTATGTAGATTTTACTTAAATCAGAATTTGATCCTATGAGAACGTATAAAAGAAAACATTTAATAAATAAATTAAAATAGATAAATAAGTAATATAACTTAATCCAAATCAATAAATGATTAAATAAATTAAGTAAATTATAAGCAAGTTAACAAATTAGAACGCACACATAACCCCACAAGTAAACGTAATAATAACAATCAACAATAAGTAATTAAGTAATCAATAATAAAAAATGAGTAAATAAGTTAAAATAACAACAGTATAAAATACTCAAAGAATTGCATCCAGATTCATAATTATTTTCAATCAATAACCTTAGAAGAATTTGAAATATAACCGTTACCGCCTACCCAATAACTATGCTTTCAGAATAATAGCATAGACCTAACCATAATGCACCACTGACCATATATATAAATATATATATATATATATATATATATATGATTAAAACGATTATTTCTCGTCTCATTGAAAAAGGACACAGGCATGTCCGATAATTCCGAAATTAAATATTTCTCTTCGTTCTTCGACTTAATCCAAAGGCAATATTATTATATTTTTTTGTCTTTTTATTCCTCAAATTTCATTAACCGTCCTATTAAATCTATGTGTGTGTTTGTAACAGTGTGACACTGTGCAATATCTTGTATTGATGAGGGCTGGGGGTTAGAAAGAGATGCAACCAATTCAAGGGCTGCTCCAGGCAGCACAAATTCTAGTTAAACCACTAAGAGAACTGATATTGCGTAACAGTTCAGTAATCTTTTCTTTTTTTTCTAAGGAAAATTATCTGTTTCATAACGTTTTGCTTAGCATTTGGAAGGCTTCCCTCGCTATACCAGCGTGCACTCGGATTTCAGTGTCACACTTTCCGTCCTCTGTTAAAACACTTCCCAGATATTTAAATTCTTGCAGTCGTTTGATTTTGTTATCTCCAATTTCTGTCTTCTTGCAATTGATATTTAGCCCTTTCTTCCCACTTTCTTTCTATATAGCAGGAGCACCAGACCGCATGTGACAGCAATATTCGAAGCATGAACGAATGGTAAACATATAAATATGAAAATAAATTCATTGAGAAAAATTGTCTAGCACAATACAGTAAACAAACATTCGGAGTAGCAATTGATTCAATATAATCCTGTCAGCTGAAAACGTTAATCCGAGAAGATGCAAAGTGTCATTCTCCTTCAGATTAGCATTAGGCATTCTGATGAAAAGTAATAAAGGGTAATCCTAGACAATTAAAAGGGAGTAGTTTCGTATTATAGGCTTTAAAATTAACATGCCATTCCTTGCTCCAGTTAACAACAAAATGTAGATTTTTTTTTAAATCAGCTGCTAATCTGCCTTTAATGAATCGCTAGGTCTTACTATTAAGACAAGAATAACTGGTTGTATCATCAGCATAGATACCGAGTTGAGAATTTGTGCTATCAGGAATGTCTTTGATGAAAATTAAGAACAACGTAGTTACAAGGATTTTCATGTAGGATACATTTTTAAAAATAGAGATAACTCTATAGATTTTATTGGAAAACACAGATAAACATTTACAGTTTTATTTAAACACATTTCATATGGGCTCTATTGTTTTCAAGAAACGCATCTAGGCGATGCACTATTTCTGTTTTTAGTAGGACAATTCCTGTTTTTTAAAATTCTTGTGCCAGACACGGATGCGACTAAATTTTTGTTTTTATCCTGCATTGTATTCTAATTCCGCTGGACTTTAATGTCTTATTTGTCTCTATTAAACAGGATCAATATCATGCATTCTCTTGCGGTATTTTCATTTTTATTAAAAGTCTTTAATAAGCACTTTTAACTTCTATCTAAACAGACAGACGAAATGGAATTAAAAAAGAATAAACTATATACAAATTAAAACTTTAATAGTATTTCTTTAATATACAGAGAATGTTATTGATGTATCTGAACTCTATTGGATACAATAAACTGTAGAATTTGTACCGGTAATTCATGGAAACGCTGTTTAATTAGAAAATTTCGCAATTCGGATGCCATCCAATAGAAACAACAGAAAATTTAAACCATTTGTTTAATCTCAAAGACTTTTAGAAAATAACTTTTTCTTATTTTATTATTTAATCTTAAAGAAAACTACCTATGAAAAATGTTAAATTAATAGAACGTGATCTAGAAGATTGGCCGTTCAAGCAACTTAAAAAAACTATCATTTGAAATATTCGTCCAGAAATACTATAACTTATCAACTTGTGAAGAAGACCAATATGCCAAACCCTGTCAAAGATATCTAAATCAAGAACCAGTGCTTCCCCATTCTTATCTAAAACTTTATAGACACTTTTAGCAATAATCGTCAATACATCAGCATTTCACCTAGAGAAGCGAAATCCATATTGCATATCTGAAAGAAGAACGTGAGAGGTGATATGCTTAATTGATAATCAGTTACTAGCAAATGGTTACTGTCATATATTTATCTTACTTCCCTACTATTTAATTTTGACTAGTACTCGGGATAAAGTGATTTAGCTTCATTTCTTCACAAGGTCGTATACGGATAACCACGTGAGAAATTTGAAAAAAACAAGTGAGAGCATTTGCTGAGACTCGGACAATATCATAGTCCGTATTTATCAATGCGCGCGTATTCATACGCATGGAGATACACAAAAAAGTCCCAAGTAATTTCATATATGTTCTGACATAAATATGTGCACAGACACTACACAGAAATATTAAACCCAACGTTATTTAAATTGCAATCCCCAAAATTTCGTAAAATTACTCCTCAAAATGTTTCAGTGTAAGTCAATATATTATCGAACAAGTTTTTTTTTAATATTTGCTGTGCATTAAATATATTTCGATTGTTTACGTGTTTTCTAGAGATCTGTAGCTCTTTGTATGACGATAAACTACGCTCGGCAGAAAGGTGATTGGTGTTTTTGAGTAGCATAGAATCACTATTTAATTTCTGTTGTTTCCAGATCCACAGTGACATGAGGTAGTAGCACCTGTCAGGATCCCAGTTATGGTCAAATAGTGAAGCCCCAAACAAAACTGAAAAAGTACAAAAATACATTTTATTATAAAAATCCTAGCAAAACATTTTATATAAAAAAATTAACAGCAATACTTTTTTTATATAAAAATATTACCAATAATACATATTTTTAGAAAAATTATGAACAATATATTTTCAACGTAAAATTATCAACAATACAGTTTATCTGCAGTTGAGGGTATACAACTGCATTCAAAATATATTCAGTTGAGGCCATAAAAATTGTGTTCCAAATATTTAGATTTCAGAATTAAAAGACCCATAAAAATGTTAATATACAGCTAAACAAAAAAAATCAATCTAAAGATTAGAAATGATAGATTTTTAAAAGGAGAATATTATTTTTATTACAATCTAATCGTAGAATAAAATATGGTGCTCTTCGTTTCGGCAAATAAATCGCATTTCTATTTTGCCTAAATCAAATCGAACTGAAATTTTCGGTATTAATTTTTAAACAAATTAATGGTTAAATAATAATTAAATTTCATAGAAAACTTCCGTTCAGTTTTGGTAACTTTATTATTTTAATAATGAGATAATAATTTTTTTAAATAATTTTCTTCAAATAATCTTATTTCAGTTTAATATGATTCATTTTGGATAAACTTTCTTTTAAACATAATTACTACAATAATTATTTCTGTTCCTTTTGTTTTTGTGTATCAAGAATCTAACAATTTCCACTTTCTCCAGCGGAAGGACAATTCCTAAAAATTAGGTTAAATTCTTTATTCTCTCATCATGGATGACTTTGGAAACTAGAATTCAGTCAATAATATTACATTAGAAATGGAAAATCTGATACAAAAATTCAGCGCAATAATTCTAATAAATTCATTACACAAAATGAAGCTATGAAAAACGCATAGAAAGGTAATGTGGAACGTTTAAAGAAAGAGACAATATTTAAAATAAATAGAAAATTAAAAGATTGCAAAAGAGCGAAGGGGATTTAAAATACGCATTCAGTTTTCTCAACTGAGAAAAATATATACTAAGTTTAATGACAAAAGTACACAGGTGTAGGCTTTAAGGAAGCTTTATTCAACTGAGAATACAAGGTTCGTGAGATGTCCTTTTATAGTCCCAGTAAACAGAAAGAGCTCTCTCAAAGAGGAGAGTAACAAAACAAGGGGAAACCACTCTTGATTATTCATAACACCAAGTTCCATCATAATGAGCTCAGTTCCCGTGATACTAAATTCCTATGTTCTTAAAAAGTAAGAGATTGTCTTATTTGTTGCAGCTGTCATCACTAACAGAATTATAGGAATGTTACCAGAAGCCATGAATGTCGTCATGAGTGACTGCTGCAATGGTAGATGCGAAGTTATAAAATAAACTTTTTACTCAGTTGTTTCGTCTAATGTTTTTTTGGATACCATAAATTTATGGCTTCGCAAATTTTTAGTGCTGACCTGCTATCCAACTTGCATATTTACTCCATCTACTAGATACGAATAATTGGAGAAAAAGTCATCATTTCATGCTAGTGCCTAATATTTATAAATAAGAGTGCATTTTATCGATTCATTTGATCTTAAATTTAAATACAGTGTTAAACGTTACCTTCTGTCTTCTTAACTTTTGTTCTTTTGTTGTTCTGTCATTAAGAATATTTTTATTTTTTATATACTTCCACACTCAGTAACTCTTTACGTCTTAGTGGCTTTGTTGTCTTGCTTCAGGTGAAGTTATTTTTTTTTTAAAATAAGGAAACAGAAACTTTACAGATAGAATTCCCCGTATATATGAGAATGAAGGACATTATAAACAAGGAAATAGCAAGTGTTACTCGTTTGTAGAGAGAAATGAAATATTGAATCATACGATAAGTGAATGTCCCAAAAAGATAGAATTCATAAATGGGTAGGATCGGTGAACTGTTGTCAAGTGTGCAAATGATTCGAGTTTGAATAAAGTTGACCAAAGGTGAAAGCAAAGTGCATTATTTTTTCCATTAAAAAAGTAAAACTGTATGGGATTTTCACATTCAAACGGATCACCCAATCCATATGAAAAGATAAAATCTAACCATAGTCAGCAAAGAAAAGATCTGAAACATAGTGACTCTTTCTATTCAGCTGATCACATATTTAAATTGAAAGAGTTAACTACTGGAGTTAACTTCTTTGTTCTCATCAGTTACAAGAGCATCCATTTTCTCAGGTTTTCATCAGTCAAACTACTGATGAACATAGTGACTCTTTCTATGCTGGTTGTGATGATCATCATCATCACACACATATATACATACCTACACAAATTCAAATTTCAATAGCACTCATTCATTCGATAGAAATCAACGCTACTATCTTATGCGACAATTTTGAAATCGCTATATTTTCGTATAGTAGATTTTGTGCACTTTTGGGAGAATCGGATCCCAAGAGACTTCTTAACTTAGTAAATATTTTTTCAGGAAATATCAGCTTCTAATTCGTCAGTAAACACACAAGTGGGCGTTGCAATCCACCCACGCACAATATATTTTTCCAGCGCGTGACTAAGTAAAGTTTCCCGCCAAAACGATCTGATCATGTCACGTGATTACGTTCTATAAAAACAAACACGAGTTTGTTTCTTCCTCTGTTTTCCTACAGCCCCCGTGCCGAATTCCACCACGGGTGGAGGTGAGGTAAATTTCTCTTTCTTCTCTATTCTTGTTGCAACATGTAGTCCCGGAGAATTGTCGTATTGACCTTGCGATCAGACGTTAAAGAACATTTCCAACATAGACGTACGTACGAACATTCACTATGAACATTCACTATGAACATTCAATACGAACATTCACTAATGCGAACATTCACACACACATACAAACACAATATTAATTGACTATGTGCTTTGTAAATGTTCTGTTTAATACATATATTTGTTTATATATATCGGTCTTGTTTGTTTGTCTTCTTTATCTTCAGTTGGGCTTAATCCAAGTCCAAGTAATTTTGATATTCTTATCATTTTCAACATTCTATAGTTGCTGGACTTCCTTCTAGCAGGAAATATAAACGCACGAGTTTTCTTAACATCTTCACACACCACCGGTCCTCTACAAGCTGATCACATAGTTAAATTGAAAGAGTTAACCGCTGGAGTTAAACTACTTTGTTCTCATCAGTTCGAAGAGCATCCATTTTCTCAGGTCTTCATTAATCAAACTACTGATGATTTTATGTCCGTATGAGTTTGCATGGACTTCCCATATTCCAGTTTCTCTTTTTGCACAATTTTGTCAAGTATCCTCCTTCACTTCAGTTTTGTAGTTCTATTTTTTGCAATTTTTTTTATAGAAGTAATTAACACAATGTTTCATTTTATTGTTGTGTTCACGTAATGAGGAAGGAAGACTTGAAAAATCTGACACACACAGGACACTCTGAGGGAAAGAGGGACAGAAGAGAACAAAGCGTAACATTCTTGATGAGCTTGAATAATTGGATGGTAGAACTGGTTTTGGAAGCAATAAAAACTTATCAAGAGCTACAAAGAATAGAAAGATGTGGAGACTGGATGATATTATCGTTCGTATTACTGACTAAAAAGAGAAAAGATGTGGTTGATGGAGAGACGCTTCAGGTGTTTGTATTTTTAATCGAACGTCATTCTTTACTTTCTTCCCCCGTAACATTGATATTCTTATCATTTTCCCGCCATAAGAATACTAAAGAAATTCAAATTTCAGCCTCATCAATGCAAATTTTCTTCAAGATAATGTCAATTGATCAAGAAAGCTGTTTTTTTTTTGTTTTTTTTTATCAGTGTCTGAAAATGAAAGAAATGGTGGAAACATCTACAACAATGCGACATCCAATATGGCGGAAATCGGGCATTTCAGTAATTAAATTTGACAGGCATAGCTAATTCTGGCCGCGTAGCACATTCCAAAACCCTCATCAATTTCGAAATAAATTTTTAAAAAATCACTTTTCCTTTGTTTTTCTTTTGTTTCATTTCTGTCTCATGACTCTGACACTTTTGCCTTGCCCTTTCCAGAGAGTTATTTTTAATAGATTATTTCTGCTGCGTTAATTTATAAGAAAATAAAGAAACATTAAAGGAAGAACTTTGATGCGAAAACATTAAGAGAAAAAACCAGTCTTTTCTCTTCAGTTTGTTATCTTTAATTGATGCGCTATATTTTGATATAAAGAAAAATCTTTGAAATATAAATGTTCATCACAAAACCCCAGAAATGTTTACATCAAAAATGGTGAGAACGAAGGGACAAAAATGTTTGAATCATAAATGCTCAATACAAAGGGAAATAATTCTTTGAATCAAAAATGGTCAGTAACAAGGAACAAAATGTTGGAACCATAAATGGTCAGTATGAATGGTCAAAAGTGTTTGAATAATTAATCGTCAATACGAATGTCACAAGAAAGCTTGACCAATTAGTTCAGTCTCTTATTTATGTTCAAACAGGAAATACTTTCGTATTGGCATCTTTTCGATTCGCAAATACAATATTAATTTGATTACAATTTTATTATCGTTAACGCATGCGTAATGAGATATTGGCTAATTCAATTTTTTTTGTTAATTCTTTTAACATTTAGCGGAGATAAAAATAATAATTTAGTTTGCAAAATCTGGTTTCGCAAATATATCTATTTTATTAAATGTGTTATTTTGATATTTAGATTCGTAAAAGACCGATTCCTAATTCCTTTTTTTTAATGTCGTGGAATACGTATCTTAATAATTTTTGATGCGTGAGAATACTGGTCAACAACTAAAACCTTAATTCACACAAACTTGCTATTCTTACGTTACGTAGCCTGATAGTATTTTTTTTTAAATTTAGCCAGAAATGATTCAAGTACATAAAGACTATCAAATTATGTATAAACTATTCATCTTTTGCTACCGCATACTTCTCTTTACTTTACGTATATCAATTCCTTTGTTTCGTTAGTCACTTCAGGTTTCCACTATCGGATACATTTTAACTTATCACCAGAGAAAGACCTACATATTTCATTTTCCTAAAGTTCAAGCAAGAAGTATGACTTTTTGGTACGAATCCTTATACTGAATATCGTTATGAATAAAACAAAAAAAGATTGTTGCTAGATTGTTAATTCAACTAAGAAAGAAAATCATTGAAAATAAATTACGATCTTTGCTTCATATTTTGAAAGTTGTTTGGAACGATAACCTTTCAGTTTTATGTTGTGTACATATTTATTATGTTAGTTAGACAGAGCACAGGACATCAATAATAGCACGGCTTTATGTAAGTATCACACGGACTACCTGATCGAGATGGTAGCAGTGTTGCCAATAGCTATTATAAATAATTCAATCTGTAGTCTCGTATGGACAGATTAAGGAGATGGAGATAAAAAAAAAATGCTGACTCTGCAAAATTTAAAGAATGTCGCCCTCTGATATATACTTTAGGGTCAATTTTGTTATACTGTGATTATATAAACCAACATAATTTTTATGCCCACGATCTTCTAATTTATTTGAGCTTTTTTGGCCAAGATGAGGTATCAGCATATTCGTCACATCTGCTTTTCATTCCTCTATCATGATGGATGGGTGTTCTCTCATATGGACTCTCTGTTTTGTACGTCTACATGAAATCTTCAGAACTCAAGTGGAATTCATATATACGATCTAGTGTTAAAGATGCTGGTAAAATATGGTTAGTTCATTGTATGGCTGGTTCGCTCTGCTACACCTTATTGTTACAAGAGTCAGGTCAGACCAAGAATGTAGTATTAATAGCATATTTGGCCTGCAGTTGCCGGAATATCACCTGCTTGTCCTGATATAGACCGGCAATTGAAGACTTCACAGCTCCAGTGTTTAAAATCGTCTCCGCAGCGTTGTAGTTGATGAGTCATTTTCCACCCTACAACCCCTTTCCCAAAGACGAAAATCTGCGAGATGCTAGCGGATCTATTCGTACCTTAATGGATATACCCTGATGAGCTACATTCCTTAGTTTCAATAACCCTGACTTTTATAACTGGGACTCACCATGCCAGAAACACAATGGTGGTTCAGCTCCATTCCCTTTGAATTCCGATAGTAATGCTCCATTTGGACAGCTTCTTTCAACAAACTGCTGCTTTGTGAAATAGACTTTTGGTCGAAGGTTTTCCCAATCACTACAATCTTGACCCTTTCAAGTCCAGAGTTATCGGCTATCGTTCCTGAATAGCACCATGGACTTCACTTCTTGCCATTTCTCATGCTCATACAACACCCCACAATTCTACATTTCCTTTTTAAAAGAGCAGATTTATTTGTAATTTATCTAAAAATGTAGGTTTATCCACTATCGTTCCTGAATAATTTTATCTACTAGTTTTATATACGAACATAAGTATATCGATAATGAGCTACATGCAAAGATGGATCAATATGAAAATAACAGGACACGTAATTATTTTTTGACTTTAAACTTGAAATGTTGACTGAATAATTAAATTGAAGGTTTTGATGTTAAAAATATAGTATGTATTGTTTAAAAGGACTTACCATTAGGTTAGGAACTTATTGATTAATAATAATAATAATAATAATATATTTGAATATATGTGAATGTATAGTTGCAGTATAAACCACAGGTTGGTGTTGAACAAACACAAATGTGCCTGAGCAAACGACTGCAATAGGGATTGGCTAGCCACCGTAGTAGACGGGTATCCGCGATAACAAGTGTCCAGCTATTAGATGCGTATATAAATACACTGATTAGTATAAAGCCTCAAATTAAATATTAGATTAATAATATTTTAATTTTAAAAACGTTACTAACTTATATTTGTTGATATACCTAATATGTAATTAATACCTATTAGATTAATTAATTTTGACGCAAATCCTAATTTTTTACCTGATTCAAGCAGAGCATTGGACATTTATTAGACACTTATTAGTGATTAGACTTATTAGTGATCCGTAGGGCCATTGAAGCTTCTAAAACATTGAAGTTAAAGGGAAAGGAAGGAAATTATGTGTTTGAAGGAAGTTGAAATAAAAATGCTTACTATATAAACAACTCATATTTTTTTTAAAATTTTTAATCAGATTAAATTTAAACTATTTTTTATTATGCCAAGAAATATTTTTAAATCATATTCACTTGAATTTTTTTTTTTTTTTTAATATGGCAAAAAATATTTTTTGGTTTAATATTTAAAATATTGTTTGCTGAATGAAAACTGAGATCACGTAATCACAGAGGTGGAAAGAGAGAGAGAGAGAAGTGGAAAGAGAGAGGTGGAGAGAAACTTAAATCATTATGCGCCCCACGGCCGTTGTACACAAACTTTTAGTATTAGATAGATAGATAGATAGATAGATAGATAGATAGATAGATAGATAATGAACAGACTGAAATAGATAGATAGATAGATAGATAGATAGATAGATAGATAGATAGATAGAAGAAAGAGAATCAAAGACCCATGAAGTAATATTAGTGATGGTAGTGGCGGTAATGTTGATGGTGGTGGTGGTGATTGTAGTGATGGTGATTTCTCGGTTATTTTTAATGTTCTTTTGTTATTTACTTATTAGTAAATTAGATATAATTTTATTTTATAAGCTATACAATACACTTATAATATTTTTTCTTAAATATTATTAGTAACTATATATTAATTCATTTATGGGTAGACCATATTAGTGTAATAATTGGATTAGGGAGCTTTGAATATAGTTTCATATTATTGAAGGTAAATCAGAAAAAGTCAAAGAAATTTCCATCAGAGTCTGGTGAAGCACGCCGTGTCTCCTTTGGGTCTAAATCCTTATAAATGAAGATTTTATCTTTGTTGTTCAATAGTAAAAAAAAAAATAGCAGATGGAAGCCTGTCCCTCAAAAACTGATGGCCCACTATGGTATGGATATGTTATGGCGCCCATGAAGCAGCCCCTACGTATGGATAAATACGTACTAACTATAATGCTGACACAACGAACAATATTGATAAACCGCTTCGGTCGTCATGCGGGTCAACAAGGACCGCAATCTCCAGTGTGGAACCATACTCGGATCCAAAAGTTTGCAACTGTTGCAAACTATACCCGACGCGAACTAAAGGAAAACCACGCCGAGAACAGTCCCCAAAGAGTCCTCTATATTCATTAAAAAATACCACAAAAAAGAACAATAAATAAATGGTCTGGGGGAGAGTATATAATAACAAACTTTTACACCGCTGCGATAAATCCGACAACAACGACAAAGCCGCATATAAAATCTGACGAGAAACACACCCCTCAAACAGACTAAACATCGATGCCAACAATCTAGCAAATGTCAGGTGTGACATCATCTGGAAAAAAGAATGCTCGACATAGAACTCGAAAGCATCCGAGAAAAAATCAAAAATACATTGAACTTTAAAATCGAGGGGCTAAATGCCAACAACTCAGAGAATAAACACACAGAGGAACAAATAGAAAACAGTTGAAATAATCCCTCTGACGTACACAAGAAAATAGAGGAAGATAATAACGAATATGAGAGAGAACCAGAGATGATAAAAACACCCGATATAGATGGGAGAATGTAAAGGAAAGATCTTTCGAGGAATGGTCAACAATTCCAGAAGTAAGAAAAAAAAGCGTCACTTAAAAGAAACATCACCCATACTAACCAAGCAATTAGAAAAATAAGGGACCAAATGGAAATACCGATGAACCTGGCAGAAATTAATTATCTTATAAACACAGCCTCGGCAAAATTCGCAGAACTAATAGGTGAAAAAGTAAAAACAGCATAAACGAAAAAGAAAAATTCCAGTCTGGAACGAAATAATAAAAATGGAAATAAATAAACTACGAGGACAATTGTCACTTCTAAGTGAAGCAGACAAGGGCATCAAAATGAAAGAAAGTTAAAAGATGCAAATGAAACGAGGTCTTGACATAAAGAATAAAACTGAAGTACCAAAAGTTAAAGAGAAGCTGAAACAACAAATTCAAGCGAAGGCACAAAGAATCAGGCGTTATGAAAAAAGAAACAGATTATTCTAGTAAAACAATATCTTCAAAGAACTTGAAAAAATTAAAACGGAGATAAATAACCCACCTATTATTCAGCAAGTCGAGGAGTTCTGGTGAAAGATGTGGGGAAACTGCAAAATGCACGATGAAAGCGCTACATGGATCAAGCATCAACAAGAACAACACACACATATAGTGTGCCAAAATTGGACGGATATCAATATTACTGAAACAACCGCTGCCATCTGCAAAACCAAAAACTGGATAGCGTCAAGAATAAAACGAATAGCCAATTTTAGGATAGAAAAACTATCTAGCACCCCCCACCCAGACATCGCACGGGCATACAATGATAAAAATTATAAACCCAGAAAAATGTCCCAAATGGCTCACGTGGGGAGTACCATAACTACATTCAAAAACAGAAGAGACGCAGAACTCAAAGAACTATAGGCCCATCACCTGCCTACCAACAATGTACAAGATCCTCACTTCTATCATAACCGAGAGGATATACAACTTCCTTGAGAAAAACAATTTACTCCCAGCAGAAGAGAAGTGATGTAAAAGAGGAAGTGAGAGGTTCAAGGACCAACTAATTATCAATAAAACAATATTGGGAGAGGTGAAAACAAAGAAAAGAAACTTATCGACAGCATGTATAAACTACAAAAAAGGCATTCGAACAGTGTTCCACACTCATGAATAAAAAAGATTCTAAAATATATACAGAGCAAGCTCCATGAAAAACTGGAAGATTACACTAAATTTGAACCATACAAACGTGTCAATAAGATCGGGACCAATCAGCATCAAAAGCAAGATCTTCCAAAGAGATTCATTGTCAACCCTATTGTTTTGCCTTGCATTAGCGCCACTCAGCTGCCTACTGAACAACAGTAGCTACGGATACAAGACACATAATGACAAACTGAATTACCTATTCTATATTGATCTTAAAACGTCTGCCAAGGATGACAACCAGCTGAGAAAAAAACTATTCAGCACTGTCAAAACCTTGAGCGAAAACATTAGGACGGAGTCGACAAATGTGCCAAAGCCACCTTCAAAGGCGGTAAACTAATGAAAACTATGGATTTATACCTTGATAACAACAAGATTAAAGAACTAGACCAAGACGTTACATCCAAATACTTAGGAATTAATGAAGGAGACGGAATAAAACATTCATTTATGAGGAAAAAATACGAAAAGAATATTATAGAAGAGTGTGTTCGGTACTAGAAAGTGAACTTAATGGGGCCAATAAAATGAAGGCTATCAATACATTAGCTATACCCGTAGTAACGTACAGATTCAATATTATTAAATGGAAGTTGAATATCATTAAAAGACTGGACGCCAAGACCAGAAAAATGCTTACCCAAATGAGTATGCACCATCCGAAATCAGATATTGATAGGTTGTACGTACCAAGAGTTTTATGAGGCTGAGGTCTAATCCAACCTGAACTAACTCTAAAAACTACATCAGTCGGATTGAAAGCCTACCTCACAAAACTAATTGCCCTCTCCTACAAATAATAAGACTTCAAATACACTCCAACAAAAATTAAGTTGCAATCATAAAGAAAGTTTTATATTCCTGAAATACTACCAACAAAAAATAATGTGAATATTATATACACCAAACGAGTAAAACATAAAGCAAAACCATCTTTTCAAATGAAGTTACAAAAAAGAACTGGGATGACAAGGCAATGCATAAAAAGAACGGAAGAAGCAGATGTAGACCAACAGAAAACACATCAGTGGCTGAGGAGCACCAGATTGAAAGCTGAGACAGGAGGCCTAATTATTGCAGCCCAGAACTAAAGCTTGGCAACCAAATCCTATCACCGTCACATAATCAAGGATGGAAATAACATGAAATGCAGGATCTGCGGAAAATATGATGAAACTGTTGATCATATTATATTGGAATGCCGAAATTGATAAAGAATAAATATACCCACAGACATAACACGGTAACGGCATTTGTGCTCTGGAAGATATGCAATAAGCACAAAATCTAAACCACTGAGAAATGGTATGAGCATAAACCAGATATATTTACCCAAATTAACGATGTAACTCTCCTCTAGGACATGCCAATGCAGATTGACAAGAAAATAAATGCCAACAGACCTGATATTATCATAAATGACAAACTATTCAGGAAGTATATGCTTATTGACATAACAGTACTATCTGAAAGAATCACCTCCATGAAAAAAATCGAGAAATTGTCCCAATACAAGAATATGGAGATTGAGATTTACAGGATGTGGGGAATGAAGAGTGAGACTACCAATAGCAATCGGAGGTTTGGGCCTCGTGAGAAAAGGAATGGATAATTTTACTAACAGTGTTCCAGGAAATATCAACATACAAGTTGCCCAGTATATCGCTCTACTAAGAACATCCCATATACTAAGAAAAATGCTATCATTTAAATGACAATTTTCCTATAGGGACTAAGGACCATAGTTTGGACCCAGCTCCACAGGATACAAAAGAAGAAGCATAACCTACACAAATATTAAATATAATAATAATAATAATAATAATAATACCAACAACAATGCCGGGATGTAACAAAAAATGAATATACACAGACATAAGGTAGCGACATATGTGTAGTGGGAGATATGTAAGAAGCACAAAATGGAAACCACTGAGAGATGGTAAGAGCACCAACCAGATATACTTACTCAAAATGAGGATATAATAATAATAATAATAATAATAATAATAATAATAATAATAATAATAATAAAAAAAGAAAGCCAAGGATAAAGCCCTTGAACAGATGAAACAACGCTGGCAAGACAAACCTCTGCATGGCCAATATCCAGAACGTGCAAATAAACCCAATGTTGATAAAGTTAATACTCATCGATGGTTACAAGCATTTGGATTAAAGGCTAAAACGGAAGGCTTTATTCTTACAGCGCAAGATCAGGGTCTTTTCACGAGAAATTTTCAGGCAAATATTACACATAATTGTGTGGAACCAAAATGCAGGTTATGTGACAAATATCAGGAAACCATAGACCACCTAATCCCAAGATGTTCTATACTTGCGCCAAATGAATATAAAAATCGTCACGATGGAGTGGGACAATATTTACACCGGACAATGTACAAACACTTTAGAAAATGTGTAAGCAAACACTGGTATGAACATCGGCCAGCGCCGGTTACAGAAATAGAAGATGTCACCATTCTATGGGATTATACCATCCACACAGACAGAAAAATTGAAGCAAATAGGCCGAACATTATTGTCAAAAACCAGAAAAAAAAAACTTGCCTACTAATAATTGATATGGCATCCAGCGGATTGTAACATAGCAACCAAGAAATTTGAAAAACTATCAAAATACAAAGACCTGGAAATTGAAATAGAAAAAATGTGGAAATTGAAAACAAGAATAATACCAGTGGTAATAGGTGCACTTGGAATTATAAAAATGGAACAAAACAACACATTGAAAGAATCCCTGGAAACCCCAGCTTAAGAGACATACAGAAAATTGTCTTATTAAGTACAGCACACACACTAAGGAGAACTTTGTCTATGTAACGCTAGCAACTTCATCGGAGATAAAAAAAAAAAAAAATTAACATGAAATGTGGCCATAACAACACACCACGACCTGCCTTAGGTCTTTCCGCAGACTTGGTAGGTAGTGTGTCCATAGCAGAAATCGAAATGATGATGATAATAATAATAATAATAATAATAATAATAATAATAACCTTTATTAGAAGACGACAATAAATATCACATAAATTTATGGAAATACCAGTGAAAATATGGAATGCTGTAATGTATTGTCTCGGTAACATATAACAAGTACAGCCATTGATACTTATATACTTCACTTAATGATAAATAGATTTTTTCATACTTTTATACATACACAGTTTGTGTTAATTCATCTGTAGAAATTCTGTTATAAGAAATCTATATAATAGACAGGTAGAAACATATCTCTCTCTCTCTCTCTCTCTCTCTATATATATATATATATATATATATATATATATATATATATATAAAATAATGTATATGTATATGTATATATATATATATATAAATATATATATATATATATAAAATATACTCTCTCCTCCCTCTCTCTCTCTCTCTATATATATATATATATATATAAAATAATGTATATGTATGTATATGCATATATATATATATATATATATATATATATATATATATATATATATATATATATATATATAAAGAGAGAGAGAGTATATTAGAAAATATTCTGAAAGTATATTATTACATTAAAAAATGGCATAGATAGAAATGTTATGTGTGGGTTTGTGTATTTTCATTGTAAAGATTTACTTTGCAAAAGATTAGAATCAAGAAAGAAAGCAAAATTCTGTCAGATAATAAAGTCGATAGAAAATCTCCAGAGGGTGTTTTCCTTATCTGAATATCATTCGGAAATATTTGTTTCTTACTTAATGGACGACATTCAATATTTTTATATAAAATCCTATTTTGTTGGTGATATTTTTTTCCAATAATACTTCTGGATTAAACCAATCTATAAACTATGGAGTATGACACAATGAAATACGCGCAAAGCGAACGTTATAAAAAAAGTGCATCACACGTATAAATAGATACGAATATATATATATATATATATATATATATATATATATATATATATATATATATATATATATATATATATATATATATATATATATATATATGAAGAAATATATTTTAGGGTGTGCTATATTTATGCGAGAAAGTGTTCAATATCAGAGATAGAGCGTATGTAAATAGAAATATAAAGTGAACATTATCGCCTCTGAGTGTCGACTTCAATGTTCACTTTTTATATATATATATATATATATATATATATATATATATATATATACTCAGCAGATACGGGGGTCTTCATCCAAGTGAAGCTTGTAAGATGTGGCAGTTTAAGGAGAAACCCTGAAAACGACTATTCACTGTGAGGGCAAAAAATTAAATAATGGTAGCTGTAAAAAGAGCTTGATAACGTTCTCTGGAAGTTTAACAATGAAATTGTGGAGTTTTAAAGTGGTAGCCCTAAAATGTCTTTTTTTTTTTTTCTTTTTTTCTTTTTTTTTATGTAGAACAAGAGAGAGTAGTATACCGGAGCCATGGCAGTGTAATCTAGTGAAATCGACGAGGAATGTAATGCCGACGAAAGAGAGATAGACACAGTCATTAAGAGTTACAGAAAAGGAAAAATAACTGAAGTGCATTGCTCTCCTAAATCATGCGTGGAAAGAGGAGTAAACCGGAAGGACTGAAGTGTTACAGAATTTGTGGCAACGAGCAGACATGTGAAGAGTCTACAACACCACTGTAGACAACATATTTAGGTGTTTTTTTTTTGGGGGGGAAGTGTAAACGAATAAATTTGTTTTGCTTCCTAGTCTAGAAGAAACAACACAAAGCTGTCTATGGGAGAAGCATGGCTCACCTAAATATAAACCTGCTGTAGTTTGGTTTGGTTTGGTTTGGTTTGGTTTGGTTTAATTTACGGCATATCAAACTCTACAGGTTATTTAATGGCGACAAAATTTTTATTACTGGTAATATGTTTTTCTTCAAAAATCTATTTCTGGGAATATTTTTCCTTGAAGAAATCTATAGCTGGTCATATTTTTTCAAAGAATTTATAGCTGTTTGTATTGCTGGTATTTTTTTAAAGTATTGTTGATAATAATTTTTTTCAAAAATTCTTGCTGGTAATAATTCTTTTTTATTATAATGTATTTCTGATATTAAAACCTATGTTTTACACAAGTTTGGGTGTTAACTATTTTCCCATAGCTGGGACCACAACAGGGGCTACCACCCCGGGTCAGAGTAGACCTGGGAACACCAGCAACCAAGAGGTGGTTCCACGCTCCTCAAAACCTCCTGATCAGAGGCCTTGCCGTTGGACGTAGTTTATCGTCTTACCCAGGACGCTGATGTAGTTTATCGTCATACCCAGGACGAAGACCTGCTGTGGAGAACGTTTGTCCCTGAGACTTGTTGATTGACATCGCGTAGCAAAGACTAAGTGGAAATTGAATTCTGCACAAACCGGTCAAAGGCCCGTTTCATAGTTCACATCTTATTGTCAGGCTGTGAGGATAATGGGGTAAGCATGTATACACTTAGGACAGGGTATAAGCAGATGTTCACACGAATTAAGGAGCTGAAAGGGGACATTATTAGTGTATACAGGCACAGCTCAAAGGCTGTGTTTGCAGTCACCCCCTTATCAGACAATGCTCAAAATGTATTAAGTAATATAGTGTTGAAAAGGGGGGAATTATGAGTGGTAACAAGAGGGAGGGTAAGTGAGTAAAAATTAATGACGTGGTTAAAGCACATTATTTACATTATTCTTTGTCGCCATATTTATCACAACGTTTCGGCCGTTGTACGCTCCGGCCTTCTTCAGGTGGTTGGAATTTCGAACTGAACCCTTTATTTCGCTCACTGGGGTAGACTGTTCTAGTTCCACGTGCCATGTTTGATGGATGTCTGTTATCAGTTATCTCCTGCTAAAAGTTCTCCACTGCCTTAAGCGGGTATTGAACTCACACTCTTTGGGTCCTGTCACTGGATCTAACCAACGCCTTTATCCACTGTTTCATGTGTCCTTGAGGACATCTGGGTATGAATTTCTGGGTATTATAAACCTAATGTCTTCGGCAACCATTTTGACCAGTGCTCATATTGCAATTTTGCTGTTATCGTTTGTGTTTTTACCAGAGCTCGTATTGCAAATTTGTTGTTATCATTGCTTTTCTCTGGCACTCCTTATTACTGGTTCCCATATTGCAGTTATTTCTATACTTGGTCGGCTCAGGAGATTTTTGTGGCGTAGCATATGTGCTGATTCCTTAAGTTTACGAATTTTCCAATGGTATTCCTTGTCTATGATCTCAACATGATCCCACTGAGGGCGGTGATCTCCCTTCTCTCTCCATATGTGGTCAGCCACGCCTGATTTTTCTACTTCCCCTCGTGTTACAGCTTTCTGGTGTTCTTGAAGCCTTACCTTGAGGGGGTGGCCTGTCTCTCCTTTATATTCCTTTCCGCAGCTGCGCGGGATAGAGTACACACAGTCTTTAGTCATGTTCTCTTCTATGGAGGGGTCTTACTCGGGAGAGATATCTGCGAAGTGTCGTCAAGCTTTTGAAGGTTGTCCTGATGTTATATGGACCGCAGATCCTTTGTATTTTCTCTGATAACTCCTTCACATAAGGCAGGCAGGCTGTTTTCTGAGTGTTGTTGTCCTCCTCCTCTTGTACCCGCCTATCCCAGTTTTTGGGGGCTGCTGCCATGTACCCAGGGTAGTTGTTACGTTGTAGGGTACTACTTATACTGAGCAATTCTTTATCTAACGTCTCTGGGTCGCCACTTATGACTTTTGCTCGGTGTTGTAAACAACGGACGATCCCTTTCTTTACGCTGTATGGATGGTGGGAGTTGAAATTGAGATACTGTCCGGTGAATGTCGGTTTACGGTATACGGATGTCTTAAACCCATGCTCTGTTCGAGATATTAGAACATCCAGGAATGGGAGGGTGTTGTTACTCTCTTTCTCCATTGTGAACTGTATCGAAGGTCTTATTGAGTTCACATGATTCAGTAGAGTCTTCCTGGTGTGGCCAGAGTATGAAGGTGTCATCTACGTACCTTAACCATATAGTTGGCTTTAGAGATATAGATTCTAATGCCATCTCCTCAAAGTATTCCATGTATATATTCGCCATTCACCTTCAATACCCGGTTAAGGCAGTGGAGAACTTTCAGAGGGAAATTAGCAGGAGATAACTGATAACTGACATCCATCAAACATGGCACGTGGAACTAGAACAGTCTACCCCAGTGAGCGAAATAAAGGGTTCAGTTCGAAATCCCAACCACCTGAAGAAGGCCGGAGCGTACAAAGACCGAAACGTTATAATAAATATGGCAACAAAGATGAGGACAATAGTCCGAATAATGTAAATAATGTACATAATACCTCATCTCAGAAATATAGACAGACTCTGTGGTTAAAGCAGTAGTTTACACCAAATAAGTCATTGAAATTTGGTGCGGCTCATTAGTATTTTTCACGCCCACATGCCAAAGGTCATGCTCGCAGTTCACCCCGTGTTATCATACCATGGGCGGAGTAAAGTCTAATCAGTTTAATTAAATAGCAGAAGTTTAATCAGTTTAATCAAATAAATAACAAATTTAAAACGAATAAACTTGACAAAAGATTATTTTAAAGCAATCTCCTTTCTTGACAAACTTGGAGCGAAGTAAAGTTTAATCATTTTAATCAAATAAATCCCAAATTCAAAGTGAATTACCTTGATAAAACATTAGTTTGAAACTATCATTGGAGTATTAGAAATGTTCGTGTAAAATTTGGAGTGAATCAATTGGAAACTGAAGTAGTTAATCACAAAATACCGAATATCACGTTAGTTAATCACGAATTTTTCTCGATTAACGGGAATGACCCTATAAAAATTTAACCAAAGCACTCTTTTTGTCATATGTAATGATCGTGTCAAATTTGGAGAAAATTGCTTTAAAAATCAGGGATTTATGGGCAAAAAAATGGTTTTCTAAACAGTTTTTCGCGGTTTCTCGTTATACGAGGGGGGTGGGGGTCCGGAAAAATAAAGTTAATCCTGACTCTTTTTAGCACATAAGCTATAAGTGTGTCAAGTTTCAGCGAGATTGGTTGAAAATTTTGGAAAATGTATAACAGACATACACACACAGAGACACACACGCACAGACACACACAGGCACCTTCTGTGTTTGTTTTTTTTGTTTTTTTTATATAGATATCTACACGTATGTAGATACATTTGTATATGTGCCTACGTATGTGTACGTATATATGTATATGCGTTTGTATATCGTTATAGATAGATTGTGTACATGATTTATATTTTATTGTTAAATGTCGGACGGGAGTATGATTAAATATGAATCTATTATTAGTTGTTTTAACTTCCGTTTATAAGCGAAGATTAAACTAGAAAACTGTTTTAAATTATAGATAATGGCGTCTGACTCAGTAATTTTAAAGAAAAAGTGTTCACGTTATAAATGATGATTGTAAGCATGAGATATTCTTACATTTAACTATTTTTATTTCACTATTTTGTTTGTCCCTTTTCTGAAGTTACTACAATGCTAAGCTTTAATTTCTAATCGATAATAATTAATTAGCTTTTTAAATGCTGAAGTTAAGACAAGTGGCACCAAGTTACTTTTCTCCTCGTTTTTTCATTGGTTTTGTCATTGTTTTTTCGTTGTTTTCCGTATTATTTCCTTGCATTTTTCTATATTTATTTTATCTTTACTTGTTTTTCCTTGTTTTTTTCCTTGGTTTTCCTCAGTTTTTTAAATTATTTTTACCTTTGTATTTTCTGTTCTTTTCCTTGTTTGTCTGTATTTGTTTTATCTTTACTTGTTTTTCTTTTTCTTTTTCTTCCTCTGCTTTTTTATTTTTTCTTTGTTTTTTCTTTTTCCTTTGTTTTTTTTCATTGTTTTTTTCTTTCTATTTCTTGCCATGTTTTTTCTTTCTTTGTTTTCCTTCCTTTGTAATTATTCCTTGATTTTTTCTTTCTTTTTTGTTCCTTTATTTTTATTCCTTTCTTTTTTTGTTCTATGATTTCTTCCGTCTTTTTTCTCCTTGTTTTTAGTCCTTTGTTTTTGTCTTTATTTTGGCTTTGTTTTGTAAGTAATTAGATGAACATCAATTTAACAGCATTTGTGTCCATGAACAATGAAAACTAACACTTAAACGTGTTCAATAACAACTGAACTGTAAGAGTTTCTCATACAGTGTTAATTTGAAGACATGATTTTATGCCAGACTTGAACATGTAAAATCAATTGCATCATGAAATTGCGAATAAGGTATCATTATTTAAAACTAATGATTATGTCATTAATATTTTGTTAAAGCCCATAACAAAAATCTATGGAAATGAAGTGAAAATTAATTTAGAAAATAAATCTTAGTAACCGAAAATCGCTAATGTTATTAATTACCTTTCGATATCAGTGCCTTAACAAAAATTATAATTGACAAAGAAAAACTCTTCTATTTAATGTCTTCTTATACAATAAACTTGAGAGACTAATCAGGCAGTTAAACGTAGGCGCTGGCGTTTGGCAGAGTTCAACAACTATTTTCCAAATTCAGAACACACGCGCACAAGCCGCCTAAATTGCGTAGGTGAGAACACGTTTTCTAGTAGACGCTGAGAAGTCGCTGGGAATCGTCTGTTGACATTTACCACCGAAAAAGATTCTGTTTCGACTCGGATTCTCTTTATTCATAAATACTGCTTAAAAAAATGACGCGTTAAATGGAAACTCGATTAAAGTGATATCCGATTTCAAATATATAACGTAAAATCTATGGAAAACTTCAATGTTTTTTTTAAAGAGAAATAAACCAATAACATATATTCTCATATAATATCACAATCATATTAAGTTTTGTGTATGACTATGAACTACATCAAGCAGCAAGGTCTCTAACTGTGATACTGGAAGTTTTGAGGAGCGTGTTACAAACTGGTAATTGCTGCTGTTTCCAGGTTGTCCCTGAACCGCGGTGGTATTACCTGTTAGGATCCCAGCTAGAGGAAAATATTGAACTGCCCCAAACAAAAACCATATGAAAGCATAAAAATGTATTTTATAGTAATCATACCAGCAATATATATATATATATATATATATATATATATATATATATATATATATATATATATATATATATATGTTGTGGATTCGGTCTCCAATGAATGACAAACGCAGGAATTAAAGATAAGAAATTAAATGTATTTACACAATAATACAAAGGGTAATACTGTTAGTAAATCCAGGAATGCGGTTAGTAGCAATAACATATAGATATATACAAGTAGGGCTTCCTTAGAGTCTACGTGCTTGTAACTGTGACGTCTACGAGCGGTTACCTCACACTATTACTCTACCTCCAACTCAATCACAATCTCAGTCTTCTGACTATCTGTATCTCTGAATTCTGACTGACTCTGGTCATTTAACAGCAGCAGTCCAAGTAACACTCTGGTCGAGTCCACATATGAAAAAGGGAGGACCCCATAATAATATATATATATATATATATATATATATATATATATATATATATATATATATATATATATCAGATCATCCCATAAGTTCTGTCCGAATTTTAACTTTTTGTTAAAATGAACGAAATTTAAAGAGTATTTTATAATGTCTAATGGAGCTGAACATTATTTTTATGTTTAGATGCATTTAAACTGACCAAATTTTATTTCAGAGAACAATAAAATTAAATTTTGTTTGATTAGAACCATGCTAACATGGAAGTACCCAAGAATCACTTGAGGCACATAATGCTTTATGAGTTCAAGAAAGAAAGCGGCTAGAAACATTCACTCAGTTTATGGAGAGGAATGTGTGAATGAAAGAACTTGCAGAAGATGGTTTGCAAAATTCAGAGGTGGAGATTTCACCCTTGAAGATGAAGATCGGACCGGACGTTCAGCTGAGTTTGATGAAAAGCTTCTTGAAGCAGCCCTTGAAGAAAATCCTGCTTTATCAGTTGAGGAATTGGCAGTGGTTCTCAGTTCAAACCATACAACTGTTCATCATCATCTTCAACAACTTGGAAAAGTTCCTAAACTTGGAAAATGGATGCCTCATAAATTGTCTGAAAACAACCTCAAACCCCGTGTTGACATTTACTCTTCTCTCCATTCTCGCCAACTTGTTTCATGTTGAGGAAAAAAAGACCTGCTCTAGTGAATCGAAAAGAGGTGATGTTTCATCAGGACAATGCGCGACCCCACACAGCAAGAATCACGTCACAAAGATCGAAGAACTTGGTTTGGAGAAAATTCCTCATCCACCTTATTCTCCCGATCTTGCTCCTTCAGACCACCATTTGTTTTGTAGCTTACAGAATTATTTGGAAGAAACAGCTTTTGTAACACAAGAAGAGGTTAAAACTGATATTTGTGAGTTCTTCGAATCAAAGCCTAAAGAATTTTACAGTAATGGAATTAGTAAGCTTGTTAATAAATGGAAGGAAGTCATAGATAATCAAGAAAATACATTGTTGATTGAATCTGTTATTAAATGTAACATTTGGTCACTTGTTATCTTTATTCAAAATTCGGACAGAACTTATGGGATGGCCTGATATATATATATATATATATATATATATATATATATATATATATATATATATATATATATATATATATATATAGATATATATATATATCATATACCTATATGTATATATATATATATCATATACCTATATATACAGATATATATATCTCATACACCTATATATACATGCATATATATATATATAAATATATCATATACCTATACATATATGCATATCTCATGTTTATATATATCATATACCTATATATATAATCATATAACTGTATATATATATATATACATATATATATGATATATAGCATAGATATATATATATATCATATATACCTATATGTATACATATATATATATCATATACCTATATATACAGATATATATATATATCATACATGTATATATACATGCATATATATATATCATATACCTATACATATATGCATATCTCATGTTTATATATATCATATACCCATATATATAATCATATAACTGTATATATATATATATATATATATCATCTACCTATATATATATATATATATATCATATATATATGTATATATCATAAACCTCTATATACACACACATATATATATATATATATATATATATTCATTCTGTTTATCCGTTATTTTTGTGGACACACTTATTTGGGTAAATTCTCTATTCTTTTAATTAAACAGTGTTAAATACATTTACCGTCGTTAATGTTGAACACATTTCGCAGAAAATATGAGTCATCCGATAGGAATCCAACATGTATCCTAATTAATGCATACATTATATATATATATATATATATATATATATATATATATAAACAATATCCATTTATAGTAAAATTATCCCCAATACATCAATCCAAATGAATGAAGCATTTCATGTCATAAATCCATATAATATCCGAAACTTTCATCAGAACAATTACCATATTTATAGAAAAGCCACAGGATTCTACGTTACGGTGATGGCAAAGTAACTCGTTGATTTTGTCTTTTAGGATTTTGCCGATTATTTAAAGCCAGAAAATATTTTAGCCTGTAAGGATACTTTTGGTGACAATAATGTCATACTTGCAAAACTCCCATTAATTAACCCAGAGCTTGAGAGAGAAGAGGTGAATTCATACCTTTCGCAAGTATTTGCGCGCAAGTGAATATAATAAACCTGTCTGGAATCCGAACTCGGCTGTCTGTTTTCTTGTTTGGAACCGTTATCCATTACACCACCCGCACAGTTAATCTTATGGCACCTGGTATCCCCAATCGGTCACCCATCTAGATACTGATTATACTCTATGTTGCTTGCCTTCGGGGATCGTACGAGAAGCAGTGATAAGGCCGCAAGCCTGAGAAGGCATCAACTACTGTTCATTACTAAATACTTCTTACAAATTGTTAGATTGTTGTACTATGAGGACTACCTTCACTGATACTGTAATTTTGGATCATGTTCATTTATTTTCGGTTTGAGTCCAGTGTGCTTAAATATTAAGCATTTTAGTAAGGTCAGGAGTACTCCATTTGGTGAGTCAAGTTGTTGTAAGTACTATATAGTGAAAGGCATAAATGCTCCAAATATCTGGGCGTACGAATCAGTTATAACAAATTTAGTATTGGAGAAAAGAAGATTGAAATACTCTTCGCTAAGGGTAGTTTCGCCCAACACCGCAAATTGCTACAAAACTAAAACTTTAACTTGAAAACTTGAATTGTGTTCTTAAAAATAGCCTCGCCAGATGAATGCTATGCATGACGCCAAAGCTATTCAAAAGTTTCTAAACTGTATAAAACCGTTTTCTCAGATCATTGATGGATAAAGGGTTTGAGCTGGTGAATCCTGAGGGTCTTGGTAAAGATCATCTTTCTTTGAATATTGTGCACTGGTGGCACAGTTTCCGAAACAAAGAGCTGTACCAAATAACAGAAACCACATGTTGAAAATCGCTATACAAATGTGTTTTTAAGGCTTTTGTGTAGCGATTTCAACATGTTTTTATTTTAATCATTTATAATAAAAAAAAAAATATATATATATATATATATATATATATATATATATATATATATATATATATATATGTACTTATCTGGCTTATGTCAGAGGGTATCCCCAGACGAGGCTCTGCCGAAGGGCAGAGTGTCGTCTCATGAAACTGACTCCGTTTTTACGTGGTCTACAGGGATTTATGCCCGAGCCTGTGGGCTCGGATAATTCACTTTTAACTCGGCCTTGTGCCACATCTTTCTGCGTGGGGCAGCGGGTAAAAATAATATATATATATATATATATATATATATATATATATATATATATATATATCCGTGTGTTTGATTGCGTGCATTGTCAGATTCCAGGACCTTTCAATAATTTACAATCATAATAAAAGCAGCCTTCTCTTACAGTTTTTTGTATATATATATATATATATATAACTAGTGAGTTAGCTCAAATGACTTGACTCACATGACTAGTCCACCAATAGAAGGTTAACCAATCAGAAGACGTAGAACATTCAATCCGTCGGGTATAAAGGCGGCCATTTTTGTTCACTCTACCCGAATGTCCAGTCCAGCTTGTCAGGCGAAGAGAAACGGAATGACGAACTATGCTCTGCTACTTTTACCAAAATATCCACTGCTAACCTGAACAACGCTTTCCTACTGTCTTCGAAATATTCACTGCTAACCTCTAGATTCTATACTCAAAGACGACCTTCATTATGAATAACACCTTCTTCGACGCAGTTATAAATAATATAAGAAACTCGTGATGAATCTATGAATATTAGTAAACATTCTGAGAAAAATTGAAGGAATAAAGTTTTACACATCGCCATTCTTTTCAATTAATCTTCTTTCCCGCTATGTCTCTTACTTTGATAGGTTGAGGCAATTAAATTTTGATGAAATTAAGGACATTAATCACGACTTCTCAAAGAAAATAACGGCGTCTGCTTAGCAAAATCCGAAATTATGTTTAAAAACACACACCTTTCTAGATCGATTATATCTTTTCACGAAATATAACTTAACGTAAACAATGATAACATATTCTGAAATGGATTAATTCCGACAATTATTTTCCATTTATACCCTTTATATGTTATCGTAGAAAATATGTACTTCTCCGACGTGAAGATATATTTATTGAGCAGGTAAGATCGATTGAGAAAAATCGTGAAAGTTGTTTCTTTATAAACAGAAATTTGGACTTTGCTAACTAGACGTTTCTTTGTAGCTGAGTGGTTAACAGCATAATAATGGTTCCCGTTAATGGCTACAGCTTCAATTACTGTCTGAGAAGCACATATTTTTTACGAAATTTCTCGAACATACAAGACGATAAATGTAATTTATACTGTTTAAATAAGAATACAGAGCATTTATTAAATAAATTATAACTATAAAAATAACGTGTAAATGGGAAATATATTAAAATAATTGTCAAAATTAATCCATTTCATAATATGTTATTGGTTACATAAAACTAGTAAGACCTGTGAAAAGTTAACGGTTTTCCTATTTTATTTTTAATACTTCTATCTTTCCTTATTTTTTTAATTTTTTTCTCGGTGAAACCAAGTAGCCTCTGTCTTTTGTGTTTTACGCGATCAAAACAGAATAGGCTATTATTTTTGAGGTACTGACAGAAGATATTAAACACTTCTATCTTTTTTTCTTCATTTGTTTATTTCTTTATTTCTAGACAAATCCTCGTCTTACAAACATTTCTCTAAGTTATAATTTAAAAATTATTCAGCAGACAATGTTATTTTATTCATGGTAACTGGATTTTTGGCGATTACCTTACTTAGATTCTATGGAATTCCGTCGATACTGTGCATCTGAAAAATGACGCTTTCATCAAAGTGTAGTTTTCTCCTTATTAGCTTAATCTCTCTCTCTCTCTCTCTCTCTCTTTATATATATATTTATATGTGTGTGTGTCACACATTATAAAATGGACAAAGTCCGACAATTATTTTTTTAAGACGTTTTTATCTTCATACGTTCTTTTTCTATAGATACAAATATTTAAGTAAATGCTCTGTTTTATAATAAAGAGTATTAACAGAGCATTTACTTAAATATTTGTATCTATAAAAAAGAAAAAAAAATAATTATCGGACTTTGTCTATTTCATAATGTTTGACGTCATTTGTTTACATTTGGATGCGCATCTAGCAGACATGAATGTACGAGAGAAAATCATGAAAAATTGTAGTTTAAAAAGCATTAAAATCGACCTTGCTAACCGAAACGCTCCTCTGTGGCTCAATCGGTAAAAGCACGTCAGGCTATATGACGGTTCCGTATAGTATACAGGTTCGATTCCTGTCGGAGGACGCATATTTTCTATGAGAATTTCTCGGACATTCAGGCCGGTAAATATCGTTAATACTATTTATTATAAACAGAGCATTGACTTAAATATTTGTATCTATAAAAAAGAACGTATAAAATAAAAATGTCTTATATATATATATATATATTGTGTGTATTTAGGCAGCGTTTTTTCATTCATACATGTTTCATTAAATAATATAGACAAGTGTTGTCTATTTATTTTATGTAAATTCTTGATACATATTTTTTAATCCATCAATATTGGATTAAAAAAATATGTATCAGTATTGGGATTTTCTTTCTTCATTTATTGATAATGTTATTAAGCTTATCAGCCGTTATGGAAAGAATTTACATAAAATAAATAGACAACACTTGTCTATATTATTTAATGAAATATATATATATATATATATATATATATATATATATATATATATATATATATCCCTCTCCTCACTTCTATCTTCCCTTCTTCCTTTTCTCACTGAATCCACGTAGTGCCTTTTTCTTTTTTGCACGGGAACAAAACGGAATAGTCCATTATCTATGAGGAATTGACAGGACGTAACTGGCACGCGAAGTAACGAAGTAGGGGACCAGCCCAATTATATTACGATTCATCTTTATCACGGATATTTCACAAGAAATGAGTCTCACTTTGTCAGTATTTCGCGTGGCAACATTTGTTTTACACGCTGCAAAGCAAAAGGGCAAACTATTTCGAGAACATTTTCTGTGAGAAAATTGTTGACAATTCTCTACCCGAGCTTCATAAATATTCGACTTTTTCATACAATTCGAAGACATGCGTTTCAATTGTTCTGTTGACATTGACGTCACTGCGTTCGTTGTTATAAGGCCAACAATTTAGAAAACATAAATGAAATATAAATAACCACTATAGTAAGGAACAAGAATAAAAAAAAAGGCCTAAATTAGTTTTGTCCAATATGATATCTTATAGAAATATTTATCTGGAAATAACGACAGAATTGACAGCTGCTCCGTAAATCTGTTCATGAATATTTATACTTGGACTGTATTAAGAAATCCACAGCAGCTGAAAATAGAAATGGCAGTTTGTTACACTTAAGAGAGATTCTTGTCTATCCATATCATCTTGGTTTAAACCTTTCTCTTTCCACACCAACAATACCGGTGATTATATCAGATCAGCGCAGGAAGTAATTCCTAAAAAACTCTCTGAAACTAAGAAGATCAACAATAAGACACGTAAGAGTCCAAGAATACTGAGAAATGTTTTTTTTCAGAATTGAAACATTTTGGTAATATTCAGCTCCAGCGTTGAAAACATCTTTATTCTAGTACGAATACAAAGATAGTTTTATTTATTTTTTTAAAAAAAGGAAGGGGAAGAGTTATATCAGGTAAGGAGAAAGAAAGTAAAAAGAGAAAAAGATCGTGAGGAAGAATATGATTAGATGTATATAATTATGTGGCCAATGAAATTATAGCAATAGAGATAAAACTGAATAAAATAAAACTAATTTGTGTAAAGGTAGATAATTCCATTGAAACTAATAACAGCAACAATATAAATAAAGAAGACAGTCCGTCGATGTGTTGGTAGTAGGACGATTAGTGACGCGGTCAAAAAAAAAAAAATGGCGACCAGCTTTCGAATTTTGGTCTAGTTCATTACATTTACTTTTTCACAAATACCTTTGTTGAAAAGTATGAATCTATCTCTTCCATAGATTAAATAAGCAAGGATGACTGGTATCTTTTAATTTGAAGTGGCAACCAGTCTGGAAAAAAAATATTCTGACTTCAAACCAGACACACTACTGCTGCTGTAGTGCATGTGGTAATCATACGACCATAAAGGGTTACGACCTTCATGACGTGTTTTTCTCCGTGTGTGTTCAAACTGTATGAATATCAAAGCGGTTTTATATAGATCTAATGGATTCTTGGTGCATCAATTTACTTATCATCTCAGGAGTGCAATAAACATAACTGAATTGCTCTTAGAACTTCCTAAAAACAATGGGTGACAGATATTATTTCAACTCGGAACCTGAAAAGGATCATTTGCAGTTCAAGCCACACGCTTAGTTTCGAATACAAATTCTCCGAATAGTTCCATTAAGATGTAAGTTTTAATGCTTACTTCCACAATAACAAAGAAATTTTGATAAAATATACCATTTTGGAGTTATCAATAATAAAGTCCGGACTCATGCGCGTCGCGGTCGGTGACGTTTAAATTAACTCTGCACCATCCAAAAATTCTACATCTTGCCATCCAAACAAACGATTAACCTTAAAACTCGGTGTTGTGTTCTTAAAATGAACCTCCTTAGATCGGGGCTATCATATAGATGTCATGCATAGAGTCAAAGCCGCTCAAAATTTTCTAAACTGTCAGCTGTATACAACCGCTTTCTCGATCACTGATGGAAAAGGTTTTCAGCGAGTGAACATTGTGGACAGGAGGTACAGTTTCAAAAGCAAATAACTGTACGAAATAACAGAGACCCAGTTATTTGAACGATTTGAACATCAGTAACATTTAATTTTCATCTGATGGATAAACAATAAACAGGGACGTAAGAATCAAGGATATTCGCCCGTTTATTTCTTCTCGTATGACATTCATTTTTCATTATTAGAAACAATAGTTTTAAATATATAACAATTTAATATCTAAGTAAAATTATTCTCTCTATATTATCTACACTGTTTACATTATTCAGACTATTGTTTCGGCAGTTGTACGCTCCGGTCTTCTTCAGGTCGTTGGAATGTCGAACTGAACCCTTTATTTCGCTCACTGGGTTAGACTGTTCTTGTTCCACGTACCATGTTTGATGGATGTCAGTTATCAGTTATCTCCTGTTAATTCCTCTCTCCAAGTTCTCCGCTACCTTAACCGGGTATTGAACTCACAACTTTCTGGTTCCTGTCACTGGATCTAACCAACGCCTTTATCCATCGTGCCATGCGTCCTTGATAAATATGGCGTAATAGAACTAAAACTTTAGGATGAAAATCTTAATCATTTTTCTATACAAGTTTAACGAAAATTATGGAACTTCATACCCGGATAAATCGGGGTATCAAAAGGACGTTTTTTTTCCCATGACACCGCTGTTATTTTAACTACTTTCACTTTTCGACTATGTTTATTGTTTTAAAACAAAATATTGCAAGCTATTATTATTTTAACCAATTGTAATAGTCGAATAAAATAGAAAATATTATACAAAAAGAAGAAAATTAAATGTACGATTAAATAGGGATAAAAGACGAAAAAATAACTAAAATTGCTAAGTAAATTATTTCAGGAAAGAATCAATTTCTGTTGTCTTCATCTTAGCGAAAAGACTTAAAAGCTATATCACATGAGTATTATACACAATACTGACGACGTGATCATACGCAAATTGATTTATTTATCCTCTGGCTTCAAAACAAATTGTCGAATACAAAATTAATGAGGCAAATATTTCACCCTTCGTTTGAACGTCTAGAATATAAATAATATCTGTAAAATAAAGAAATGATCACTTTATAGGTGCCAAATATCGGTAGTAAAGTATGCCATGAAAAACATAGGTTCTTAGTAAGTGTCTATTTATTAGTTGACTTCTTATTCTTATTAACTGTGTAAGACTTTTGATGATAAAAACATGAGTCTGTTTTTAGACTGAAAATGCCACACAGTAGCAATATCGACAGTCAATTGCTCACACTTCTCAACACCTTTGTTCACTTATTTCAATTAGAAAGTTTCAATTGTCTTTTCTGTTTTTTTCCAAATAGAAGCTTTCAGAATCGTTTTACAAAGAATTTGCTAAAGTGCATTCTCAATTCATATTCATCTAACATAAGACAACCAAAAGAGAATTCATATATTAATATAAAGATAGTTATTAATCTTGTTTGACAAGTTTGTTCATTATATGTTTCATTATATATGTTACCATAGAAATTCTTATTTATTGAGATGCTTTGATCGTCAGAATTAACCAACTGTATGCATATGCGAAAAGTAAAGACGTAATGCGGTGTGCTTGATCGACAGTAACATATACATTTTGTGATATCAACGAACACTCTTTGACACATTTGTAATGTCAACGAATGCTCGTTGTGACTTTCGTAATGCTTGTTGTAGTAAAGACATTGTAATCGCAGATACAACTATAGTAACGCCATTGAACAATACTGGTGTCAGACGCTTTCGAATAACACTCGCACTAATAGTACTTGCTAGATAATACTCGCTTGAAAAGTAACAACCGAATAGTAATCCGTATAATGATTAGTATAGGGAAGTAATGAATAGTATAGAGAATAGCGTACCGTATATTAATAGAGGATAGAATAGAAATGGTGGTCTGTATAGTAATAGAGGATAGAATAGAAATGGTGATCGTTTAGACATCACGCTACTTCCTACTTATGCGTTCCCTCCCCCCATGGTCACGTGATCCATTTAATTCAATAATGTGATCACCTGTATTTGCTGTCTGGCGATCCGTGTTCGAACTCTAGTTTCGGCAGCGACACTTTACTCCTATACAACGATAAAAAAAAGAACTTCAGATTACGAATTTAAAAAAGCTTTTCTTTTTTATAAAATTTTAGGATATCACCTCATATGGGCTTATTAGTTTTGACTAACAACGGGGGGGGCATTTTTCAATTAATTTACATAAAATACTGGCCACCTATATTAACTTTCATCTTATTTTTGATATTCGTAATATGGGCTGTTAAATCTATAGTGATATGAAAGAGATTTTTAAAAAATAAGGTTATTTTTAGTCTGAATGCTTATTGTAAAACTTCACCAAATTCTGCTATATTTTGTCCATACTGGCTTTTCTTTGTTAATGATAATAGCCGTTTCCCTACAAGAAAACTGTTGGAATTCATTGACTGAGAAGACAGTACTGTTTTTGGTCGAAATTTATAAAATATCTGTCTTCAAACAATTTCCAGGAAAACAAATTTTTCATGTCCATTAGTTGTTATGGCTCTTTCCAGTATTGATGGAGATTTTCTTCCTAAACTTTTAATTGTAGTAGTGTGGAATATCAACTGCTCGATTATGTTCTTATTTTCTCATCAAGTGTAATGTGCTATCCATTTTAGTTGTTGCTGATGTTCATAGTCCTCAGATATTTGGTTCCAATAAATATGTTCTGGCTATTAAGAGTGATTTTTTTCCTCTTTTCAAGAGTTCTGGTTCCTCACTATTATTATTATTGTTGAGGGGTCCACCCCTTTTTATACAAATGAACTCACCCAGTATGTACATATACTACTTCTACCGTAAGACGAGAGTAAGTCGAGAGCAAGACCGAAGAGTCGAGTCGAGTCGAGTCCAGAGTGACAGAGTAAAAGGTTCTAGGTAACCGGAAGAGTGAGGGTGAGGTAACAGCGTTGTAGGAGTCACAGTGAGCGAGCACGTAGACTCAGTAAGAAGTCATACAGCGATACTTCAATACCAAAGACTGTATATATATTTTGCTACTAACCCGTATTCCTGGAACTACTAACCTGCTTTACCAGTTTGTATTATTACGTTAATACATTATATTCATTCCTGGCGTTTTTTATTTATTGGTACCGGATTTTGACCCGGAATCCACAACAATTATTAATTGTTTTTTTTTATTCTTTCCGAATCTTAGAAGTTTCGGTGAGGTAACAAGAGTCATATCACAGGCCCCATCAGCAGCTGAGAGAGAGTGAGAGCATTTCCCATAGCCCCTAAGCTTTTCCAAGCAGCGCACACTCAATAATGCCAGGTATACAGAAGACACCTTGCGACGAAGAGAGATTCTTAGCCATGCTCCTGAGTGTGTTATCCCCAAAAGAGACACCTTGAGCTGCAGTTTGACATATTCCTACGATTTCTTCCATGATTTCTTACCTTTTTCATTTGCACCTGCTCCCCATTCGCGATGTTCTTTTCCCAACGTACCGCCAATTATATAGGGATCCATTTATGATCACAAGTGTATTATCAGACCTATTTCTCTTTAACCCCTTTTCCATCAAGGCAATCTTATCTCACATGAGTCTCACCTGCTGATTCTCGGCTACTTATGAATCCATCTACCACATATCTGCGCACACCAGGCCATGCTTCTATTTCCAAGGTAATCTTATTGTGTTCTTTACTAATATTCATTCATTAATTGCTCGCTTTGTTTCGGTGGGGTCCGTTTATTAATTTGTTCTTTTGGTCCACTGTTACATTCACCCTAATCCGTTAATACTCAAAACGTCTGTCAATATCTTGATTAGATCATTATATTATTTCAAGTTGCATGTGATATCCATTTTAGTTGTTACTGTTGTTCAAATCGTTCAAATAACAGGATCTTTGTTATTTCGTACAGTTATTTGCTTTTGAAACTGTACCTGCAGTCCACAATGTTCACGCGCTGAAAACTTTTTTTCATCACTGAAAGCCGTTGTATACAGCTGACAGTTTATAAATTTCTGAGCGGCTTTGACTCTATGCATGACATCTATATGATAATCCCGATCTAACGAGCCTCATTTTAGGAACACAACACGAGTTTTAAGGTTAATCTTTTGGTTTTGTAGCAATTGGCGGTATTGGACGAAACTACTTCTGACCCAGCATATTTCAGTTCTGTTTTCTACTAAATTTTTTTTATTAAATTTGATATAATTGATCCATTCGCTGAGATATCTTAAACGTTTATACCTTTCGCTGTATATTATTTAAAACAACTTCAACTTGACTAACCAAATAAAGTACTCATGATTATATTAAAATACTTATTTCGTACAGATGTTTATTTCTAGAACTGTACCACCAGTCCACGACATTTACAGATTTTATGTTTGGTTTTCTGGCACCGGTCTACGAGGATCAATGAAAGATCATCCACACTGAAATATAGAAATTCCATTCGTCCAAAGCCACATTTAACTACCGATGGGCAAAATTATGCTATTGACAACAACGAGTTTCCTGCCATGTATCAAATTCATATAATAATCTCGATGTAACGAATCTGTTTAAGAACTTGAATTGAGTTCTTAGGTTAACGTTTTGGTTTTGTAGGGTTCTTGTAATGGTGTGCAAAACTACGCCTAGTAGAGCCTATCCTATGTTCAGTGTGTTTATCTCTTTATCAACATCAAAATTTTCATAGAAATCATAACATATACAAAGCAAAATGATAATTGATAAAGATGTTATGAACATATCAGCTACGCAGGGATTTCAAATATATGAAATTAAGATAAATAAAACAAAATTAATTTCAAGCAGTGAAGAGAAAATAATTTGATTACTTTTTTTTTATTTCTCTGTAAAGAGTTTAACTAGGAAAAGGTTAAGCTTCGATTTGCTGAGCCGTTAAAACACACCTACTTATGCCATTATTATGGAGCCAGTAGTTACAAATTGCCATAAGAGAGAAGTGGAATAATAGCTAATGATGATCTGGCTTCATTATTTTTGATTTGTTCTCTTTGGACTTTCATCTTAATGTCTAATTTTTATGCGGAAACGCAATTAAGCTGCATATGTGAGAGAATATTTTTCTTCCTCGATATTTGCTTCCAGCAATAACAGTGGTGTATTTTTCCGCGTGATTTCCCTATAGTACATCTCAATTTCTTATTCATTCCTTCATTCTTCTCTCTCTCTCTCTCTCTATATATATATATATATATATATATATATATATATATATATATAGTCTTAAGCTGTGCTATGTTTATGGGATAAATTCGTCAATATCAGAGATAGACCGTGTGTAAATATAAAAGTGAACATTGAAGTCAACACTTAGAAGCGACAGTTTGTATCATGCTAGTGTAATCGTCAATATATATATATATATATATATATATATATATATATATATATATATATATATATGTATGTATTAATTTAAAGAAAAACAGACAACTTTAAGGCTCCATTAGTTATAATTTATTTGACCAGGGAATTTTAATTTACTCTGGATCATCAGACTTCACTTTCAAAGGTGAAACGAAAAATGAATTAAAAATTTACACTTTTGACGGGTAGTATTAAGCTTATATAAGTTGAAATGGATGGTGGTGAGGAATAGTGTGAGAGTCATGGTCGGGTTTAGTGAGGGAAGGGAGAGTTTTAAAATTTATTTTTATATTTATTAAAATACTTAATATTGAGGAGGAGGGGTGAGGATCAAACACTGATCTATTTAATCGGTCAACTCAACTGAAATGATATGGGAAAAAGGAAAAAAGGGGAAAAAGAAAAAAGTCGGTTAGTAAATGGATAATATATATATACTGTAGTGGCCATAATATAAAGTACGGAAACATCAAATATATATATATATATATGTGTGTGTGTGTGTGTGTGTGTGTGTGTGTGTATTACTTAAAAAGTAATGCATGATTAGCAATGAATTTTTTACCGAATAAAGACTAGGAAATAGAACCAAGGAAATAGGCTACTGGACAAAAGTTGAGGAACGATGTTAATAATTTGCATAAACTTTTAATTTACATTGTTAAAAAAACTCGACGGAGCTTTTCAACAATAAGTAAAAGTTCATTTATCATTAGGACTTTATTTTTAAGCAATATGGCAAATTCTACACGCAAAACGCTCTCTTTTGAAGAAAAAACTCATTATCGCTATCAAAAAAGTCAATTTCTGATATTGTTCACAGTGTCGTTCATCATATAATTAGCAGGTATAAAACCGATAAAACGTTAGATGCAAAACCAAAAAACAGCAGACCACCAAAAACATCGCAAAGAGAAAATCGAAGAATTGTTAGAATATCTAAAAAAAAAAAAAGTTTTGAAACTGCTACATCAATTGCTCGTAAATTTAATGACGAGATAGATAATAAGATCTCAGGGAAAACGGTTGCTCGCAGGTTAAAAAATGCAGGATTGCATGCCCGTATTCCAGCTTCGAAGCCTCTCATTTCAAAGCGAAGCCAAAGAGCACGCTTAGAGTATGCGAGAGAACATGTTGTTTGGGCTGACGCACAATGGGATACAGTTCATTTCAGTGACGAGTCCAAGTTTACTATATTTGGTTCTGAGGGCAAAACTTACGTACGCCGTAGAACAGGTGAAAGAATGTCTTCTCAATGTGTCAAGAAAACCGTTTGAAGTAAGTTTGGTGGCGGCAGTGTGATGGTGTGGGGAATGATTTCATCTGTAAGAGTTAACCCTATCATCCGCGTATATGGAGATATCAATGCTGAGATTTACAAAAGGCTTCTTCAGCAGCATGTGGTACCAAGATTACACCATAATTTTTATGAATCTTCTATTTTCATGCAAGACAATGCACCTTGCCACAAGGCTCAGAAGGTTATGACTTTATTTGAAGAATAAGGAATCGCCCTAATGAAGTGGCCATCCCAGAGCCCCGACCTGAATCCAATAGAAAATGTTTGGAAGATAATTGAAGAAAGGGCTCAGAAAAGAAACCCGAAAAACCAGGATCACCTTTGGGAGTTATTGAAAGACGAATGGGAGGGAATTACTGCTGATTTTTGCAAGAAATTAATTAGATCATGTGGTCGACAATGCAGAGAAGTCATTGAAAATAAGGGGATATTTTGTTCACAATCAAGTATTAAAAAGATCGTTCCTTAACTTTTGTCCAGTAGCTTATTTCCTTTGTTCCATTTAATCTTTATTTAAAAAAAACTATTATGTAAATTTTTGTAACTTTGTATAATATTTATGCATTACACCCAAATCTTTATTCGGTAAAAATTTCATTGCTAATCATGCATTACTTTTTTAAGTAATACACATATTTATGTCTTTGTTGTTTCCGTTCCTTATATTATGGTTGCTACTATATATATATATATATATATATATATATATATATCATATATATATATATATATATATATATATATTAGTACATATACGTCTACACCAAAACGTAAACATACATATATGTACTAATTAATGTATATCTTTGCTCTGTAGAAACGCATCGACCACTATCACGTTTATATCTCGTGTATAAATCTGATGATCATTTATTCGCTTGCGCGAGTATGCACAACAGCGCACAGTTGCTTATAACTGGAGGTTTCATTTATTTATCCTACAACTATATATATATATATATATATATATATATATATATATATATATATATATATATATATATATTAGTTTAAAAGACGTACTGTCGGATAGCATTTATGCTAGATCCTATGGAGGCATCTTGATTGGGACTTCATAATATGTAGGGAGGAGTAGATGCGATGGGCAACAATAAACTACAGAAGAACTCAAATTTCAAAGCAACATTTAAGTATTACATTAATATTTAAGTTTACCTTTTAGAAGTTCAACGATAATTCTTCTGTAGCTAGTCTAGTGTATAGACAATTTGATATACGTATGCGCTTGGGTGCGAAGGTCATTTTCACACACTCTGGCCCAAAAAGAAATTCCTTTACAAATGCAAGAGAAATATTATGAAAAGCTTAATAGCAGTGCAATTTCAGGCATATTCAATGAAACCTGTATAAAATAGTGATTGCTGCCCAAATGAACAATTATGTATGCATACCTGTATATATATATATATATATATATATATATATATATATATATATATATATATATATATATATATATATATATATATATATACGCATATATATATACGCATATATATATACGCATACATAATACATATGAGTTAATACATGGAGAGTTATCCTCCTTCATGCATATCTTGTATACTTATTTCAAAGTTAAGTAGTTGTTTGTTTTTTGTCTTGTTTTTTCGTCTTTCGAGGCAATGATTTTGAATGATATAAATTACAAATAATTAATTATAATATTTTAGGCAACAACAATTAAATAGACAAGGCTTAACACACAATTTTAAATCAACACCACGAGAGCGCGAACTCTATAATGGTCAGAATATACTCAGCACCTGAAGATTGCAAGACCGCATGAAACTCCAAGTGTGCTACCGACTTTAGATATTATCTATATTCACTAATACATACGTAAGCTCTGTTACATAATATTGAGTACTGTATTTGTAACACCTGAGGAAGAAGTATACGTGCAAGTATATGTGCGTATATGTATATCTTTTATCATACCCATATATATATATATATATATATATATATATATATATATATATATATATATATATATATATGTGTGTGTGTGTGTGTCTGTGTGTGAATGCATAGGTGAAATTAGGACGTAGAATAGTATTCGAATAAAAGTGGAGATAATAATGCAGAAAACTAGTGCAGACAACGCGTTTTATTGTCGTGTGTTAAGGACAAATCTGTGTGGAGGAAAAGTGGTCACAGTATCTGATAATGTTATTTATTCCTCCATCCTCAAAACGCAGTTTCCTTACACACAGGTTTGTCTTTCATTCCGACACCCCACGGCAGTAAAATACGTTTTCTGTAAAAATTTTACATTTTTTTCTCATAATTTCCAACATATAAATGTACGCATAATGACGCATTGGCATATACAGAATTTATATATAAGATTACGTGCGTTTTTTTTTCGCATGTGTGCATATTTGTGTGTAGGCGTGTTATTTTTTGTGTTTTGAAATTATATAGTACTCTACAACTCTTCTTCAGCATTCAAAAATATTTTTAATTGGAAATTATTTGTGTTCATATGATTAACGTTCAGTAGATAGATAGATAGATAGATAGATAGATAGATAGATAGATGTTAGTGTTGTTTATTCTGGAAGGAAATGCAATAAATAGTCATACTCGTGAAGAAACATACGATGTCTAAGATTTCGCCTTTCTTTCCTAACCTGATGATAATTTAAGAAAATTGAAAACTTGAACCAATTTTTTTACTTTTCTTCCGAAATAAACTTAGGGGACTTTTTGACGGAAATTCCTCCTTATACGAGAAAGATTATTCATAATTTCGAAGAGTCGAAAATTAATCGACGCAAAATATATGTTGCTTTAAATAATAGTTGTTAGGATATTATAGTTATTGCGAGGAGACTGAACACACAGACAAAAACAGTAGCATAAATATCTTCTACAAAAGCCAAATGTACTTCAACTATAAGCAAGATGAATCTTCACGTAGAAATATCATAAAGACATACACTACCCCAGATGACCCGAACAAAAAAAAATTAAATAAATTATCTATTACAAAAAATGTAAAACGGCTAACCACATCCTCAAAAATAACAACACGCCAGCAAAATCAAAACTACAAAGAACTAAAATTATTTACGGGTTCAAATGCCTCGTATGCTACTGTGTTACTGATCAAACCAAACTTATAAATAATTACATCGGTCATACTACTACATGCCTATCCAGACGACTTACGTTACACCTATCTGACCACGGCTCCATTAGAACTAATTTAAACTCGCACACAAACCTACTAGAATCTATCCGAAATATACAAGTAGAAAATACAAGAAGAATAACATCATTCACATGTAAAAAGCATATTAAAATTAATAGTAGCCCCAATAATAAAACAGAAAAAGCCAACACTCAATAACATTCATTACAAACAACGGCGCAATTTGAAGAACATGTTTGGTAAATAAAACATCACTATACCTCTAGATACATGCATAAAGCCAAGCCATAAATTCAGTTAAAATGTAAAAATAAAATCATCCTTGATAATGGGTAAATGTATAGCCGAAAACGCTCGGAAAGGCAAAACATTTGAACGGTTTTTACATACTTTGTGTCCAGAAATAAAAACACTTGTACGAACATAAGAAAAATTAAATAAAAAGGTTTATCGCAGCACTTTGTCAGTTTTCTTTAACGAAACATGTATAGAAGAGGGATTATATATATATATATATATATATATATATATATATATATATATATATATATATATATATATATATATATATATATAAATATATAGTACACCCCGGAAATAACACTATCTGGTTTTACCACCTCAAATCGATATTCATACTAGTGTGACTTGATTTATAAATTGCTTTATGATCAAGAGTGAAATTGACAATCTTCATACGGTACTGATTCTTATTTTCATACTCTCAATATTAGTAAATGTTCTGTCACTAATACTGGGAACTATTTCCAATAAATCTTAAACAATACCCATGTACATTTTCATTACAATTATTCAACTAGAATGAATATCTCCCCCATTTCATAAAGGGCATTGAAATATTGTATGTATTTTGCAAGTTGGTGCAATTACCATTAGGTGAGTAGCTGAGGTACAAACAGAAATCACGTCCAAGACGGAACAGTTATTGAACTTTATTCTTTCTCGTACGTAAATCTCATACATATCTGCCTTTTGTTTATCGTCGATTAAATTTTCAGCGACTGTTATGTAGAGAGACTAGACACTGAAGCCACTAGTTTAAGTGCATCGAACAAATAAAAGACAAACTTTTTAAATAAAAAAATCGACAGGAATTGCGTGACTTCCTTTAGAACTATTTTGTATTACAGCATGCCATCTCTTGTTTCTATTGTAAATACAGGAGCAATCAGACAGTAATGCTTCCAGACATTAACGACTGAAAAAATATTTTTCCTTTAATCGTAAAAACATTTTACAATTTTTTTTTAAACATCAAGAAAATGTCATTCAATAAAATTCTGTAAATTCTTTTTAAAGACATTTTTATTAGTCTCTGAATACATGCCCAGACCATCCATACATGCGTTTAAACTTTTACACAATTCGTAAAAATGGTTGACTTGTTAGATACAAGAAAGCAATATCGAAAAACTCGTCTAAAAATCTTATCAATGGTATTAGATAATCTAGTTACAATATAATTTTTCAAAAATATATAAATATTTACTATTCATAAAAAATATCAATGAAATTTTAAATATATATATATATATATATAAATATATATATATATGTATGTATGTATGTATGTATAATTTCAGATAGAGTATATCTGTAAAAGTACAATATGAATAAAGACAAAAGGAAAACTTAGCTGACGAGTTTCATCTTCTGAGGGACTTTATGAAAGTAAATGCAAGAATTTTATAAATATACAAGATTAAAAATATTATTGATTTATCAAAAATCTTAAATTTAAGAATGCTCGTAAATATTGATGAGGTTAGCCGAAACGTCAGGCAAGGTATGGAGGACGCCAAGCAACAGAATGGAACGTCTAACAAACAAAAACGAGTATATAATCCTTACAAAATAAAATCCTTACGTTGATAAAGTTGAAATGCCTTGAACTGTGAGATCATGAATTTACAGTGTGAAAATTCTATATCCGTATGTGCAACTGTATATGCCACTATGTATTTCTTGGTATAATCAGTACATAGATTGTAACCTCTTGGCAATACATGTGCTTTAAGCTTGGATGTGCAGGTGGTGCAAATTACAGCGGCTAGGAATGAGAAATCGGAAAGCTGAGTTCGAGTCACAGTTGAGTTTATTACATTCACTAGGACGCAAATACCCTTGAGAAAGACGTGAATCTATTTATTCTCACCCTATCTATAGGTTAAATATCAAGAGAGATTGGATCCTATAATATTGCTTTGAAACCAGCCTACTGCTGGAATTTTGCTGTCAATCAATTTTTGAATCGATCGAAAGGAGACATGATAGCCCACGCAGAGCTGACAGAATGTTCTGCTTATCCAAGAAGGATTATTCTTAAGTTGGAAAACCAATCAATAAAGTTAATCGACACAGTCATTTTCAATAACATTTGCCTTTATATATATATATATATATATATATATATATATATATATATATTGCGTATATTTTGGCAGTATGTATTCATAGAGTCATGTTTCATTGCATAATATGCCAAACCCTGTCAAATGCATTCGAGATATTCAAAGCAAGAATCAGATCTTCAACATTCTTCTCTAAAGCTTTATAATCACTTTCAGCAATAACCTGTTATAGATCACCAGTTTACCTTGTTAAGCGTAAACCATATTGCTTTTTTTGGTGGGGGTTAATATTTGTTTCTGTTTCTCTAAGTTGAGTAAATTTACTATTCTTTTCTAAACATATTGGTTTTATTTACTGGGCATCAGCATTTTTCTCAGTTACTCGGTAAACCCTTCATATGAATCGTCGAAAGGTATAAATATTATCGTGATGTAACAAGCCCAAATCGTTTCAGTGTGTTCATAACCTTTATGACAGCGACTACATTCAGGGGTGGTTTTATTCATTCTGGTCAATAGGTCTACAATGGTGCATTCAAAAGACCTTCGTATTGTGAGGCATTTAATTGATCTCCCTCTCAACCTTGTCACAGATGTAGCAGTAAAATTATCATGCAGTCAACTGTGAGACACATTGGACAGGGGAATAACTATCTGCTGATTCAATCTAAGGGAAATGGTACCTGAAATACGATGCTTTGAGAATAGTATTTTTTAAGGCTTATGAACTCTTTGTAGATTTACATTATTTATATTGTCCTTATCTTTTTTGCCATATTCTCGACGTTTCGGTCGTAGTGATTGGAATTTTGTTGCTATTATTGTTTTTCTCTCTCACTCCACATTACTGGTTCCCATATTGTATTCATGTCTATGCTTGGCCGGCTTAGGAGATTTTATGGCCTAACATATGCGCTGATTCCTTATGTTACGTAATAACCTCTCGAAATTCGTAAATTATGCATTAATTAATGTTATTTTTCTATTGTTATATAATGAATTTACATTAATATGTAGAAAATGAAGAATGATTTCAATAATCAACCAGGAAAAATGTATTTTAAAAAAATTTCTAAGAAAGAACGTTCTATATGTTTTCTATTTGCCGGATTATCGGAAGTTACGTAATAGCCTCTCGGGATTAATACCATATGCATGTATTAATTTTATTTTTCTACTCTTATATGATGAAGATACATCAATATGTAATAGATGAAGAATATTTGAAAAACCAACTAGAAATATATGAAAAAAAGTACGATGTAAAAGCTTTCGTACTATTTACTGGATAATCTGAATTTATTTAGTAGCCTCTCGGGATTAGCATAATATGAATTAATTAATGTTATTTTCTACATTTGTACGATGAATTTACATCAATATGTCGAAGATTGAAAAAATCAACCGGAAGCATTGTTTTTTACCAGATTACAATTTGTTATTATTGGGGTTTTTGGGGGGGGGCTCTAGCACTCTGAAATACTGGTTCCCATATTGTATTCATTTCTACGGTTGGCCAGCTTAGAAGATTTTTGTGGCCTAGCATATGCGCTGATTCCTTAGGTTTCTTTTGGAGGATATTCAAAGCGGAAACATATTGTAAGATTAAACTTTTTTTTCAAGTGATTATCACATTAACATTTTTAATGGAATAACAATGATATTTCCAGATACAACTTGAACTATTTAACCCATAGTTTGACAGAAGAAGTGGATTCACAACATTCCCAAGGGCATTTGCGCGTATATTAATGTAAAGGATATGACTGAAATTCGAACTCGGCTATCCGATTTATCATTCCAAAACGTTATGCATTACACCACCCGCACATCCACCCAAAGATTAGGAATGCCAGCTATTCCCTATATGTGACAGAATTGGAAAATATATTGTTACTGTAGTACAGTAGAATCCCTCATATCTGGAATCCCTAATATCCGGAGTGGCTCATATCCGCAATCCCGCATATCCGGACAGGATTTTGTGTATATTTGAACTATTTGTGCGATATGTAATTGATTTGAAATTTCTGTTTTTCCAAAAAATTAATTTGGATAATTTCTTACCCTTATTTCACCTTAATAGCTTTTATTAGCGCAAAAGATGACTGAAATAAGAGAAAAAGAAAAACTTTGGAGTTATTGCAAAAAGTGGGAATTTTAAACAAACTAGATGCTGGTGAAAGTTCATTGTAACTAATGGCTGGGTTCAACATAGAAAAGTCTACATTGTATGATATAAAATCTTCCAAAGAAACTATTCTCCAATGTTCACACTGTCACAATGAACAAGGAAATAAAAAACATGATTATGATGAAACCTGGACTGAAATTGAAAAAGCTATTGAAAAGGTTGCCATTTTTATGGAAAGAAAGCCAGCATTCAGCCATGATTGCAATAACGCACGCAGAGTTAAAAAGTGTCTTTCGCTTAAAAAATGTCAAGAACAAAAGCAAAACGAAATGCGGAAAAAGTTGAGAATGACATTAGAAGAGAAAGAATCATCATGCAACAGCGATTAAAAAATCCTCGTTACATTATTTGTTTTGCATACGTGGCAGACTTAATTTAATGAATTTTCATTAGAATTACATTTATTTCATTGTTCTTAAAATCACTTCCGTTATAGTTCACTCATCATTAGCTTATATTGTTTACAATAAATGTTAAACTTAATTTCAGTACTTTTATTTTAATCTAAATATAACCCCTCATGTATCTGTCTATATTTCTGAGATGAGATAATATATACGTTATTTACATTATTCGGACAATTGTCCTCATCGTTGTCACCATATTTATTACAACGTTTCGGCCGTTGTACGCTCCGGCCTTCTTCAGTTCGTTGGAATGTCGAACTGAACCCTGTTCTCAAGGACACATGGCACAGTGGATAAAGGCGTTAGTTAGATCCAGTGACAAGACCAAAAGAGTGTGAGTTCAATACTCGGTCAAGGCAGTGAAGAAATTTCAGAGGGAAAATTAACAGGAGATAACTGATAACTGACATCCATTAAACATGGCACGTGGAACTAGAACATTATGCCCCAGTGAGCGAAATAAAGGGTTCAGTTCGACATTCCAACGACCTGAAGAAGGCCGGAGCGTACAACGGCCAAAACTTTGTAATAAATATGGCGACAAAGTTGAAGACAATAGTCCGAATAATGTAAATAATGTACATATCCCCTCGTATCTGGATTTGTAACAAATTCCTCATATCTGGGAGCCCTTCTTACTCCGGTTGCCAGGGATTCTACTGTAGTTTGAAAAACATGGCTGATATAAATCTATAAATAAAGATTATATAATAAATTTGATACCCTATCGTTTATTATAGTTTAATCCTCACAAACAAGGTTCTCAGGTCAGCTAATTTAAAGTATGAGCAAAGGAACAAACATCAGGCATTTTTTTAAATGCCTCTAGGTCGATATTTTTTGCAACCTCTTAAATATGAACACTCAAACACTTCTATATGTATATTTATATTTAGATATATATCTTACTGCTTTCTGTCTCTTCAGTGAAAACCAAATATGGATGCATTTATCTTACAGAAACATGCACTTAGCTAAAATCGCACTGCATTTGCTTCCAGCAAAGACGCCCCCCCTGCCATTTTTTTATCTAATCTATTCGCACCCGCCATGATAGCGATGACTCCCAACTTCAATACCTTCATATTACTCATGTATCGAAGCTTTTCGCCAATGCATTTAATATGAGGAAATATATTACATTGCCACCGTATAAAACAGCTATTCCAGTAAATTGCAGAATTTACTGATGAAGTGAATATATATGATTTTTTTTTAGCGTGTGCTGATTTATTGAATAAAAATACTTGCTTCTTTTTTTTTAATTTTATATCTGCCCGAATTCATCGTTTCTAAGATTGGAACCAAATTTCGAATTAGAAGAGGGGAAGAATTTTGATGTCTTCGCAACGGGAAGTATCTACTTCAATTTACGGAAATCTCATGTTTAAATTTAAAATTTGTGATTGTCTCTTTATGCGTCTGTTTCTGTCTAAGTGTTTATGTTCGTGTGAGTACATCTGTGGATGCATATATATGCAATTTATTCGCAATCATTCTCTCTGTTGATTTAGTAGAATAATAATGATGATGTTTGTACCCTAGCATTAGTTTTGCTTACGTGGTATTCAGTTAAATAATAATAATAATAATAATGATAAATATTTGTACCAATCATTAGTTTGTTGACGTGCTACTTTTACATAATAATACTATATAAATTAAAGATAGTAATAATAAAGATAAATGCATATACCATAACACCACTTTTTGACGTGCTGTTTTGTTAAATAATAATAACAATAATAATAATAACATTGATGATAAATCCTTGAACCATGTCATTACTTGCATGATGCCCTACTCTGTAATGTACTAATAATGAAAATGAACATAAATATAAATGCATCATTTACTGACTTGCTACTCTCTAATATAATAATAATGATACTAATAATGATAATAATAATAAGAAATATTTATGACCTAGCATTAGCTTTTTAATGTGTTACTCTATTTCATAATAATATTAATAATGATAAATATTTGTAACCAAGCAATAGTTTCTTGACGTGGTATTCTATTTCATAATAAGGATCACAAGAACAACAACAACAACAACAATGATATACTGAATAATTGAGTTAGTCCAAAAAGTAGATTCTGTGATAAATATCCAGAACCAATTGACCAGCTTGTATCAGGTTGTGCGGTATTGGCGCCCACTGAATATAAAACACGGCATGACAGAGTGGGCCAATATCTGCACATGAATATCTACAACACTTACAGAGTGTAAACTGCAAGAAATTGGTATGAACATCACCCAAACTCGGTTAAGGAGATAGGACCTGTAACAATTTTATGAAACGTTACAATACACACAGACAAAACAATCAGTGCTAATCAATCTGACATCGTGTTTAGAGACCGCAAAGACAAAATGTGCCTCTTTATTGGCATAGCAGTCCCTGCAGACTGCAATATATCTTTGAAGATCTTCAAAAAACTATCAAAATACAAGGACCTTGGAATCAAAATTTCAAAAATGTGGCACATGAGGACGTCAACAATTCCTGCTGTAATTGTAGCTCTCGGACTGATCAAAAAGATTCCAATAGACTCATTGAATGAATCATTAGGAGCCCATAACTTGGGGAGAAATAAAAAAAATTTACTCATGCACTAGAGCCTTTTACGAAAGGATTTTTAGATGTAAAATATGTGCGATTTTTTTAGAATCAAAACTGCTCAGTGGAAAATATCATGATACCTTTTCTGAACTTGGGTTTCTGACCGGGACCCGTAAAGAAAGAAGAATAGACCAGAAACCAAATGAAATAAAACAATATTAAACATGAAACAACGCTGGCAAAAACCTCCTTCATGGCCAATATCCAGAACATGCCAATAAGTCCGATGTTGATAAAGTTAACACTCATCGATGGCTACAGGCATCTGGATTAAAGGCTGAAACAGAAGTCTTTATTCTTGCACTGCAAGAATAAAATATTTTCACTAGGTGAATACCATACATAATAGTACGGATCCAAAATACCGATTCGAAATGCATGAATCTACCTTTTCTACCCCCATCTATGGGTTAATTAGTAGTAGTTGCATCAATAAAAATCTTTATTATCTCCAAAAGATTATTAAAATCTAAAAATATTTTCTGGTTTTAAATAACTTGCCAAAGTCTCATAAGCCATTAAAATATATTGACATAATTGATTAATATATTTTTAATGGCTTATGAGACTTTGGCAGGTTATTTAAAACCTGAAAATATTTTTAGATATTAAGAATCTTTCAAAGATAATAACGATTATTACTGATTGAAGCTATAATTCCACTCAGGTTCGTTATTTAATCGATTCCAAATACCCTTATGAATCCGACTTTTTGTGACTATTAGTCAACTGTGTACACTGACTTATCTATATAAGTAAGGCCAATAAGTTTAAGCGTGAGTTACAGTTGAAATGGCTAGATGTAACCGTAAATTCTATGCTAATAGTTTCTTCGCATTTATTCTTAGTGGAAATTTCTTGCTTTTTAGTGAAAATTGATCTTCAAAAATTTTAATGCAATGTCAATCGTTATCTATTGTCTTTTTAATTCCTGTTCTTTTATTGTTCTCTCTCATTAATGATTTTTTTTCTTCTCTTATATTCTCTCACACTCAGTAACCTTGCGATTAGTGCATTTATGGCCTTGCTTGGGTTGAAATGATTAACAAAATATTATGGCGTCTATTGCTGGCTTAAGCAAGTTTTAAAATCGATCTGCGTCTTGATTGTTAAAACGCGCGTTCATTGTTCTTAAATGATTCCGTTAGAGTGTATATAAGAGAAATCAGACAAAATATCCTGAATATATCAATAATTCTGCATTTAGAAAACAGCTGAAAATGAGAAAGAAATAGTGATAACGATATAACGTGTAATTATTTTGAAATTATTTGCGATATTTGTTTATCTTCCTTTTGTATACGTCAACTCATTTCTGGACGGTTGCGCTCAATTTCTTTTGCCTTTTACCATTTGGTTTTGTTCGTGTTCTGCAATTTATTAACACAGACATGTTAAGTAGGCTGCTTGCTGTCTTCCTTTTTTATACTTCAGTATGTTTTGTGCGAATTAGATTCTCCAGCCACTTTTTTTTTATGTGACCCAGAAATGTTAACACTCATTCTGATTGTAATTATAAGTTGAGTTAATATTCCTAGTTAAATGAAACTTTTTTCGTTGCTTACATGTTCTGTCCACAATATACTTACCATTAATCAATAGGACCACATACCCATTGCATCAAATCTCTTCATCTGTCAACGAATTGTCCACAATTCACTGTAGGATTGGAAATTACATATTACCTGTCTACATTCCTGGGATTAGGTATTGTAACTATTTACACTCTTTACATTGTTCAGGCTGGAGGAAATGGAACAGATTCTCAGTGACTTTACTAAGTAACCCAGGAATGTGAAGTATATACGTCAGTCCGTTTCAGAACCAAAACATGGGAAGAATGTCTAAACAAACCTCATCGAACCAATCTTCAGAAACGCCAAGGGATAGATTGACTATTCTGGGTTCCGTTCGAAGTTAAAAAAAAAAAAATTAGCCTTAAGAAGACCGGAGTAAGCGGTGGGTGGAGGAAATGGAGCAGATCCTCAGTGATTTAACTGAGCGATCCATGAATGGGAAGGATATATGTCAAACCGTTCGAGGAGATAAGCATGGGAAGAACGTCTACACAAAGGTCATCGAAACAATCTTCAGAAACACCAACAGACAGATTGACTATTCTGAGTTCGGTTCAAAATTAAAAAATAAAGAAACTTTGTGAATGTGACATTAAAAATGAGCTCATCATTCCGAACATAGTAAATGGTGTAAATAATTAATTGTTACTTAGCAGTTCAACCCTCTTTCCTTTGATTCTAAGGACATTTTTTATTTTAATATATCTTCTTACTAAATTTGTACCAAAAAATTTGTGCTAAAAATTACAAATCTTAATTGAAACCTTCTTTCTTATATCCTGAATATTTCTAAAAGCCTCATACGGAGAGTCCAGATTTCATTAGAAGTATTAGGTTTATAATAAATTTATTTAAAAAAACTGTTTATTTACATTGAGATGGCTGTCATATCAATACAGATTTTACATTAAAATCACCATCTTTGAGCATTTTTTAATGATTCCAATATTGAGATTTGAAGAAAACAAGGGAAATTTTCAGTATGTCGTGCTATATATTGGAAGAAACTAGTAAAATGCAAAATAAATAGTGCACAGTCACATCATGTGAATGATTTCCAAGAAATTTTGGTCTCATTAGAATCCAACCTGTACACCTATAAATCTACCATTCGTCCTTGAAAAATGGTGCCATATCTGAGCTAGTGCTCTTACTGTACATCACGCGATTCTTGACAATATCCTAAGTCGAATCTGTAATGTCATGGATCCTGACCTGACATCTCGACTTCAGTCATTTTCTCACCGATAGATGTGGCTTCCTTCTGTCTTTTCTACAAATATTTTCATGGCAAATGTTCTGATGAGCTTTTTGCCCCCTGGTGCTCCGAATTCAGGCATACTACTAGATTTACCAATATGTCCCACCGTTTTACTGTTGAACTTCCTTTTTTACCCCAACAGTTTTTTCGCACTTCCCACCTGTGGAACTGCCTTTCATTGTGTGAGTAAATATAGCATTAATAATTTTTTAATGTATAACAATGATTTTTCCATATATATTTAACTCATAGTTGGGTGATGACAAGATGGATTCATACCCTTTCTAATAGTATCTGTGCATAAGTGAATGTAAAGAACTCGGATGAAATTCGAACCCAAGCTGTTGTCCCTACACCATCCGCACACCCCTTCAGTAATAAGAAGGGCTGCACATTTTATGAATTCGAAATCAGTTTGAGGCTTCTTTTTTCTTTTTTCTTTTTTTTTCGTTTATCACCAGCACAAGTTAAACGGCCATCATTTCTAAACACAACAGCTTAAAACAATAAAAATAAAAGATTAAATTTCTTTCTCTTTTTATCGATTATAAATTCCTGACAACATCCTAAGAATAGTCTGCACTGTAATAGATCCTGACCTGGCATCTCGACTTCATCCAGTTTATCACCGACGTGACGTGGTTTCCTTCAGTCTTTTCTACAAATATGTTCCTGTTCTGATGAGATTTTTTCCCTTGGTACCCCGACTACATGAATTGAAGCGTGCAACTAAATTGGTAACTACGCCTCACCGTTTTATTGCTGAACTTCCACTTCTATTGTAACAGTTTCTTTTCACGCACTTCTTACTGGTGGAGTTCTCGATTTCTTGCTTCCTTGCCACCTACAGTTTTCAATAATTTAAATGAAACGTCAATCACCATTTTCTGTCTTCTTGAACCCTCTCCCTTTTTTGTACTTTCCTCACTCCACTCCACTAAATTCTTCTCATTCTCTTTCACTTCCTGTAACCCCTGCATTCTAGTGGCATTTTAGTATTACTTGAGGTGAAGCGAATAAAAAAAAAATTACAGTATTCACAGATGAGCGTGTGTATGTACTTTTTAATCGGCCTTTCTTCTGGGTGATATAATCGGTTGCGAAAATTCTTAATTCTAACAACGGTTTAAAAGAAAGCGAAAATGTGCAGTAAATAAGAAAAAGAACCAAATAAAGCTATAGCCCCCCAAAAAAAGATTCTAAAGAAACGTAGATTTTTGTCCAATTAATATTCGAAAATGATGGGAAAAATCTTTTCTTCAACTTAATGACTTCACGCCATCCTCGTGTGAAACATCGTTAATCTTGTTTGTTCGTGTTACTATGGTTTACTGATCATTATGCGTTAATTATTCCAATTTTGTGCCGTTTCCTGCAACGCTCGTCGCGTTCAAAAGCTAAATGCACGTCAGTTGCGTCTTGGTCACTGACATGTTTATTGTTTTTCTATATCTCAAGGTCAAATCTGTCAAACGAAATGTTCAAATTACAACGTCGCCATTGCCACGTATAAACAGTATTACCGTACATTACTATCACCTCACCATCCATTTTTCCTCCGTATATTAATTGGAATTGTAATAAAGCGATTAAGAAATAGGACATTATTTTTACCTTGCTATATTCGAAGATCGATCCGAAATGTTATAGATCAAGAGTCATAAAATGATAAAATGAACTTTCATCTGAAATTTCCAATGTATAATTTTATGTGGTTATTAACGTTACACATATTGTCAATGAAGTTTATTTTGAAATTAATTTTTGTACAAAATATATGTTGGTATTCAATGATTTGATTATATATATATATATATATATATATATATATATATATATATATAGCATGAAACAGCTTGTCGCCTCTAAGTGTTGGCATCAATGTTCATTTTATATTTACACGCTCTATCTGTGATATTGAGCACTTTATCCCATACACTTAGCACACCTTAAGAGTATATTTCTTCATATATATATATATATATATATATATATATATATATATATATATATATATTGTTTTTTGGTAAAATTCACGTAGCACCTGGAGACTAAAAAAATATAATGCGAATCGAAATGTTTTTTCTGAAATGTGTTATTGATAACGGATATTGATAACACATTTGAGAAAAAAACATATTTCGATTCGCATTATATATATATATATATATATATGTGTGTGTGTGTGTGTGTGTGCGTGTGTGCGTAAAAGTTTCACTAAATACCACTGACAAGGTACTGCTGTTAAGTTTTTTTTTTTTTTTTTTGTGTGTTCTTATAATGTTCTTCTTATAATGGACATGAATTACGTAGCAATTGTCCGAATATTTTGTGTCCGAGCGCGTTCGGCTATACTTTCAGCTATTTTCATGGATGATTTCGTTTTTACTTTTAATTGAATGTATGGATTACTATAAAAATCAAATGCACGGTAATTATAATCAAGAAGAGTCTTCACAAAGAAAGATTATAATAAAAAACACAACTCCGGTCAACAAAAAACAAGACAATTAAATTAAATGTCTAAAAAAATAACTGCAAATCATCCTAATATTGTTCTTGATATATAAAAAAAAAAAAAAACTAACTGAGATACCCGACATTGTTCAAAAAGTCTCTAAATAATAGTTTTATATTGATAAGTTATTGATATTTTTCAGCTATCTTATGGGAATTATTTTTTTTTTATTGTACGTAAATGCAAGGATTTTATGTTACAACATGTATTAATACACAGGAGTAAAAATATCGTTGTTTTCAGAATTTTTAAATTTAAGATGGCTCTAAAATATCCTTAATACTGTGTAAGTTAAGCTATGGAAGAGGATAAGTGATGTAATTTAATGTCTAATAAATGTAAGTGAGTAAATGTTCTTCAGATTGTTGTTGAATTTGTATTTTCTCATTTTGTTATAACTATTTATTCATTTTTATTTTTATGTAATTATTATCTATTACTTTATTTTAATAACTTATTTATGTATGTATTTATTTTAATAATACAAAGTTTGTGTTCACCATTTTCTTTTGAATTTTCAAAAATTGTTATGTTCAAGTATATTGGCTTATGAAAGGAATAAACGTAATGAAATATCAGGTCCCCTTATACGGAAGTGAATACTGGACAATTTCCTCACAGATGAAGAAGAGATATGACGCAACAGAAATGCGGTTCTACATGAGGATACTGAGAATTTCTGGAATAAGCCACTCAGTGGACAAAACTTATTGATAATTTCTTTTTTCTTTTGTCGCTATTCTTTCTACAGATATATTTTATTGATATCTGAATTTATATATATATATATATATATATATATATATATATATTCAGTTGTATGGATATTCATACAACTGAATATGTTAGTTATATCACATATATATATATATATATATATATTACTACATTGATCAACGTTTGTTCTACACCAGTATGTGTAAGGAATCCAGAGTTCTTAAGCATTTTATTAAAAAAAACAGTGCCCGATACACAGTAGAGCATAATATGATAATATATATGCGTGTGTGTGTGTGCGTGTGCGTCTGTGTACACAAACACACACGCACACATATTATGAAATGGACAAAGTACGACAATTATTTTAAGACATTTTTATGTTTATACATTTTATACTTTTTATAGAGACAAATATTTAAGTAAATGCTCTGTTTATTATAAACAGTATTAAACAACATTTACCGGCATGAATATCCGAGAAATTTTACCGTTGTTTAATACTGTTTATTATAAACAGAGCATTTACTTAAATATTTTTTTATCTATAAAAAAGTATGTATAAAACATATAAAATATATATATATATATATATATATATATATATATATATATATATACACTACAGTTCAAAAGATTAAGGAAACACCTGGAAATTGTTTAAACTCAAAAGTAGTTCTTTTGTACGTTAAATAAGATTAAAATGTTATACATAGTTAAAAAAAAGTCATACATGACATATGTATTAGTAATTTTATTATTACAAAAAGACAAAAAAGCATTTTATTATTAAATTTTACTCTCACCTAAATAGCCTCCTTTAGCCTTGATTACTCCAACACAAATTGTTCGCAAAAGTTTCTCAAAGTATAAGTTGATACTATGTTTTTTTTTTTCTATTCTTTTTTCGATGACTATAAGAGCACTTTTCTGTTTGGGGGATGGAAAGTTTTCACTCTTCTGTCAAGTTCACCCTATGCTAACTCTGGTGTTGGTTTCAAACTTTTGAACTTTAGTATATATATATATATATATATATATATATATATATATATATATATATATATATAAAGATATTTTTGTAGGTACAAAATTTAATGATCGAAATAAAAGTATAAAATTTAATATTACAAGACATATTAAACACAAAAATAAAAAAAAAAAAAAAAAACACAACAACGGGGGGGGGGAGCAACCGGTTTCGCTCCCGCTCTTCAGGCTTCAACGGGAGATTCAAAATTAATACAGAAAAATGTACAATAAGGAATTGGGAAAATATATATATATATATATATATATATATATATATGCAAAAGGAACTAAAGACAAATGACAGAGAGTCCCAGCAAACACTCACGTTGTTTGCACAAAGAAGGCTTGCGGGACCCGATGTAATGTGCCTCCAGAACCTTCCGATGAAATAAAGAGTGCGACCGGGCCAACACTAAATTTGGCTCCACAATCTCTGCTATTTAATAGATGTTCCCATATGGCGGAACTGTAGGTGTTCGGGACGAGTCCATTCAAAGGCAGGGTGTGGTTTCTAATTTTAGTAGGAACGTGCTGCTTTATTCTAATGTCTAAGCGCTGAGTTGTTCTACCTATGTAGTTGGCTCCGTAACTACAAACGTATTTGTAAATAATTGAATTAATTTGGTGGGGAGGGAGAACGTCTTTACACGCAGCTCGAAACATAGGCCGAGTTTGAAAGATAATCCGAACTTCAGCAGAGAATAAACAACAACGAACCTTTGATGAAATTTGTTTATCTATTTTTTCACATTTGGTACCAATCCAGGGTAATCTGAGGTAAACTGGGCATTTTTTGACAGTGTAGAGATCGGCACTTCTGAATTCTTCAACTTTACTGCAGATAACTGAATTAACAGTATCAAGAGGATAACCCAAATTACATAGGGTATCCTTAATAAAGTTAATTTCGTCGTTCAAGAAAGGCTCAGAGTAGATCTTTAATGATCTGTGTAGGAGGGTTTTAATAATGTTGATCTTGCACTTAGTTGGACAAAAAGAGTCCCAACGCGTGTATAACCCTGCAAAAGTAGGCTTTCTATAAAAGGAAGTATGAAATCCTGTTAATGTACGATGTACTAATACATTCAAAAAAGCCAATTGATGATTGGACTCTTTTTCGATAGTGAACCTCAGTGCCGGATGGATACCATTTAAAAACAAAAGAAACTGGTCAGCCTCAACTTCACCGTTAAATAAACAAAAGGTGTCATCAACATACCGATAGTACAGTTGAGGACAAAGTGGATTCTTTCGTATCTTTTCTTCCTGGAAGCAAACAAATATGTTGGCAAGTGCCGGACCCAAAGGCGAGCCCATAGCGACTCCGTCGATCTGTCGGTACATAGTATTGTTGAAACTGAATTCGACGGATGACGTGGCAAATCTCATCAATTCCCGAAATATTGACTCAGGAAAACTAGGTGGAGTTAATGAACTGCAATAGAGAAAGTCACAGCAAACATCGATGGTTTCCATCAAAAGGACACAAGTATACAAGGAGCAAACATCGAAAGAGCACATGAACTTACCAGAAGAAGACAAATTTCGCACGCGGTCGACAAAGGAAAAGGAATCCTTGATACAAAAACCATCCAGGCACTGCAACACAGGATCCAAAAGTGTGGAGAGCCATTGGACTACCTTGTGTTGGGCTGAACCGATCATGGACAAAATCGGTCGCAAAGGTACACCCTCCTTATGGATTTTCAGGAGACCATACAATCGGGGACGAATGGAACCGGAAGGACGGATTTCGTTGGCGATTTCTTTTGAAAGTAGCCCTGACTTTACCCACTTTAAAAGTGATTTTTGAAATTTCGCTTCACCTGAGGAGGTTCCATCACAGGTGTCAGCAGAACCAAGTCTAGTAAATTTTGAAGTATCTTCTAAGATAGAAGACATTTTAGTTATATAGTCTGCTCGATCTAAAATAACTACACCAGCACCTTTATCAGGTCTGGAAAATATCAAGTTATAATTATTCCTCAGAGAATTAACAACACGCTGATGTTCTGCTTTCCATTTGGATTCAGCAGTTGCGACAGAGGAGGAGGAAAAAGTGTGAAATTAAATTATTATATACCTATATATATATATATATATATATATATATATATATATATATATATATATATATATATATATGTGTGTTTGTTTGTTTGTTTGCTTGCAAATAAGAAAAACGAGGAACTCAAAGATGTCTATCCATAAAAACGTTAATTCTTTACATTCTGAAATATTTGCTGCCAACACAACGGCAACCACAATTTAGGATTAGCAATTCAGCCATTGACTCGAGAAAAAGAAACGTGTAATTGAAGACGAACCGGATATAAAAAAGGACATACTCGTTTGCTGAACAGAATTCATTGCGGCGACTGAGAGAAAAGACAGTGAGAGCAATGTAAGAAAATGTTTAATGGAAGCTGGAAATCATTAGAAGAATGAACATAAGTTGGAAATGTAGAAAGGCGCAAGGTAAAGATATTCATATCGTCTCGCCACTGATTCGTGAGGTGACACAAGACGGGGTTTATTGAGCGCGTACACTCAGGCCAACGAAAAAACTCCTCTAGCCCCTACAACCTCGGTGGGGAACACCGATCTCTCTCTCTAGTTCCATGAGAGGATGCATTTCCCCAGGGGAGGGTAGCCCACACTGGTATTATTCTCATTTGCGCCTCTATACTCCGACAGCTCCACAACTAAGTCGAACTCTGTCCAAAAACAGAGGTGCAAGTGAGAGATGATTAACCCTACCCGGCATGCATTAGATAAGTATAAAGAGCAAGGTAATTGAACAAAAAAAAAATTTCTCAAAATTATAAACTTTCAGCACTATAAAGACAACAAAAACATGGCTAGGTTACCGGATGCACTTCGGAGGTTCTTAGTGTCAACTTGACTAAAACAGCGAGAACTAAATGTGTTTCTCTTTATCCTTTCCTTCTGCATCAGTTTGACCCACTATTACCCATCTATGTAAAAGATATACGATAGTCGGCACCCTCTCGTATCCGTGCATCGGGTTCATCACTCTCTCTCTCTTTCTCTCTCTCCCCCTCTCCCTCTCCCCATTGGTGGCCATGGCGGTAATGGCTTTTAATCAAAGAGAATTTAGCGTGGACACTCTCGTAAACTTGATTTTAGTGGCCACCACTGCGCGACGAAGATCTCCACACACATGACTAGAAGCGTCTTAAAGAGGGATTAACACAAGCAAGACCTGGCAAACATGGTTGCATCGGGTTGTCGGATGCTTGGTCTGTCTTGGTTACCGGAGCCAGACCAGCGCTGCCTTCTTCTACCGGTTTGGCCGTTGATAGATCTTTACCTATTCTGCTGTTGGGGTCGTCGGGGGTTGGTTGCATTCAGTCTGGCCCTTTTTCTTCGACTTTACTGCCATGCGTGGCCCTACAAGAGTTGAATCTTCAAACAGCTTCGCCCTTGAGATCACTGGAGCAATTAAGCCCCCTACATTCAAGCAAATGTAGCATATCATTCTAAGAGAACATTCATCATAGGTGTATCTTTATATATATATATATATATATATTATATATATATATATATATATATATATATATATATATATATATATATAGTATTTTGCATGTAGTGATAAACGCGTTTGAACTACTGTATTGTCTTCAAGCTTACGGCCATAACACGCTGAATCCCCGGTTCTCGTACGATCACCGTAGTTAAGCAACGTCGAAACTGCACAGAGCTTAGATGGGTGAGGGTTTGTGAGTACTGTAAGAGTCGTTGTGCATGTGATGTAATGGTTAAAGTATGGATCTGCCGTATGGATCAGAAACTTGGACATTATCTGTTCGTCCTAGAAAATCCAGAACATAAGTTAGATATCCCATGCGACGCTTAACACAGTTTTCGGAGAACTGAGACCAGTCTCTCAAACAAAAACCATTACAGTTTGCCAGACACTACCATCGAGCGGACAGGGAGATTGTCTCAGCCTTACTTTTATGGCATCCTTCTGCAAGTGTCTTCTCACGAAATTTGACTTGCCCAGGCACCATAACTGAGACTCAGATGTAGTAAGACTCATTTCAATTTTCAAACATTTTCTTGAATTTCATTGGTTGTTAAATAAAAATAAGATTCGAGAAATTTCCATAACAAAACACTCAAAATTTGTGCAAAAGTATGCTCAACTGACATAAAAAATCTTTCTCAAATCATCCCTAATTTAAATGTTTCAAGAAATCCTATTGCCTAAAAAATAAAAAATACAACATTCGCCCACTCATTTCTCAGAAAAATTCGCAACAAGCTACAAAGCCGCTGGATCCGATTTTGTTGTTAAAAAACTATAAATAGAAATGACAAACTAATTTTCATCGCATTTTAAGACTCACACACGCAAAGATACACACGGAAATTATGCGTCAAAATTGCCGCCAAAGAAACAAACTTTCTTTATGAGAGATTAGAAAAATTCATGCAATAAACTTTTTCACTTAATATCTTTCATAGAAAAATAATTTGTCTAAGTAAAGTTCAACCTTTCAATCAAAGGCAGACAATTTTTTAGACATTGAACATTTCCGAAACAGCAAAGAACTTTTCCTTCTATACTTTTCCACACATCATTACAAACAAAGAAATTGTAAATTGTGTATATAAAATTTAATCTGTTATTTCAAACATATATTTTTTGTCGTGATTGAATATCGTTACCATTTGGCCATTTTTATAATTTATGTTTGTGGATATTGCATATATTATTTGCAGTACAATTTTAAATATTCGCGCATCCTTCTTAGATCAGTGACTGACATTGACGATCTGGGGACAGAACAATGTAGAAATGGATTGCCATTGGAGTTCCGACCCACCATAGTGAGGCCGAAGGATGATGATGATGATTGGTTAACGACTAGGAATAGGGAATTGACTTCCTTATATCCACTTACGCAAAAATTCCCTTGACGAAAGCTACGAATCGAACTCTTCTCTCCAAACTATTGGTTATTACCTAGAATTTGTATCGGTAAATCATTATCTTTAAATAAATTCTTACAATCGAAAAATACTTTCCGGCTTTAAATATGCTGCAATAGGTTGATAAGCCATAAAAAACAAATTAATCAATCTGTCTGTTGCCTTCCATAGACTTCTTTAATTCCCCGATTCCATTTAATATCAGTTCAAAATGTATTCAATCAATGTCTTCAAAACTACCTCTTATCCATCTTTCAATGTGAATAACATTTTATTTGTATTTTTTCCTGCTTTTTGTATTGAAAAGCATTGTCATAAATAGCAGCAAAATTGTTCATACAGTTTTTGCCATTCATTTTATTTATTCTTTTTGCCTTTATTGTTTTGTTCAATTTTATTTTTAAAAAGCCAGTAGGAAATTATCGTTATTCAAGGGAATGTCTTATTTAGTGTTCAACTTGACCCCATTGACAACCTTTCATCCTATTCCTCTTGATGGAACTGAAAGAAAAAGTAAAATCCCAATATAAGTATATTAATTCTTGAATCATGTCTAAGACAATAAGAATTTTGTTTTGTCATTTTATTGCTAAAATCCCTGGGTTTCTTTAGATTAAAAGCGTTTTTTTGGTTAGATGCTGTGTCAAAATATTTATAGAAATTTTTATTTACAACATTTTTATGAGCTAATCTTTCTGCTGGATTTAAAAAAATGTTTCCTTTTAACCCATTTTTAAAATAACCATTTTTCCGATGAAGACATTTCTATTGTGAATATTCCTGTATCAACGTCAATATTTCTCTTTTAATATTTGGTGTGCTTTTGTATCATTCATGATAAAAACACAATAAATTCTTAAAAGTCTATGATTTTGGTAGCAATCAAAGTTGAAGATTCTCTCTCAAATCCTTCCTAGGTTAACTAGTGTTTCACTACAATAACTTATTTTGACCTATTTTTTTAAATTGATGTTAACCCTGTACAAAGCACGGGAGCCACTCGAGATAGAGGGTTATAGATTAATAGGCACAGTTCATGCTGATATGTTGAAAAGCTAACGGTTAACCTTTGATTTAAACAGGTAAAGATTGTAGTGACCAGGAAACATCGTCTTAGAAGTTGGTTCCATAAAGCAACGATGAGTGGGAAGAAACGGGTTCGAGTGGAAATTACATCTCACGAATGGAATACGAAGGGAATGAGGTGGTTTGCTATAACGTGAGTAGCATCGCTGGTCTTAGCCCTCAAGGTTAGAAATGGTGGAACTAATTTTAGAAGAAAAAATAAAATCTGGCTAATCGCTAAAACACGTAAAGACGTTAGACATGATATTTGAATTTCATCTTGATTTTAATATTTTACTATGTCAAGTCACTGATGCATGAAGAACAAAGAAAAAGTATCGTTAATTCTTTAGCAGTTTTACTCAATATTTTTATCGATTTCATTTTTTTCACAAAATTATTTCTATTTCTTCCAATCTTTTTGCAAACGTTATCAGAAAATATTTGTCATTCGTTAACAATTTTTAACAGTTTTTACTTTTATATTCCAACAGTTTTTCCATATCTCGCAATTTTATGAAATATGTTCAGCATTTCATTTATTCTCATCCCTTTGAACTGTTATATACAGTGAAAGATTATTCCATTTCATCTACAGTTGATCTTCCCTTAAATTCCAATCAGAAAGAATATTTTTTCTTAATTTTCCGAGATCCTTATACTATTTACCCACATAATAAACTTCAAACGGTTTCCATCCTATTGAGTAAATCCCTCTTATGCCAAACTGCGTCTTGTTTTATCGGCTTTCTTATTTCTTTTGGTCACCAGATGTTTCATCTGGATGACTTTAAAGATATGTTATTTTCTTGCGTCTTGACTATCTTCATGTATTCTCAGCTAATCTTTGTCATCAGAACGCGCATTGAGATAACGAAAGATGCCCTTCCAAAACTTATTAAGGGACAAGAAAATTTCGTTAGAACCGAAGAAAACATTACTGAACTGTTATGTAATTTGTGTCCTCCTATATGGCAGCGAATATAGAATAATTTCTGCACAGATGAATAAAAATAATGTTGCCTCAACAATATGTGGTCCTACTGTAGGATGCTATGACTACCATGAACTGAAAATGTGAACAAAAATTTTAGAGAAAATGGAAACAAAAAGGACACTTATAGATGACATCTGAAAGCGACAATTGAAATTCCCAGCACACATTATGAGGAAATTTTGAGACACACATGACATTGAAAACAAGAGAAATGGAGAAAGACAGTGCATAACCTACCTAAAAATAAGTGGATGACAGAACAGTGTATACAGGCAATAAAAAAAAAAAAGCACTACAAAGTACGCGGAATTGTGTAGAGCCATGATCGCCAACGTCCTGAAGACACACATAAGAACAAGGTCCACTATTATTTCTATGCCCAGCTTTTTCGTAGTCAGGTGTTTTCTTCCTATTTTTGTCACAGTTTTGTTGTTCCATGAGCTAATTTTTGTTGTCTTTTTATCAAGCTTTTCCTTGAATATTCTTGCTATCTTCTGCTTTGTTTACACGCTTTGATTGTCTAGTCGATATAATCTTTACTATCAGCTTTCTCGATTTTTTCTCCTTTCAATGAGTCTGTTGATATCACCTTTGAGGTGTTGGGCTTTATGTATGTTAATTAAATTTGTAGTCATCTGATTTAAACTTAAAGTTCATCTGCTCTTTTTTTTATGAATGTTTTTGTGCCTTTTTTCATATTTCTGCTACGTAGATTATATCTTCGTTTTTTTGATAATGTTTCTTTAGATTATCTTTAATTTTCTCGTATGTTGTTGAATCCGATTCCGATAGTTCAAAATATCTGCACCATTTTTTCCTATAAATTAACCTTATTATTCCCCTGTGTCATGGCTGCAATGTTCTGTTGTTTTATGTTTTCTTTTGATTTGTAAAAGCTTGTACAGTTTCCAATTACGAATTCTATTAAAAAAAATTCTATTAAAATGCATTGCAGTTTAAACTAAGTCTACTATTTCAGTTTTATTTTAGGCAAATGAAGTTTTCTGTTGAGCGCAATTAACTAGTAATGAATTCTATTTAAAAACTTTCTTCGGTTCAATTACGCCGAAGGGCGGAGCATTAAATGGGCCCTGAACCCACGGGTTCAAATGGCTATTTTTTGGCCGAGCCTAATTTAAACGTTAAAAAGTCTACTGAATATTTAGCAGCCCAGATACTTTTGAGCGACTGCTTTTGAACTCTCTTCCTACGGGCGAGAGGAACCCGAAGGAGGCTACGCCGAAAAGGTTAAACCGGCCCTGAACCCCGTTTATTGGGTATTTTTGGGCCGAGCCTAATGGCTCGGGAATGTCTAAATATCTTCAGTTCTGAGCGACTGCTCGGTTCAACTCTCTTCCTACGGGCGAGAGGAACCCGAAGGAGGCTACGCCGAACCTTCTAACTGAACCCGTTTATACGGGTTCAAATGGTAATGGCTCGGGAATGCCCACATTAAAACTTGTTCCATGACGCCCTCGTGGGGGTGGCTAAATTATAGCAGCCCAGATACTTTCTGAGCGAGTTACGGGAGAGGAACCCGAAGGAGGCTAGCTCTTCGGGGGTTAAACTCGGCCCTGAACCCGTTTATACGGGTTCAAATACATATTTTTTGAGCCTAATGGTGGGAATGCCCACATTAAAAGGCCTTGTTGACATGACGCCGTCGTGGAGGGGGGCTAAATATCTTAGCAGTCCAGATAAGCTTACCCGGTACATACCGTTGGACTATAGACTTTGGATATTGTTTCGTACTAACCAACCTTCGTTCTACTAATCACTCTATTGTTAATTGCTTTTATGAATATACCAGTATTTTCCTCTACAACTGTGTTTGTCTTGATTCATACACCGACACGCGGGAAACTCACAACATCTCAACACCATCAGACGATCAAATCTTTCTGATGATTAGTAATTCATATCCTGTTTACAGTTCTGTATGATGAAAATGATCAGTATGACATCTTTTGGTAAATATAGCGTGAATAATAAATCTATTTATAAAATAATTCTAGCAGAGATGTCATTCGCAGACAGCGCTTACCTCTATTTCATTGCAATGATTGTAAATTTAACTTCTCATATATGATGTGTCCCGTCAGGACGTTAGTGACAAAATATCAAAACAGTTTTTTTTTCTATCTCACCTAAACATTATTCAGCCATTCACTTGCACAAGATCGTTAGGCAGCTAATGAGTGGTTTTGCGTTGTCCCTATTGCCTGAAATATGTCTTGCTAATGTTAAATTTTCCACACCTACTTTCCTCATTTTCCCGAGAAATTTCAACTGTATCTTTCTGATGTTAAGCGTTAATCTCCTTTTCGTTTCATCTTTACAGTTGCCATCTTTCTTTTTTTTAATAACCAATTTTTAATGTTTTCACGAATAACTGGAATTTTATTAGCAATTCCCGCAGACTCTATTAGAACATTTCTTTGTATATTATAACATGAAAGTATTTTCATTGAATATATATTGAAACTGGATATTTAAAAGTGCAATCTATCGTTGTAAATATTTTAGACAGGTAAATCTATTTTCGGACCTCTCCTCTCCTCTATACGTTCTTGCTAAAATCCCTGTTAAAAGTCTTTTCGGATGAATAATTAAAATTATAAAGAAGCATGTAATATCAAATGAGAGGTGCAGGCTTTAAGAAAGATATATTGAACTGCGAATACGAGGTTCACATATAGCGTCCTTTTATAGTCCCAGTAAACAGAAATAGTTCTCTCAAAGGGCAGAGTAACGAAACAAGAGAAGACTACTCTTGATTATTGATAACAAAGCATACATAACTAATTAATTTCTACTGCCAAACTCGACGGCGAGTAAACATTACCTATGTTCATAATTTAATCAGAAAATCAATGTTATAAAAACTGCGTGGAATTTCCACGTGCACAGCTAATTTCAAATTATTGCGTTGATCAGATGTTAAGCCTTGAAGGTTTTTAACTTTCGCGAGTAGATGCAATAATTATTATCCCATCTGAAAGAATAAAAGATGATAAGCCGAAATTAAATATGTTTAGCGTCCATTTTTGCGACTGAAATATTACACTAGAATGTAAGATAGAATGCTTAATGAACAGACGTTTCAGCGGGAAGAAGGAATGGATTTTCGGAAGAGAAGGAAAACGAGAAAGAAATATAATAGAAATGAACATTTAAGTTAAATGTAAAGAAAAAAACGCAAAATTGTTGTTGAGACATAAACAATGCATCTGAAGAAGAGAAAAATTATGGAAAAAATACAATCAAATAATTCATTAATAACTAGATAAATAACCAAGAGATAATGATAATAATAATAATAATCATAAAAATAATATTAAAAATAATAACAATAATAGCAATATTAATTATAATAACAATAATAATAACAGTAATAATAATAAGAATAAAACAATAATAATAACAGCAAAATTAATAACAATAATAATATTAACAATAATAATAACAACAATAACAATGATGATAATAATAACAATAATAATAACAGTAATAATAATAACAACAAGAATAAAAACAATAATAATAACAGCAATAATAATAACAATAACAGTAATATTTACAATAATAATAACAAAAATAATAATGATGATGATAATAATAACAATAATAATAATAATAGCAATAACAATGATTATAATAATAATAATAATAATAATAACAATATTAATAATAATAACAACAACAACAACAACAGCAACAATAATAATAATAATAGAAGAAATCTAATACTTTTAGGATAAAATATTTATAAAGTTCTAAAAAATGAAAAACTGGTAACAGAAAAAGAATAGATGACAATAAAGTAAACGGATTTCTACGAATGAGAATGAGGAATTTATGACAGTAAAAAAATAAATAAAAGCTGAAAAAATAATCAAGTGAAATTAGTTTGGACAGGAAGTCGAACATATTTTTTGCAGCAACAGACATGACAGTGATCTGAACGACACATTATAACAAAGAGAGAACAATCGAGATGTTCAGATCCACCTGTGCCTTTTTACTCTGCTTTTGACGATTCTATCACCCTGCCAATTGCAAACAACTTCAGAAAAGTTGAAATGAAATGAATTCGTAAGTTCAAGAGAATCCGAGTAAAGAAAAAAAAATTAAAACTATAAATACTGAAAAATAAAGAAAGAAAAAATAAGATGCGAATTTTTTTTCTCAGAAAAATAAAGAAAGCGCGCGTAGAACTTATGTAAATCAAAGAAGAAATCACATTCTTGATACAAGACAGGGACGACAAATAACTGCATTTCAAATCACAAAAGCTGTCCGAATGAATGGAGAAATTCTATAGGGTTTTACATCAGCAAATCTCTTCTCAAATCTAGAGTATTCGTCTTTTATTGATATCATTCATCACTGATACTTCTACTTATTTTATTTTTCTTCTTTTATTCTTCTTTTTCTTACCTTTGCTTCGATTCCTTGTATTTTTTTATCGTATCGAGACTCTCTGTTTTGTTTATTTTTATAATTTAATTCTGTCCATGTATTTCAAATGAGAAACTGTAAGCACAAAAGAAATAATGAAAGGCTATGAAAGCGAAATGAACAAATAATGAGTAAAAAGTTATAAAAACAGTCATCCACCTGGATTTGATGCGAAGAGTTTCATCGATACAATTTTTCTTTTAATACTTATCTTCTGTCCGTCCGACAACATTGTTTTCAGTTTCATTCCAGGTTCTGTCTCTTATTCTGTTTTTTTTCTCATGTTTTTGTTTACTTTCTTTCTCTATGTACAAAAATATACGTCCGCATTCAGATATCAATATATATATATGTATGTATATATATATATGTGTGTGTGTGTCTGTTTGTATGTGTTATGCAATAGTTGTTTTTTTTTATTTAGTACTTTCGCAAATAAATTTATTAATTATATATTATGAAATAGGCAATTATTTTAATATATTTATTTTTTACATGTTATTTTTGTAGATACAAATAATTAAGTAAAAGCTCTGTTTATAATGAACAGTATTAACAACATTTACTGGCCAGAATGTCCGAGAATTTTCATAGAAAATATGTTTCCTCCAACAGGAATCGAAACTGTATCCTCCACGGAACCGTCAAATAGCCATTTAGTAGCCAAACGCTTCCTCTATAGCTAAATGGTATACCACGTCAGGCGATATGACGGTTTCGCGTAGGATAAAGATTCGATTCCTGTCAGAGAACAAATATTTTGTATTATATTCCTCGTACGTTCAGGCCGGTAAATGTTGATAATACTGTTTATTATAAACAAAGCATTTAACTAAGTAGTTTTTTCTACAAAAATGAGACGTAAACAATAAATATATTAAAGTTATTATTTATTCGATTTTATTTACAATCTTATTTCATTTATTTGTGGGATGTATAAGATATTTCTCTTCTTAGTAAGCACTAAACGACCTGTGACCTGACGGTTCGCGTTATAAAACAATGAAGTTGATTTCAACATTCCATTGAAATGAAAGTTAATTTTATATTGATTCAGTTAAATATTTCAATTAGTTGCGTCATCATTGGTCTGGTTTACAAGTTCATGTTTAACGTTTTATCTGATTGTTTACAGCATTTAATAGGAATAGAATTTCGGGGATAAGTTTGAACACAAGTAAAAATATTTATTTATGGTATGTGAACACTTGTACAAAATGCACAAGAATTTTTATATTACTGTTATGGTCCAGTTCCTTGTACCACGGTGATAGTCCAAGGTAGAACCAATAAAGAAGAACTCGAACACGGATATGGAATAACACAGGTATATTACAAACAGGAATATATACAGAGAAGTACAAAATGTTAGTACGAACAATCAGGTTTAGTAGCAATTGTCTGAACGCGACTCTGTTTCGGACTGCCTCTGACTCGACTGACTGACTCGCTCTGACTGACTGACAGACTCCTGACGGACCTCACTCCAGAACTCTAGACATTAGACGGAACGGTATTTAGTCACCTCCACCACGAGGGTATCATGTGGCACAAGGCCGGTTTAACATGGGATCTCGGAGCCCGTGGGCTCGGCCAAAAATATGCCATTTGAACCCGTATAAACGGGTTCAAGGTCGGTTTACCTCCCCGAAAGAGACTTCGCCCTTCGGCGTAGCCTCGTTCGGGTTCCTCCCTGCCCGAAGGCAGAGAGTTCAACCGTTCAGCCGGTCGTCCGACTTCAGACGGAAAGGTATTTAGTCACCCCCACCACGAGGGCATCATGTGACACAAGGCTAGAGAGTTCAACCGATCAGCCGGTCGTCCGAATTCAGACGGAACTCCCTGCTTCCTCTTGAGGCGCAGTATTTATTACGTATGGAATAGTCCATTATGTTACTATGGGTAAGGTCCCATAACAATTACTGTATAAACAATTCATATTTTTAAATCTTATTGACTTAAAATTTGTTTTAAAATCAGATTAACTTAAATCACCGGACTCACGCAAGCCCGCGATCACAGATACTTAGTATTATATAGATTGATAGATCTACAAACACATATATTGACAATTATATAATTTTTCTGAAACACCTTCAATGAATATTTTCAATAGTGTTTGTTTAAAGAAAGTTGAAATATAAATATTTACTCTACAAATAACTGGACAAAACAGCAAAGCGGGATCTCTTTGTGTCTGTCTTTAACTTATAAATATCTTAATTATAAATTTTCTGATTGAAGAGAACTGAAATAAAAATACTTACTGTATAAAGAACTCGTATTTTTTACATCTTATTCACTTAAATTATTTTTTAATCTGATTATCTTAAATCATTATGCGCCGGACGCACGCACCACGCAAGCACGCAATTACAGTAGAATTCCTCATATCCTGAATCCCTCATATCCTGAATTCCTCATATCCGGAATTCATCATATCCGGAATCCCGCATATTCGGAATCCCGCATATCTGGACATTATTTTGATATGTATATTTGAACTATTTCGGTGAAATGTAACTGATTTGAAATTTCTGTTATTCAGGAAATTTACTTTGGATAATTGATTATGCTTATTTCACCCTAATGGCTTGTATTGGTGCAAAAGATGATAGGAATAAGAGGAAAGGATTATACGACACATATGCAACAAGATAGCGACGAGATGAATGATTGTGACAAAACTTGGGCTGAAATTGAAAAAGCTAATGAAATTGTTGTCAATTTTATGGAAAGAAAGCTAGCATTCAGACGATTGCAATAACGCACGCACAGTTAAAAAGCCTCTTCCGTTTAAAGAATTTCAAGAGCAAAAGCAAAACGAAATGCGGAAAAAGTTGAGAATGACATTAGAAGAGAAAGGATCCTCATGCATAGCGATTAAAAAATCCTCATTACATTATTTGTTTCGCATACATGGCATACTTAATTTAACGAATTTTAATTAACATTACATAATTTATTTCTTTTTCCTTAAAATCGATACCGTTATATTTCACATACATTTAGCATACTTTGTTTACTATAAAACATTGAAAATAAATGTTAAACCTGATTTCAGTTCTTTCATTTTGACCTAAATATAACTACTCATATGCAGAGTTTGTAACCAATTCCTCATATCCGGAAGGCCTTCTTAGTCCGGTTGTCAGAGATTCTACATTATATAGATTGATAGATTTACAAACATATATATTGATAATTATATAATTGCTCTGAAACGCCTTCTTTTTTTACACCAGTGGTAGTCGCTCATCTTTCAGAGAACGAAGCGACACCAACTCTCTCCTATGCCACCAATACTTTTCAACTCGAATAAATCAAGTGAAAATTAAATTATTTTTTATTTAGATGTCTGTGAAATTTCATCTTCCACAAAGAATTTGCTTCTAATTTTGAAATTTAAACAGATGAAATCTAAACTTAAACAAAATAAAGAAACGTCTACTAAAATAAAATTATTATTGTTCTTTTTCTATACTCGTTCATATTTTATATCAACTGTATCAAATAAGATTGATTGTCTTATTTCACGGCTTATCAACATTTTGCATACTATTTACATTATTCGGAATATTGTCCTCATCTTTGTTGCCATATTTATCACAACGTTTCAACCGTTATACGCTCCGGCCTTCTTCAGGCCGTTGGAATATCGAACTGAACCCTTTATTTCGATCGGCGGGATAGACTGTTCTAGTTTTACGTGCCATGTCTAATGGATGTCAGTTATGAGTTATCTCCTGTTAATTCCCCTCTCCAAGTTCTCCACCGCCTTAAGCAAGTATTGAACTCACACTCTTTGGGTCCTCTCACTGGATCTAACTAACGCCTTTATCCACTGTACCACGTGTCCTTGAGGAAATTCCGATCAGGCCGGAGCTTACACTATCACTATTTCCATGGAAGGTGTTCCGACGAACTACATTTCTTTGGTTTCGCCATATCTAACCTTCACCTAGATAGTAACAAACCACCCACATTCCGCCTGTATTCCAACGACGAGAAGTAAGCTCCAATCAAACAGCTTCTTCTCGCGAACCACTGCCCTGTGGGACTCCCAAGATGATGTTTCTCCGATCATTACAATATTAACCAGTTCAAGTCTAGAGTTAACCGTTATCTTCCCCTCCTATCCATATGAACTGCCGTTTAATGTAAACCTCTAATTGAGTGGCTCTCGGGTCTTGTACACAGTGAACATTACTGTAAAAAATATCTAATAGCCTTCTGCTGGGATGGAATTCCTAGGAATTCGTGAAACCTTATATGAAATCCATTCGGTTTCTCCTCTGAATGTTGCTTTCAGAATTCTCTAATTACATCATTGTATTCTTATTTTTGCAATTTTTCGCTGCCATGATCAATCTCCCATTATTTTTTCTGATTGATAAAACGTCACAAAATCACCACTGGCGACTTAAATTCTCACGGGTGTATTTTCATATAAAGTCTGTCAGATATTTTTTACGTGCAATGTTGTTCCTAGTTATCACTTACCTCGGCCTCGATTCAAATATCTCAATTCAAATTTCAGTTTAGAAAGACTCCAGAATATTCTACTGGTCTGTTACTTGTTTTTTATCTAGAGATCCTTTACAAAATCCAAGGAAGAAGCTATAATGTCGTCGATCCTGACCAAGCATTTCGGCTTCAGTCACTTTCCAAGACTCATAACGTAACTTCCCTCTACCTTTTTCGATAAATATTTATATGAGCATTATTCTGATGGATTTTCCTCTTCGGTATCTTGAAGGGAAATTACTAAATGTAAGCTTGAGTTCTATGATAATAATTTTTTTTCACCTGCATATTTTCATTTATCCTTTATCTTCTCCGTTCATTATTACTTTAACCATTTCTCCTTGTGATGCTATTCACCCCTCCCTATGTTGCTATTTGTTTCTTGTTTCTGTTTCGAGTGCTGTTATAGAATCTTCGTTACATTTGCGCACAGGCCTAGGTATTAACAAGACTGCTGCCACCTATTATTGATTCTATCGATACTATTTGTACTGTGCGACTATCATAGAAAATATACCTTGGGGATTAAATAGACGCATCTGAATCTATGATTATGTATATATTCTACCGTATACTGTTATTGAAAACAGTTACTTTTGCACGGACATTTGTGTGAACCACCATATGTATGCAGCTGTTGAAAATGTGTATAACACTGACACAGTTATTGCTTGGTTACACTATACTCGATTGATTCTGCACATATACACATGCATTTTCAATGTGTGTGTATATGTGTGTGATATATCGCTAAAAAGAAGAATAGGGATATGAATAAATACGCATTCAATTCGCTGATGAACTAACCTTACGACTCAGAGTATTGCTGGTTGTTGCATTCATAAAATTCAGCTCATTGATGCAAAAGTTAAAGCATATATATATATATATATATATATATATATATATATATATATATATTGATGCATGTTTCATTAAATAATATAGACAGGTATTGTCTATTTATTTTAAGTAAATTCCCTTCATATTGTCTGATAAGCTTAATAATATAAACATTGAAAGATGAAAGAAAAACACCATATTGATACATGTTTTTTAATCCTAAGCTTTTGGCTTCCATAGGCCATTCTCAAAGATGCCAAATACATTTCAATATATTAAACAATACACTGACAAAATATATACATATGTACTTTTAAAATCAGGAGATTAGTTGAATTCTAACGTTAACAGCTCTACATGTTATTATTATTTTTATTTTACTTTTTTACTTGTATTGTGCAATTTTGATACTACTGTTTCTTGGTTTTATTCAACTCTAACCATTAACCTTTTTATATTATATATATATATATATATATATATATATATATATATATATATATTTTTTAATACATATATATATTAAATCTTTTTTTATATATATATATATATTAAATCTTCTTTTAATATAAATATATATATTAATCTTCTTTTTAATACATTTTATATACATATATATATATATATATATATATATATATATATATATATATATATATATATGAATGCTTTTTAATATATACACTTTTCTCTCGTTGAAACAACTAGAACCTCTTCCCTTTACATATATATATGTGTGTGTGTGTGTGTAAAGCGAAGAGGTTAAGTTGTTTCAACGAGAGAAAGTATATATATTAAAATGATTTAATATATATATATACATATATATTAAAAGAAGATTTTATATATATATATATATATATATATATATATATTAAAAGATGATTTAATATACACACACACACACACACACACACACACACATATATATATATATATATATATATATATATATATATATATGAATTATAATTTATTCTATATTAAGTTCCTTTTCTTCACAAGTAAAGGTACTGAGAATGGGATAATTTTTATTTACTGCAATGTAAAGAGAAGTCACTTGCTAAGCGTCTACTCAGTATTAAAGAATGGTGTTTTCTTTAGTTTCCGTTAAATTTCTGACCTGAAGAAGTTGAACATTGTCGAAACGCATTGTTTATAGCTTTGCCATTCTCTCTGATCATTTCCACTTTTGTTTTCACATACTATTGTGCATTCTAAAAACACGCATAATGATATATATTTTTTTTTAAATGATATATTCTATGAATAGATGCTATTGCACTTTTATAGTGCTGATAATTTTTAACTTATGTGGATATTCAGCTTGATACCAGACTTTTATATATTATCGTTCTGTTTATTTTTTGACACCTTTTAGCTGGCAGTTATCATTGTTGGCTAGCATATGTATGCAGGGACAACGGAAAGATACGAGAAGGATATTCAAAGATAGATTTACGTTCACGTCATTGTCAGGTGAACAATTACGAAGAACAATGCCTGACTAACAATTTTTTTTTATTTTTTTTAATAATGATTCTTTTGGCGTTAATATTTTTTCTCATCAACCATTTTGCCTTGATAAACAGAAACCACGAACACTGCGATAGCCATTCTGAACAAATTCACTTGCGACCTTATTTGTTAGCCTTATTTGTTTTCACAATGGAAACGGTGTCGTGTGGGAATCGAGAAGGCGCTTGTGAATGAAAGAAGAACGGCTCAACAAACAAAAGCGAAGTGTAAAGAAGAAATAAGAAAGCAAAGGAAAGGAGGAATCTAAAAATGATAACGAGGGATGAAGCAAACGGAATCACCAGTCACGATATTCAATGGATATTGTAAAATAAAATGAAAAGTTAAACCTGAATAAAATGAAAATAAAATGGCAAATATACCCAATGGTCCATTTGCTATTTTTTCTTGTCTTCTCATTTCCTAAGAATTGCAAGATGCGTAAAAAGTAAACGCGTTGTACGTTTATTGTCATGCGAATATACATGCATGTTAATATTTGTGTTAAAGAATATAGAAATCCGTAGTTTTATGAATACAGGTATAAAATCTCAAAATTGTATAACGCATAAGCGAATATGAATATGTGTAGGATTTCACTTATTTGGGACACTTTTTAAGAGATGGGTATAATTCACTACCAATGTCATTCGTGACTTCGTGCTTCCGAAATGTGCTGAAAAGTTCTCAGTCAGACCAACATCCAACAGTCTATGCGTTATTTTCTCGTTATAGCTGCAGGGTGTTTTCTTTTATAATATCAAGAGCCAATATATTTCAAATCAGAATCCAAAGACGAATCAGCAATATTATTGGTCCTGATCTGGCGGCTCGGCTTCAGTCACTTCTCCACCGTAAGTTTGCCTCTCTGTCTCTTTTCTATAAATTGTTTCAAGATCGTTGTTCGGATGAGTTCTTCGCTATGGTGCCTAGAGTTTTTGAATTTAAGTACAATTTACAGTTGGTCTGGCTTGATATAACTGTAAAATATGCTAACAGTTTCTTTTCTTGCACTTCTCGCTTGTGGACTTCCCTTCTGGCTCCATGCTTTCAAGCCAACTTTAATTTAAATGCAATGTCTATCGCTATCTACAGTCCTCTTGATTACTCTTTCATCTTCTCGCTCATTATTAATGTTTCTGTTCCTAATTCTTCAACACCCTGTAACCCCTTGTGTCTTAGTGACTTTACTGACTTGTATGGAGTGATACTGATTAAAAAATATTGACTGAACGATATCTATTTCGCCGTATGCTGAAGGGGAAAACTCCAAATGAAATCGATGAGTCTATGATACAATTAATGAGTAACGAGGACACATGATACTCAACTGTGAAGAAGTGATGTGTCTACTTCTAATGTGGGTATTTTGAAATGAAAGACGTGACATAATCTGGGAGGTTTTCGACAGTACCAGTTCCTCAAATTGTTAATCTTGTATATGACCAAATGTCATCCGATCAACACATCTCTGCCAGGGCTATTGCCAAATTACTAAAGAACAACAGAACCCTTACATATTATAATAAATCCTAGAAAGGTCCAGTTAATTTCAAGAAACCTGCTGGGTTTACATTTCAGTTTGTGTATGATCATTCCCCGAAGTTTTTAGATAAATTGGTTGCTTTACATAAAAGACCCGTTCTTTCCCAAATATGCTCCAAATGAGATTAACTGCGTTGGATGCAAACTTGAAAACGTCGTGCAAAACTGTCATTTATTCGGACACATTCCTCTTTGGGGATTTCCCTGATTTTTGCTGTGATTGCTGCCTTCATTTCACCAATTGTTTGAGGGTTGCTCTGGTACAAATTATCCTTGAGATATCCCCACAAATAAAAACCTATGGGGTTCAAGTCGGTAAGTGTGAAACCAACTCAACGTCAGATTTCCTTCTAATCAGTCTCCCCTGCTCTCTCAGCCAGTCTAGGCAGTCGTTCGCTGGAACCACTGTTCCTCTCGATCCATCTCTCTGCGTCGTCCCAGTAATGCCCAAAACTTTCTCAGCACTGACACATAGCGCTCAGTATTCACTGTATGAGGTCTCCTCTTTTCGTCTTCGAAGCAATCTGGGCCGATAATGACATGTTTGGAAATTGCAACTCATGCTCTGCACTTTGTTGAGTGTAACGGCCTCTGGAACACACCCTCCGCTACGGCTGTACCCCAATAAATATTGTTTTTGCTGTTTACATGTCCTGAAAGCAGAGATTGCGTTTCCTCAAAGAAGGAAACATGATTCAAAAAGTCTGGGTTGTCTTCGATTGCGTCACAAAATCATTCACACATGGTTATGCGTTTTTCCATGTCTGTCTCCATAAGCTTTTGATTATTTGAATTTTTGTGAGGATAAAAATTAAGATTTGATTCGAGAACACGCCTCAAAGACTCCCGAGAAATTCCCAGCTGTTGACTTCGTCGTCGAAGTGATTTCTTTGAGCTCTGCCCCACTGAGTCCCGTACAGAATCAATGGTTTTTTTCTGTTCTAGCACTGACCCTCCGACCAGAATAAATGTCCCTCAGACCATTAAAGTTCAGATTTTGCACAGTCCCATACCCAATGAACTTCTGAACCCAGTCAAAAATTATTCTTTTTGAAGGAGCATGACACCACTGAAACTTTCTACGAAACATCGCGCAAAAATTGTCAATAACTCGAACACATTGCTCTTTTGGGATTTCCTTGATTTGCTGTGATCTGTTCACCAATTGTTTGAAGATTGTTCCGGTACACATTACCCTTGAGATAAATCCCACCTAACAAAGAATATACGGGGTTCATGTCCGGTGTGTGTGGTGCCCATTTAACGTCACACTTCTTGATGATCAGTCTCTCCTGGAATCGCTCTCTCAGACAGGCTAGTGGATCATTTGATGTGTGTGGGGTGGCATTGTCTTGTTGGAACCACTGTTCGTCTCGATCTATGTCTCTGCGTTGTCTCATTGATGCCCAAAATTTCTTCGGCACTGTAGGTTCTGTTTTTTGGTCACCTTGGAGTTGGTTACGCAGAAGATTTTTATCCAGGTGGGTGAGAAAATGTTTGAACATCGACAAGAAATATTATCGAGTGGACACCTCACAGTTGTATTTGCAACATTTTCAGCAATCTCCTGCTATTATTTTGGAAACAATTGTCGTTGATGATGAAACTTTGTTTCACCACTAAGATCTGGAAACTAAACAATAGTCAATTCTGTAGTGACACTTGTGTTCTTAAGTCCCAAATAAATCCAATACGCAAAAGTAATGAAGAAAAAAAAACGTTTTTTTTTTATTATTTATTTAGGGAGATAACGAAGACTGTCTTCATAAAGCCAGACAATTAGTGCAAAATGCTCTTCTTGCCAGCTGTGTCTATTCCTAGAGATGCTAATAGAAAAATAACAGGGGGCGGCTGAAAGATGGTCTCTCTTTGACAAGTTTGTTCTAAATGCATGAATTTTGACTAGGAACAATATCGAATGGAAACCTCCAAGTGAACATCTCCAAGTGAACATCTCCAAGTGAACATCTCCAAGTGTACTTTACAGCATTTTCAATATTCTAGAGATATTCTTCCAACTGATGAAACATTATAGTAATGACACTAGATTCCTGCAAGGCTGAAGACCAAAATTTATGAAAGACTAAAAATTACGATGGAAGGTCATGGTTAATTTCTGGGAAAGTTTAGGGAAGCGCTTTCTGAATATTCTGAAGAGTTTTGAATTTGAGAGTAGATATTATCCATCCAACTAACGAGTTATATCTTTATCAGATTACTTCTTGTTTACCAGACTTTACAAGAGTGTAAAAAGGAGGACATTTCGAGATGATAGCAATAAAAAGGCAATATTTCTCTAATCAAACGTCGTAATATATGGAAAAATTTGAACGAACCCAAGAAACTATCATGATTAGTCGTGTCAAAAATTAATTAACCCTCCTTTCCTAGGTAGCGTAAAACATTCAGCTGAATTGTCATGGGTATGTATTTTCAAACATCTGTGTATTCATTTTCGCAAGTAAAATCTTCAACAGATTTATCGTTAACAGGTCAACTGCAATATTTTAATTCATCTTATTACGTTTTACTAAAGAGAAATGCTCTAATTTGCAGCAGAGATAGATAGATAGATAGATAGATAGATAGATAGATAGATAGATAGATAGATAGATAGATAGATAATGAACAAATTGAGATAGATGAGTACAGATTGAGATAGACATAGATATGTACAGATTGGGATAGCTAGCTAGCTAGCTATCCCAATCTGTACATAGCTAGCTAGCTAGCTAGCTAGCTAGATAGATAGATAGATAGATAGATAGATAGATAGATGCCTACGGCATCGAAAGTTATGAATATGTAGCAGTTGCTAAAATGAGTACCCCTCTGCTAATGAAGTTTATTTCCTTCCTCATACAAAGCATATATTAAAACCAAATTCGATGTCAGTTTCTTGTACGAAAGTTAAGATTTACCATATATTACATAACAGTCCACTGCTCTTGTCGTCTTTGTAACGAAATCTCCCTGTTTCTATTTTGCTTATCTTATATGTTAATATATTTGTTTAACTCAATTCCTCTCTTTGTGTCTTTATTTCTGGCCCTAACAAGGTCACAACTATATATTTACTGAATTCGTTTTATCTCCATATTCAGGCGACTTTCTGACAGTAGAGGATTTGGTTTATTCTACTATCTAATATGTCAGTGTTACGTAGCAATTCCAACAGATCTATGTGGCGTACGTATGACCTGTAAAAGCATAGGTTCACTTTCGCCTTGCTTTCCTCTACCGCCTTCTGTGTTCTTGTAGTTTCCTTTCTGTGTTTGCTATCAACACTGCTTCATCTGAATATCTTATGCTGTTAAGATTATGGCTGCCAATAATGAATCTTGGTAGTATGTCTAATTCTCTCAGGATTGGCTCACTGTAAAAGGTGAATGAATAAGTCCGGTGAGAAGACGCATCCTTGTCTTATGCCTCTATGAATTTTTTGTATTTACTGAATTCTTTTTCTATTCGTATGGCAGGCGGTTTTCTTCCAGTATGAGTTAGGATTATTCTTATATCAATCCCTAATTGACTAAATAGTCAATATAAAATGGCATATTAATTCGGAACATAACCTTTCATTGTTGAAGTAAACATTATTTCTTCCGTAAACAGCAGAGTTCTAAAATATACAAAGGTCAATTAACTTTGCAAGAACAAAGCTTTAAAGATAATATAATAATAATATATTTGTTATGTTACGAAATTATATAATGTTTTGTTACAGCAAGTTACGAAATAGTTTTCGAAATTTTCCCTAAGGTGAATAATGTTCGGACTTGTGAAAAAAAAATGAAATTTGTTTTAATATTTTCTTTTCTCACACCTCTGTAAACACGTAGAATCATATACAGCATCGGAATAATGAAAGAATCTTTTTTTTTTTTTTTTTTTACTTTGATCTCTGTACATATATATATATATATATATATTATAAACGGGAAAGAAAATCTCATTTGACACCTTAAACCTTTTGTTTTCTTCTGAGAGGAACTCTGGGAAATAAAGAATATGCTAAAACTCCGTCTGAAAGCGATCAAAAAGGAACATTGTTAGAAGAGAAGAACAGATGTTAAGACCAATAAATGGCTACCGATATCACCTGTTTTTCAACTGAGCTTGATTTCCTCATCTAGCTTTAATGTAAGTCGAAAGATAAATGAATAAAACCCAGCCGGTATAATTTAATAAGAACTGTCAGAGCCCAAGCGATAAACATCAGTCAGTATGTTCACAGAAAACCACTGACAGTGAATCCGAATAAATCATTTATTTATTTATTTTTATATTTTGAGAAAGGAAACAGCATCAACATAAGAAAGCATTCAAGCCTAATTCTCTTAGATCAAATTTATTTACATTTCAAATCTCCTTCTATAAATTCTATTAACATCCTCGCCTAGTGAACGCTGCATTGTGTACCAAAAAAGAAGACATACTCAGAGGAAGTACCGTTGTTGCTATTTTGAATTTCTTTTTTCTTACTTAACTAATATTGTTTTCTCCCAGATACATTCTAATGTTTTTCCGTTTGTGTGTTAAATAATGGTAAGTTTTCAACCAATTTAAAGTGTTATCGTCTTTTGCTGATAATGCAAAATGCTTTTCTCCCAAATTCTCTCCCAATTCTACTCTCCAAACATCGGAGATAACTTTACCTGACTTTTCACATGGAATTAAGTATCTACTGTATGATATGCATAAACATTCGTCGATAGTTTCTGCTATTAGATATAAAGGCACAAGGCATGTGAACTCGATGGTATCCCTGCAATTAGGCTTACTACATGTGCCACTAAACTGGCATCTGTTCTCTTTAAAGCCTCCAATAGATGATTTACTGCTTTTTACTTTCTGGATTGTTGAAATTCCTCTTATGTTGTTCCGTGTTTGAAAAATCGTAATCATTGAACGATCGATCTATTAGTGTAGTATCTCTCTTTGAAAAAATCTCTGGAAAATTTGTTGCTCTCATCAGCTCCGAATCGGTTAAGCATCTCACATCACAAGATCTTCTTTCAGGCAAACACTATCACGTTCGCCTCTCGATATCAGTCATCGATGAGTAACGGGTATTGCTGAAAGTGTCTGTCAAGCTGTAGATAAGCATGGCAAAACACTGATTGTTGCTTTCGATATACTGAAGTCATTTGATAGGATTTGGTGTGCTGTTCGTTTTCGTAAGATTAAAGGTTGTGGTGTTTCTGGTCGTTTCATTTGTTTGGGTGAATCTTTCTCATACAATTGCCCAATGAATGTTGTCTTGAACGGTCACTACTCTACATCCTTTCTGCGTTAATACGGGCGTCGTCCAGGGCTCTTGGACTCACTCTGTCCTTTATTTTAATCAACGAGCTTCCTGACGTCATCATTTCTCGACTCGGTATCCATACTGATAACACAACTACATCCTCCTGCAAATTAATTGAAACAACCACTTTAGTTTCCTTTCTTTCATCAGTTTTAGACCCATCAGAGTGACAGGGTGTAATAGATTTCTATTTTTATCTCAGATTCGGTTATTTGCAGTGGTTGGAAGTAATATAAATCTATATTCGGGGTGTATGATGAAATTTTTTGGCCTTAAAAAATATTGAGTCATCCGTGATTGCATCAGATTTTTATCACGCCCAAACACTACTGTCTAAACTGTCGATTATTTGTCCTACGACCATTGTCTGCGACGGACTTTCCTCCAAGGAAGCGTACGAAAATTGTAACGCTGTATAAGCACACTGACAAGCCTTACCAATGAGCAAATCAAAGTACTATAGCCTGCCCCGGAAACTTTCCTGATTTAAATCGAATTGAGAATCGGTGGTCATTTTGCAAGGAACGAAGGCACAGGGCCATGTTTCATTGGAACATTTTTTTAAAAAAGTAAATAATAACGAAATTAGTCCTTTTGTTTCAATCAATTTGCAAATTACAACTTGAAAATGGCCTTTAATTTGTTATTACCATTGGATAACGTATGGTTTGTTAATTTTAACGTCCCCAAAAGGAAACTACTCCCTATTGATCTTCTTAAAGAAACCTTTTCCCTTCTATTAACATGGTTGATACTAAACTCCAAAAGAGCAACTAAGGATGCCTTCTTCGTCTCATGTTTTCCACTAGCATAAAGTGGATCGATGACATTGAATCTCTTGCTAAATCTGCTGCTAGGAAAGTCGGTTCACTATATGTTGCTAAATAATTTTTCTCTCTCGAATCTGCCTTATGAATCTACCATTCGTCCGTGCATTGAATATTACTACCACATCTAGTCTGGTCTGGCCTGATGCTTTTTCTATATAACTAAAGATTATTACTAAAATCCAATAAATAATCCCCAACGTTATAGATTATGTCCTGATATCTCATCTACAGTCACTTTCCCACCACCGTAACGTAGCTTCCGTTTGTCATTCCTTTAAATATTTTCACAATAATTGTTCTGAGTCACTTTCCTCTCTGTTTACTCGACATCTTTAATCTAAGCGCAGTACTAGATTGGCAGTTCAGTCTCATCATTTTAATTGAAACGGTTAAATGTAACCGAAAGTTCTATGCTAACACTTTCTTCTCTCAGATTTCTTGCTTGCTGAACTCTCTTCTGGGCCATTCAGATCTGATGCTTATGCTATTTATCTAGAGATTATTGATAAAATCCAAATAATAATCTGCAATTTTACCGGTCATTAACAAGTATCTTGTCATCAGCTACATTCCCACTGCAATAAAGTAGTTTCTTATTGCTTTCTCTATAAATATTTTCAGTGTAATTGTTCTGAGGAACTTTCTTCTTTGGTACCTAGGCTTCATAAATTTAATCGCAGTACTTGATTGGCAGCTAGGTCTCATAACTTTACTATTGAATTTGTTAGTTGTAACCGTATGTTGTATGCTAATAGTTTATACTCTCGCACTCCTATTTCGTGGAACTCCCATCTAGCTTCCTGATTTTCAATCAATCAAATTTTCAAAAATTTAAATGCAATGTCAATCGTCGTCTTCTGTCGCTTCGAATCTTTTTATTTTATTTTGCATCCTAGTGACATTTATTTCATTGCTTGGTGTGAACTGACAAATAAAATATAATGTATTAGTGTCAAGCTCCATTTATTTCAAAGGTTTCAAATTAATTGTAGCTTAATCCGATTTGTGTAACAGTGAAGAAATAGAAATATATTGATCGAACGAAAGAGAAAAAACATAATTAAAATGCATATCAAACTCAAAACGTATCAAAGTACACATGCTGGGAAAAATCTCATTACTTACGTGTTGTGACCAATTAATGGTTATGAAATAACAAAACAAGAGGTTCCAGATAAATAGTGTATAGAACAGTAAATACAACAGAAGTGTGTTACACGACTTGGTATTTCGGTTGACCAGCGTTCAGTCTATATGAGGGTTATATGTGGCACAAGACCGCGTTTAACGTGGGTCATCCGAGCCCGTAGGCTCGGCCAAAAAATCCCCGTAGAACCTGCATAAACGGGTTCGGGTCTGTCTACCTCCCTGGATGAAACTCTACCCATCGGCACAGCCTCGTCTGTGTTCCTCTCTGCCCAAAGCAAGAAAGTTCGATAGGAGCTGCGAACAGTCACAGGCTCGGAAGAACAGTCTATCACTGCCCTCCACGCCGAGGCTTACTTTCCTACTACTTTATAGTAAGTGGAAGAGTCCACAATAGACTCATTAGAGGGATGACACCACAAAACTAAATTAGAATACATCATGTAAAATATATCTCTTAGCATCAAAAACACTTCTACTCATATATGGAGATCGATATAAGTCTGATCAGGATTTCCTTTCAAGTTAAAATTTCTTTCTCCAATATTCGTAGTATTCTTACCTACTTCTGCAGTGTGGAATCGTTTCTCTTCCAACAATCTCCGGACATCCTAGCTCTCTGCGAAAATAATCTTAACACTGCAATCCCTTCTCTGAATTCTCGATTCCGGGATCTTTTCCTCTCTTTAGGAAACACTCTAATGTCCTCATGCATGGACCTGGGTGTTTATGTCGGCAAACATCTCCCAGTGGCTATGGAACACACTCTTGAATCACCTGACCATTCTTACACGTGTCCTTGTTTCTCTCTACCAAAATCAGTCAGCTATCTTTTCTTTCTCTACCATTCCCTTTACCCTCATGACTGTTGCGTCGTAGTATTTCTGATGATACAGTCAAGGCTATTTCCCTACACCCGTTTGCAAATATATTTCTGTTCGGTGACTTTAATGCCCATCATGCCAGGCGGCTTAATCACTAGATCACTGACCTCGTTGGCATCCAAACCCTGAACTTCTCAATCATTCAATTTCACACGCAAGTTGTGGACTTCCCCACGCGTTTCCCCCGTAACCTTGGTGGACACACTTCTCTTCTCGATCTCTATCCCTGACTTATGTCGTACTCTGATTTCTGCTCTCTTGGCATCTCTGATCACGCGGTAGTATCTGTAAACATCTGTTCTCGCTCTCTTACCAGCAAAGAGCTTCTTACCAAAAGAACATCTTGCTGTTATTAACGGGCTGATTGGGACTCATTCCGTAACTTCCTTCGTAAATCACAGAATTATCAAGTGAAAATCACGTTAATCACCTTGGTTCTCATTTGTATACTCGGCTGCTACAACCCACAGGAATCAATATTTTCGATATGCCTGATTGCAACGGGCGTTTCTTTGTCTATCCTTGTATTAAGTACAAGCGTGTTTGCAAAGCAGCTACTACTTGCTGATAGAATGAAACAATACATAGTATCTAGCTAGTTCGGTTCTAGAGATTATTGGCGACTCTACAAGAGTGTGCTGAATAACAGCAAATCCTCAATCATTCTTCTTTTCAATCAATTGTCCTGACATCTACAGCTGATAAAGTGGTATGCTTTGTGTAGTCGTCACGCTAATGCCACGCACCGCAGAAGAATAGGGCGTTTTGCTATCTTCGTTCGACTTTGCAGAGACTGCCCTGTTTCAGCGGGTCTTTTGGCGTGACAGCTACAAGCTATTTCGACAATTATGGCTTTTGATCCTAAACTGAAATTTTCACTTTCACACGCAAGTTATGGACTTCCTAACGCGTTTCCCCAGTAACCCTAATGGACACACTTCTCTTCTCAATCTCTTCTTTACATCTATCCCTGACTCATGACAATCACACTTTGTTCGGAAATTCTCTTCCAACACTTAACACATCTGGAGTATCCATACCTGATCCCCCCTACTAGCACGGATGTTCTACTGAGTAATATGCGGATAACCTCGTTACTGGTTTCAGACATCATTTCTAAACTAAACTCCCACAAGGCAAGCGGAGATGACGGGTTCCCGGCCGTTATTGTAAAGAAATGTGCTTCCTAACTGGCTCCAGTTTTCTACAAACTCTACAACTGCCTTGCTCTTTCCTTCTTTGCAGCTTAGTGGAATTCCTCCACACTGTATGTCCTGTTTTAAGAACTCTGGGGAACTCTCTGTCCCCTGAAACACTTCTAGACTCTTACTGATTTTCGCCAAAGTATTCGAGGCTTTGATAAATGGTGAAGTGGTTAAGCATCTTACTTCTCACGACCTACTCTATGACAAACAGTATGGCTTCCGTTTTGCTATGTCTACCGCTGATGTGTTAACGGCCGTCAATGTATATGTATATCAAGCACTTGATGATAACGGCGAAGCTCGATCTGTGGCTCTAGATGTATCGAAGGCGTTCTTTTGGGGAATGGTACGCCATTCTTCACTTATTTACAGGACGAATGTTTGATATAATCCAATCGTTCCTATCAAATCCTGAAATTAAGGTCGTTTTGAACGGGCTCGCTTCCAGATCCTCGCACACGAACGCGGGTGCCCCCCCAAGGCCCTATCCTGGGTCCTATACTGTTTCTGATCTTCATCAATGATCTTCCTGATGTCATCAGTTCACAAGTAGACATTTACACTGATAACACTACCATTTGTGTCTGTCTATCAAATCTGTTATAGCTTACAAACTAAACCTGACGACTGCTTTTGAAAAGAACCTCCAATCAGTGGTTAACGGAAGCAGGAAATGGCTTGTAAATTTTAACGTCAATAAAACAAAACTACTCTCATTTCACCAACATAGAGAAACTTTTTCTGCCTGTCATTAGCATAGATGATGCTAGACTCCTGAAGAGTAACACCGCGCCTTCTTGGCCTCATATTTTCAACTGACAAGAAGTAGTGCGACTACATCAAATCAATTGCTGCATCTACTGCAAGGAAAGTTTTGTTACTGTGCCGTGCCAATTTTTCTTTCTCGACAAAGTCCATTTTGCACAAATACAAAGCTACCATCCGCCTGTGCATTGAATACTTCTTCCATATCTAGTCTAGTGCTCCTGCTATTCATCTTGACGTTCTTGACAAGATCACAAGAATTATCTGTAATGTAATCGATCCTGACTTGGCATTTTCGACTTCAGTCATTTTTACAGCGACCTCCCGTGGCTTCTCTCTGTTTTTTCTGCAAATGTTTTCATGGCAATTGTTCTGCTGAGCTTTTTTACCAGGTGCCACGAGTACATGAATTTAACCGTGCTAATAGGTTAACATCAAGGTCACACCCGTTTACTGTTGAAATAATTAAATGCAACCGCCACTTCTACTCCAACAGTTTATTTTCTCCTACTTCCCGCTTGTGGAACTCCCTTCCGTTTACTTTCTTCCCTGATAAATGCAATCCTCTACACTTTAATGCAACGTCAATCGCTATCGTTTGTTTTCTTGAATCACGTTTATCTTTTGTCCTTTCCTCAATCCTTCCAATCCTCAGTATTTTCTCTCACTTTCACGCTCTATAATCCCCTGCGTACTTGTGGCTTGCTTCTAGTGAAATGATTAAAAAGAAAAAAGTTCACTCATGAAGTCTAAATTCAGTCACCCGTATAATGATATACGGGGTTTATTTTTATTTATATAAGATATTTTCTTCACAAAGTCAATACTAACACTATTTAAAAGTTAATATTAGTGATAAAAATTCTCTTTTTGTAAATCTGTTTTCAAAATACATTAACAATGCTGTAACTTTCTCTTTATCAAATGAATAACTACAGTTTGAATTAAAAGTTATTTGATTGTTAATTATATTTGCAAATGAAGAAGTTTCGTAAATCAGTAAAAGCGATTGGCAAGAAATTTCATTGAGAAAAATTAGGACTTTCTTTCATAAGGTATATTTTTGGTAATGAAACTTTTTGTATCTTGCGAATACGCTAAGAATTGGTTTTAAAAGTAATAGTTTACTTACGTCTGGTATGTTACAACAGATTATAACTATATACGTCTGGTATGTTACAACAGATTATAACTATATACGTCTGGTATGTTACAACAGATTATAACTATATACGTCTGGTATTTAACAACAGATTGCAACAATATACGTCTGGTATTTAACAGCAGATTACAACTATATACGTCTGGTATTTAACAGCGGATTACAAATATATACGTCTGGTATTTAACAAGAGATTGCAACAATATACGTCTAGTATTTAACAACTGATTACAACTATATACGCCTGGTATTTAACAAGAGATTGCAACAATATACGTCTGGTATTTAACAACTGATTACAACTATATACGTCTGGTATTTTACAACAGATTACAACTATATACGTCTGGCATTTAACAACATAGTACAACTATATACGTCTGGCATTTAACAACATAGTACAACTATATACGTCTGGTATTTCGCAGCAGATTACAACTATATACGTCTGGTATTATTACCATAGAACTGTGCCTATTTATGGTCTGAAATCAGATAAAATTTTGAACTTTACGCTTAAATCCTTGTTTTATTACCTCATATGTAATCTATTTCATCTACCGGCCTGTGTAGTCGAGAGGACTTTATAAAGAAGATGTGCCATCCGGTAGGATTCGAACCTACGTCTGCCTTTGCGAGAAGAACCGCCGTTTGATCCGTGTACTTTACCACTCGAGTACGAAGCTTCACTATAAAACAAAGTTCTATTTTGTCTATAAAGCACACTGACTCGTTCAGATTTTCCTGAAACACATGTCTGATCAGTTTCGTATAAAAAAAAGTAAACAAAGAAATTTCCAAAGAATGAATGAATTTTACTTTTTAAAACAATTTTAAACGTTATTTTAGTGAATACCCGTATTCAAGTAGACGCTATGTTTATTATTAAACAGTATCTTTTTTTTTTTCGACCGGCTTGCATACTCGGAAAAAAAATCTTGTATTACAATGTCAGGCGCTACTAGTGTCTTTTCGGACAGGTCTAATGGCGATTTCATCTAAACACATTGAAACTAATTAACACTGACAGGAAGACACGTTTACGTATCCTATATTTTTGAGTATCAGACTATCTGAATGTGAGATGGAATGTCCTCGATAACCTATGAATAGAAAAAAGATGGCGCAAGTTGTCAATAAATATGCTTCAGTGCACACACGCATACGCTTCATCACGTTTTCTATGAAAAGCCCCGTTTTCTGGCAACAAGAACAATATGGTTTCTGCAATGATGAGTTTCCTTATTGAATCAAAGAATCAAAGTGATGTTCTTTTTTCTCTCAATAGTATTTGCATAATACATTTTAAATGCATCAAGGGTGGTCTTCAGTGAAGCACAGTCCTCATCGCCGATTTCGGATTTTACATCATATCGGCTCAAACAGCAAGGCCTACCTGACTCAGGATGAGTCAGGTCGCCTTCTTGAAAGTGTCGAGCTACGTACCTCGACATAAGCAAAAAATAATATTCCTACATGGCTAGGAGTCCGACCCTTCTTATTGACATAAATCATACGTCAGTCAGCCTCAGCCTATAAAGAAAAGGCTTTCTACGCTTCCCTCCTATATGCTGGTATCTGTCACTCTCTCTCTCTCTCTCTCTCTCTCTCTCTCTCTCTCTCTCTCGATATATATATATATATATATATATATATATATATATATATATATATATAAAGTTACTTTCAAGACGTCGGAAAAAGACACTCCGTGAAGATTCTCACACACACCAACAACACAATAAGCACCACCATTAGCGATAATTTAGCTTTAATTTTCTTCGAGCCAATGAAAAATACATCAAAATTAAAAGATATGTATCTGTAGATGTGCGTATATATATATATATATATATATGTGTGTGTGTGTGCGCGCGCGTGTGTGTGTGTGTGTGTGTGTGTGTGTGTGTGTGTGTGTGTGTGTGGCTTGATTGAAAAGTGACTCCCCATTTTAAAATACTTATAATTTATTTATTAACTATAACTATTACAAGAAATGCATATGAGAGAAAAGCGTTTAGGGTGAGGCTATATTTAAAATTCGATATGGACACCAAATTTTGCTACCAGCTTCTCGAGCCGCCCACAAATCGTGTAGGCTGATTTGAACAGGAACTCGTCTGGCAGGATAAATATAGCGTACCCTAAAACTATATTTTTATCCTATATATATATAATGGTTACCCGGACAGAAAGTGAAATCGCCGTGCTAATTTCAAATTGAGGTCGAATCTCCTTCCACCATTTCGCACTAATGCCCTTGGAAAAAGCATGAATCCATCGGGCAGCAATTACGTTTTAAATAACAGAACAGATTCGAAGCTCTATTTTTCTGGGTGCCAACGTTTCTAGCAAAAAGAGGGCACTTAACTCAATCCCAAACAGGCCTGTCTAAACATTTCGTTGCACACTGTGTACCATTTCTCGGCCATCCCATCTTTCGTAAATGTTCTACACAATCGTTTACTATTATAATCAAATCGCCTGACCTCGTCTCGAGGTTCAGTTCTTAAACTCAGAACGGTTGGGCTCCCATAAGTCGAAATTGACGGGAGAGTTCACTATATACATATATGATTATTAATGTAAATTAATATGAATTATTAACCTAACAAATAAACAACTACATTAATTATTCCATTAAAACGTGTAAAAATGAAAGGAAATATTTGTGATAGTAACTGATCTTCTACTAGTTTAATGTTAATAGTTTATTTGCATGAAGAAAATGTTAGTAGTAGTAGTAGTAGTAGCAGTAGTAGTATTAGTATATAGTCTCCTTATAATTTATAATTTTTAAATTAATAGTCACAGAACTTGACAACTTAACGCATCCCCATTCCATTTTTTTCCATTTGTATTCCATTAGTAAGGAGGAAGTTCCACTCAGACAGCTTCTTCTCATGAACTGCTCTTTTCTAGAACAGACTCCCGTAAGATGTGTTTTAATCGGAATCACCCCATGTAAGGAAGTAATGCCACTAAAATCCAAGGAGTTAGAGTGTGTGGAAGAATTATTAATATAAACAATAATGATGAGCAGAAAGAGAAGAGAGTAGTCAACAGATAACGATTGACATTGCATATAGATTTCTGCAGGTTAAGGTTGGCTGGAAAGCATGGAGCCGGAAGGGAGTTCCACAAGCGACAAGTGCGACAGAAGAAACTATTAGCATAGAATTTACAGCTACATCTTGCTAGCTGAACTGTAAATCGATGCCTGTCAAGTGCTGCGCCTAAATTTAAAAAAAAAACTCTTAGTACCATAACGAAGAGATCATCCGAAGAATTACCATCACAGTATTTTTAGAAAAGCAATAGAGAGTCAAACTTACTGTGGGAAAGTGACTGGTGTTAAGCCATCAGACCAGGACCAATAATATTGGGATTGTGATGTTTTCGCAATCACGACAATCTTGACTTCTTCAAGTCTAGAGCTAACCGTTATCTTTGTTGCATAGCCCAATGAATTTCTTATACTCATACCACACCATACTAACATCACACTGTATCCTTCTATCTTGAGTGGCTCGTGGGCCTTATATTGGGTGATAGCCTGTACAAGTATTTGCAACAATTTGCCAAAATCTCAAACGATATCAAATTTTAGATGAAACGTTAATATTTTTCTTCTTCATATTATTAAGGTTCGCTCTGCACAAGGCACGGAGTCCACTTACGCCAGGAAGCAGCTTGTACGGATAGGAGGGAAAGCTAAGGGTTAACTATAGACTTCAACAACATTGTAGTGATCAGGAAACCATCCTTTTAGATGTTGTTTGTTCTATAGGGCAGTGGTTTGCGGGAAGAGTCTGTTCGAGTGGAACTTATTGTTGACTGATAGAATATAGAGAGAATGCGGATGGTTTGCTACAACGTAAGTGTCATGGCGAGTCCTTGTCCTTGTATGTTAAAATATTACATGCCAAATTGTGCAAAATACATTTACTAAAATAATGTAGCAGAAATCTGCATTACGAATCAGGGTCACAGCCGGGTCCTTGTCGTAAAGGTTTGGCCTGAGGGAACCAAAAAATGTAGTACTTCCGAGCACTATACGTGTAAGTAGCGATAGAGTAGATGTAATACACGTTACGCCTTTAGAGGATACAGAGCCACAATACTTTCGATAATATCAGTTGCAGGCTGTGGAGTTTTTGTTACTAATTGTAATAAAATATAATACATGTGTGTGCGAAGACTTCATTCTTATTGCCGAAGAAATGAGCTGTTAAAATATTACATGGAAAATTGTGCGAAATATATTTATTAAAATAATGTAGCAGAAATCTGCTTCCTTTCTCTTGCATTACGAATCAGGGTCACCGATGCAGGCGTGTGATGTGCATTATCAAATCACCATTTAATATAAACTTTTACCTCAACTTCGAGCTTCTGGGGAAAAAAATATGTGCCTTTAAGCAAATCTTTCATTAAATTGATTCGTATATTTTGTAATATCCGCAATGCAGGAATCAAAATATAGAAAGCGTCACAGAAATGATTGACCATCTTCTTCTAAAGCACTTTAATGTAATACACTTGTGGGAAAATGAAATAATTGATTCGATATTTGCAGAACGTTAGGTCGCCGGACGATATAGCGTTTTCGATATCCAATGATACGGAAATTAAAACGACTGAATAAACACCGTCAAGACATTTCCAACTTGCAAAACATACATGTCTTGCACAGAGTGGTCTTCTGTTAACAAGATTGCATTTTTAATTGCTAAGGTTAAGCAACATTTTATTTGGCCGGGGAGTAATAAGTGTAAAAATAAAATCAATAACAATTGAAGTACATTTCCTTATTTGGCAAATATAAAGAAATTATACATTGTAATATATATATATGTATATGTATATACATAGTGTCCCAATAACTTGGGCCGATTTTAAATGTGAATTAAGTTTAAGCGTCTAATGATTTGTTTCTTTTTCTTTTAGATTTGGCGGAGATTTTGGTGATATTATTTTTCACAAATAATTGCCATGATTTAAATAACATTATCCAATAGAGAAATAAATAAGTTTTGGCGAATAACACTGATTTATTTACTGCTGACTCTGATCTGTCTTAATGAAAGACACTTATATATATTCCGTCTTAACGAAACACCCTTTATATATATATATATATGTGTGTGTGTGTGTGTGTGTGTGTGTGTGTGTGTGTGTGTGTGTGTGTGTGTGTTTAAAATAGGATATAAAATCCCGACAAAGATTTTAAGAAATTTAACAAATGAACAACCTTTCATTGAAACTAGATTTCATGACACGTTTCATCAGATCCAAAAACGAAAGAAAAAGTTTGTATGTTTATTTGTGTATATGCTTAAATATTGAAGCATAGAACTTTTTCCCTAAGCTGGCGTTTCTCGTGATTAATGGAGAAAGACAAAAAGTTAATATTTATTCTGTATTTTTCTTTATAATTCTTAATTTATGTCGAAAGTAATTAATATATTTTCCCACATGTTATGTATCGAATTAAAGGTAAATCAGCATCGTCTTTTCAGAATGGCTCGAAAGCAAGAAATTCATATAGCCTTTTCTGAAATGAATTTTTATATATATATATATATATATATATATATATATGAACCTAAAGATCCAGGTAAACCTACCTAGGTTTCATCTATACGGATCGTCAGAGTCGAGTGGCCAGTCAACCCTGACGATCCGTATAAGTGACATCCAAGTAGGTTTACCTGACTCTTTAGGTTCATATTTAGGTTTTCTCTACTTTGTGTACTGAGCACTTCACGTAGTTACTTTTGCTTTACTCGTTTTGGAGGTTTTTTTTTTCTTTGAACCCTGAGCTTGAATTCTGGATGATTGTTTTCGCCTGAATTTCATGGTCTTACTTATTTCTTTTTTTATCCCTTATTTTCCCTTGGGCATTGGTTTGTTCAATTACAAGCCAAAATACCTAAGGTTTTTCCAAAATTTTTAATTTCCGTATCATTGGATATCGAAAACGCTATATCGTCCGGCGACCTAACGTTCTGCAAATATCGAATCAATTATTTCACTATTTATATTATTATTTAAGAATGAATACAAAGAAATATGTTGATGTAACGCAATGTTTTGTTTTTTTTTTCTTTTTCGGCGTGTGTTTATATTTAGTAATAATATTATAAGTTTTCAAAGTATTTCCTTCTAAAAAATTATGTTCTTTTTTAATTAGGGTGCCAGTAGCGAAATCAAAATTATGTCCAGCATCGTGTCTATGCAATACGATAGAGTTATATCGTTTGACTAAACACAAATCTCTTTCTTGTGTTCGTAGATATGGGGTTTTTAGATTACGTGATATCTCCCTCACATAAGCATTTTTACATTGTAAACAATATATTTGATAATTCCCGACATTTGTATTGGTTTTAGATTTAATTTTCTTCCTAATTATATCTCCGATAGCTTTGGTGTTGGTAGTGATAACGATCCTATTATTAGGGATGACTAATTTGTTTGAGAGTTTAATAGAGTGTTAGAGGGTGGATTTATGAATTTTGTGTGATTTTTGTTAGAAGTATTATTGATGGTAACAGTTATTTTGGCTTTGTGGATTTTGTAAGTTCGTTTTTAACGTTGAGGATGAAATGATAGTTAAGAAGTCTGAAATTTTTCTCAATATATTTCTCTTCTTTATTTAGGTATTCCGACCTAAATCTAAGGGCTCTGAGGTAGAATCCTATGATTAGCCCACATTTTATTCTTTGGTTGTGGTGGAAATAGATGATGATTAAATAAACTTAAAATCTAATTGTTATTGTTACGTATTAGTAAAATGGCGAGGGAAGATAGGCAATCGTTTATTTCAAATTCGTGTGTGAATTCAATGGTAGTTTCAACCTTATTGAGTTTTATGTAAAACAAGTTTGTGTCTTGGGGATATAATAAGAGTATATCATCTATATATCTTTGGTAAGTAGGAGCTGTTTGTTAGGATACGTTTAAATGGACCGGATACTAAAAATTCTAGAAAAAGACAAGGGAGAGCACCACTGTTAAGCCGAATTTTTGCCTGTAGAGAATATTGTTGAAAGAGAAGCAGTGGTTAGTGACCATCAACGCAAGACATATCAAACACTATGGTGAATTAATCCAGGGAATAAGAAACGTAAATATGGAAAACATGGTTATAGCGTGCTTAGGCATCAAATCACTATGCACGAACATTCCCATCGCAGAATGCCTCAGCATATTGAGAAACCACATCAAAAACCCCAAAGAAAAGCTTACTCCACCCGTCCACAAAATTTTAAATATATGCAAACTAATCACTAACCACTGCTTCTCTCAACAATATTCTCTACAAGCTGGTTAACTTTAATGCCTCAAAAACAAAACTGCTCGCTATTACTTACCAGAGAGAACCATCCTCGCCTCCCATTAGAAAGTATGACGCTCAACTCCACGAGAGCACCTCTTTGCGACTGATAGGTCTCACGTTATCCACTGACCTGAGATGGAACGAATACATTGAGTCAATAGCTTCGTCCACCGCAAGGAAAGTCGGCTCCGTGTGCCGCACCAGGAAATTTTCCTCGTCGGAGTGGATCCTTCACATCTACAAATCAACCATTCGCCCTTGCATGGAGTATTGCTGCCAAATATGGTCTGGAGACCTTTCTGTTTGTCTCGATGTCCTTGATAAAATCCAAAGACGGATATGCAATTTAATTGGCCCTGATATGGCATCTCGTCTGCAGCCGCTCTCCCACAGACGTGCCCTTGCCTGCCTCTGTCTTTTTTTACAAATACTTTAACAGTAACTGCTCCGATGAGCTGGTTCCCAGACTTCAGAAATTTAAGCGTTTATGTAGGCTTGCATCTTGCTCTCACCCTTTCACTGTCGAAACTGTTAAATATATCCGTCTCTTCTACTCCAGTAGCTTCATGTCTCGCCCTTCTCGCTTGTGGAACTCCCTCCCCTTTTTCTGTTTCCCTAATAGCCTTAATCTTCAACTATACAAATGTAATGTCAATCGACATCTCCAGATGCCCTGATCTATCCCCTAAACTTCTCTTCATCCTTTCCTCTATCACTCTTTGCCCTCCCTCCAAATCTCTGTAACCCCTTGCCTGTGCGTGCTAGTGACTTCCAGCCTTGCTTGAGGGTGAATGATTTAAAAAAAAAGGCGAAAATTGGGCTTATCTACGGGCTCACAGTAACTCTTAAGGGTGTAAGCGTTTTTTGTTCACAACTGATTCATTCTTATCTATGAATTGTCTTCCCTTGTTGGAAAAGATAGTGGAATTGTATGACTTTCGCATAGACTGGTTGCCAGCCATGACTAGAGAGCCCTTTCTACCCTTCTATTTAACCCATATCTAGAGGGAGAAAAAAATTGATTCACGACTTTCGAAATGACATTTGTCAGAAACTCATAGCAAAAGACTAGGCTATAAATTTTTGTCCGAATGTTATATATCTATCCTTACAACCACAAACACACGAGCGCAAATACACACACGCAAACACTCACATATATATGCACCTACACACACACAGACACACACACACACACACATACACATGTACGTACGTATATCTATTGATATGTGCGCGTTCGCAAAATATGGCAAAATGATATAAAAGCTACGGTCCATATATTTTTGATCCATTCATTGTAGTCAGACATCAGAAAGAGATTCAAAGGTTTTGTACAGCTGTCTATACACAATTAATAGTATTATAATTGCTGCTTAAAGCCGTCGATTGTCTGATGAAACCGTCGTTGGCGTCGTTGACAGGCAGGGATTAATTGTTAGCAAATTGTCCCAGAGTTCATTACGACTAAATCTTCAGATTCATTTGAAAGAATTGAATAAAATAAGAAACTCTAATTCATTGCAGAGTAACTGATTTCTAATATAGCATCTTGTTTACAATTTAGCGACGTCATTTGATTCCTTACATCTTTTAAAAGAATTTTCACAAAGGACAAATCTACAGGATTATTATAGATATCCTTACTTCTTGTGAACTTATATTTGATGCTACATTTTGGTAACTATCTTTCTTTCTCTCTCTCTCTCTCTCTCTCTCTCTCTCTCTCTCTCTCTCTATCTATCTATCTATCTATCTATCTATCTCTATCTCTCTCTCTATATATATATATATATATATATATATATATATATATATATATCATAAAATTAAATTCTGTTAAAGCCACGACCGACGACAACTGTCAGGTTGATGTACAGCGTCCAATCTTTAGGCGGTCAGTGTCTGCGATCTGAAAAGGCACCTATATCCACCCAGGCGAGATCAATATGCCAAGATTCATATTCGGTAATAACATCGTGGGGATGGTATCCCAATCTTTCAAGATGAAAAAAGAAGCCAAGAAAAATAATTTAAGGATTAAGGAAATGACAAAAGATGAACGAAATTCAAGATAACAAAAGATGGCAATAGACGTTACATTTAAATTTTTGTAATTATCAGGGAAGCAAGTAAGCGGAAAGGAGTTCTACAGGCAGAAATTACGGAGAAAGAAACTATTGGAGTAGAAGTGGCGGTTGCATTTAACTATTTCAACAATTACTGGGTGGGTGATACCATTCTAGTGGCACGCTTAAATTCCTATAGTGCATACATTAACAATAATACAAACAAGGCGCTATATTTTAGTACAGTTTAATACTGACACAGCTCTTAATCATACCCCGGGAACTTATATGTCTGCAATATTCTCATAGAAATTCACTAAAGATGACTTGATAACATAGTAGAGATATATTAATCGGTATTACCTGTTTTGTGAATTGAAATCTTCCGAAGAAATAAATACATTTTTTCTCTCGGGTGTTTATTATGAGGAAAGAATCCTACCCAAACATTAAAAACCAAAACAGGAAGTGAGTAGAACAGTTTTATGGGGAAGAATTATTTTTGAACGATGAAATTGTGGCAATACTTTTTGATTACCAAATGAATACCGCGCCCCTCTTCATAAAAAAAAATCGATTGTGAAAGACATTTTTTTATTGGAAGACATAGCAACTTCAGTAAATAATTGATTAGTTAGGATAATCTAATAAGTCGGTTGGTAACATTACTAATATCCAGGTAGAATGTCATCAACAGTCAACTCATTGTGATTACTTCATTTGGTGTTCCGGTAAAACAATTGTTTCTCATTTAGTTTATTTAATTGTTTCTAGTTTTCAGAATTGGCTGTTCTAAATTAGGTCAGCTTTTGTTAATTAGGGTGCTTGTGTTGATTACCACGCGGAATATTATGGACACAACACGACGAGTACTTTTAGAAATATTGCAGGTGTAATAATCATATACAATGTGCGATGGGTAAATTGTCGACATTTTATATTTTTAATTTCTTGTTGTTTGGTTTTGATTTTGTACAGTTGGACAGTGTCTGTGAAAAAAAGTGCACCATGTCGTTATTGTACTGCTTGACATTCGGATCGGAATGCTTGGGTGTCAATCTAAAGACAGTGCAGATGATTCGGAAAAAGTTGGATGAGTCTAATGGTGATTACAAAGGTACGGTATCTCGGAAAACTCATCCGATCGTTCTAATAAAAAAAAGAACTCCCAAATTTGTTGGTGAGGTTCTCAGAATCAACCCGGACGTCCACATCAATTTCTGCGACTACATCACCCCTTACATCAAGCCACTTAACCACTCAGACTGCAACCCCCTTGACTATAACGTTTGGGGCGCAATTGAGCGAGATACAACAAAACTCCTTGTAACACCAAAGATGAACTGAAAGCGAGGATTATGGCAGCATTCGCCAACTTAAACAAGGACACCGTCTAGAATAGATGCAGGAGATTCTATAGTCGTCCGGAAGCCGTGGTTGAAGTTAATTTATTGAATAAATTTACTCTATTATTTAAAGATATTATTTATCCATCGCAGCCTCTACATTGATACTAACTTGAACAAAGTATACCTATTTTCTCTTGCTGCTAGATGAAGGAATCATTATATGTTATAGAAAGGTTTAGTAAGAAATATTGCTATGTTATAAACCTTAATCTTTCCCGACAGTCGACCAGCGGTTGACGTTGTTATAGATTTGTTGCAGTGAATTTTGTTTGAACGTATGAAAAATGTTTGAAGTCTTTTGTTGAAGAACTAGCTTTGATGATCTTAGCGATTCCTACGCAAAGAACATCGTAGGATTATATTTTATCAAACATTATAAAGTGTCAGTCATCGGCGAGGCTAGAAAAATATGGATCTTACATTGATTAACAATATTGAAGAAAATTTCCGTTTTCTGAGTGCATTCATGGATTCGGAGATCAAAAATAAAACGTAAATCCAACCTATTTCGTTACTCTTTTACTTTGCCAATCTCTCTGTTATATTTGTTACTTTTTGCTGTTGATTCTTATATGACAAATAAATTTTTCTTCGAAACTAAAATTTCACACGATACACATACATATATGTATAGATTATGTAAGTGTGAGTATCTGTTTGCGCTACTTTGCTTCTGTATGTGTGCGTGTCTATATCTGTGTTAGTAGACATAAATAAAACGAAGTTTTATCCAGTTCTGATATAGAAAATTCTTCAATGATAAATTGACACATTGACAGATAGCTAGATATTAGATTGAGTCCTAAGTAATTTCGTTTGTAAACTTTATTCTTCAAAAACATAAGGTAAAATTATATTTTATTCAATTCTATGTTCGCCGTCTGTTAGGTTGGATGTCATAACAAGGGAACTAACTCGCTCGCCTGATGTATATAAGTTCGAATAGTGCGTTCGTTCTTATTTGGCACAAATAAGCACACACGGCGACACATTTACAATAATTGTCGCACCATTTATTAAGAGAAATCGCGGAAGCGTGCTACTAGGTTGGCACCTAGGTCCCAGCCTTTTACTGTTGAAATAGTTAAATGAAGCCGCCTCTCCTAATCCAACAGCTTCTTCCCTCACACTTCCCTACAGTGAAACTCCTTCCCTCTTACTCGCTAAGGAATCATTTGTAAAGATTAAGGTAATATAATTTTGTTTTTGTGTTCATAAAATTCTTGTATTTTTATTACTTTTTATATGTTTTGATATTGAATTATTGTTTGCAAAATAAATTGAATTTAAAAAGTAGTCAACTTTTATTATATTTATTGTATATATCGTTTCCGGTATAAATTAATCTTACTACGAAATATTACAGGTACGTGACACATTGAGAAAAATATGCCGGACCGCCATATTAAATAGTTTGAGAAGCACTGTTCTAGATATATCATCTGAAATAATGTAATTCCCTACATTAAAGATGACCTTGTGTCACATCTCGTCTACAGTGGGGCAACCGGTAAATATACCTGTATTAAAAGAAACCGTGCAAAATAATTTTGCTACACAGAATCAAAAAGTTACTGAACGAATTTTGTTAGTCATTATTTTTTTTTTAAGTCAAGCGCATATATTTCAGTCTAACTGAACACACAGTATCATTTAAAAAGAATATCGTAAAATAAAAAATAAACTCGGCACATCACACAGCAATTGGTGGCGAAATGGAAAGAAATGTTTCAAGTAATTTACAAAGAAATATCAATTGACTTAGCGTACCACATATCGCAATTTACCCCATGAAAGATTGTAAATTTATATATAATATCATTCTAATAATTTTCGTAAGATACCAAACTGAAAAAAATCTAATAATGATCGTTTATCGGGCAATGATTGAAGAATAATTCTTATAATTTAGGTTACGTTTTAACGTTTTGTAATTAAATCTTTGCAAAACTATGTGCACACACACACACATACACACACACACACACACACACACACACATATATATATATATATATATATATATATATATATATATTTGGTTGGATTGATGTGAGTTTGTGACTCTGGGTTTCACGCTTTTGCGATCGTCAGACAAACTGATTAATTTTTTCACGAAAAACTTTCGCTACACTTCCAATCTTTGAATTTCAACATACAAATAGGTATGTATAGACACAGCACCACCCATATACATACATATGTCAAATCCGAAATTGTCCACATATGTTTATATATGTATGAGTCCCGTGTCTATGTGTCTGCGTACCTCATCGGGTGTATCGACATGCATCTATGTTTGCGTTAGCACGATGACATCACGACGACGATTCCCCCCACTTCCATAATAACACCAATACACGCAATCTACATAAACCCAAATTTTTTAAAAATTAATCAGTGTGTCTGACGATCACAAAAGCGTGAAACGCAGGGTCAAACTTCAAAAAATTCAATTCATATCTTTTATCTTCGACATTTAATACTTAGGAAAACGTTTGTCTATACAATATAGATTCGAAGTGCTATTTAATTTGCTACATTCATATATTTGACCTGAGAAATAAATAACACTGAACTATCCACGTCTGTCATTTATTCAATACTTGCATCTACATTTTTCTGAACCATTTCGCTTTCAGATATTCCGATCTGTAATCCGCTTCTCTAACTAGTGTTAGCCTTTGTTTTGAAGTAACAATGATTTAAAGAACTGTTTAGAATGCTGTTTAATTGTAGATCTAGATTATCGTTATTGTTGATTAAAGATGATCAGGTTTTATTATTGTTCTATTAAAAAAGGAAATGAAAATTAAAGGCGACGTAATTAAGCTATAAGCGTAATTATATGAGTGTTCGATTTTATCGTCATAATAAAATTCTAATATGTTGCAGACATAAGTATCTATTTCACTTCCTGGAATGCTTCTTAACTAATTGCTATAATCAAGTATTGACAATATGCATTTTACAAATCTTAATACATTTATTGAACAATATTTTTCATGTTTTTATAATGAACACATAACAATGTCAGAACATTTTAAAAATCTAAACTATTTTTCTGGTACGTTTCATTCTAAAATACAAAATTTGAATATTTTATATCATTCATTTATTTATAACAAACTAGTACGTTTCATTATATATATATATATATATATATATATATATATATATATATAGAGAGAGAGAGAGAGAGAGAGAGAGATAGATAGATAGATAGATAGATAGATAGATAGATAGATATGAGCAATTTGAGATAGATAGAGATAGATAGATAGATAGATAGATAGATAGATAGATAGATAGATATTTTGTTCATTAATGTTAGCATATATATTAATATATCTGAATCAGCCTGAAATCTTCAAAATCTGTCTTTACACAGATATTGTAAATAAAACTATGACCGTTGATAGTGTTGGTTGATGAATGCGCTCGATTTTCCCTTTTATTGAATGTGAAAAAGGCAGGAAGATTTCGTAGAGAATTGCCAAAAGTGATGGTTGGCTTTATATCAGCTACTTACCATATTCTTCCGGACATAATTCCCTTGACAGGCACTAAAATTTCATTCTCTTTCCGATGAGAGTGAGCTATTTTCCAGTAGGCTCCTAGAATCCATTTCGCAATCTGTTACTTGCCATCAAACCCGAAGATCTAATCTAGGCCTCCCTTTTATCTTTACGTTAATAATAAATGTTCCCAGTGATCTAGAAAAAATGCGATGAATATCATTTCTTGTCTCATCATAATACACTTAGATACAATGAATAAAATGAGTCCTGGCGTTTATTGGATCTCTTCACCAAAGAGAATAAAAATAACAAAATCAACAGGCCTGCACATAGTAGGGTTCATAGAACTGGGACGTTCTATTTATCATTCAACTTCGCTTTCTTAGCGTCCTGTGTCTATATCTCTGTGAATAATCTTAGAGTTTACATTGGACAAGAAAAATACTATCGTATTTATTTTAACTTCTACAGCTCTATTGCTTATTGAAGCATTTTTTTTAATCTTTATAGATATATCAAGGTCAAATTCTTAGAATACTAAGTCGAAAGAGCATTAACAGTGATCTGAAAATCCTTACCAAGAAACTCTTTGAAATAACCGGGGTATATGAAATGAAACTGTAATGGTGAATAACACAAGCAACAGCAGAGCCAGCGTCGACATGGACGGTGAGCCACAGGGGAATGTGACCATCTTCAAATACTTGGGACAAACCTGAGAAAAAATGTCACCTTCAATGCAAAAATTAGTACACGGTTCGCCACAGCTACAGCAGCGATAGCCAGAGTGAAAGAGCAACATCAGCTTCCATACCAAGTTCAAACTCTACAAACCGCTGTTCGTATTCGTGTGAGACTTGGACACTCCTGGTTGAGGCAGGGAAAATGAATCTAGGCGTTCGAGAAAAAATGCTTGAGAAAGTTCTTCCGCAAGAAAGCACGAAAGCAACGACTATGTACGGAGCAAGGTCAAAGGTAGGCCGACAGGTATCTTTTCTCGCCACTATTTAGCGCCGGAAGATGTCACGGTTTGGCAATGTCACCCGGTATAGCAGCCTCTGCAAAACCATTATGCATGGCGCAGCTGAAGCTGGACGCAAACGAGAAGGGCAACGTAAAAGCTGGTCAGACACCATCAAAGCTTGGATAGACATGACAATGTCGGAAATCCTGAGAGCCAACGCCAACTGATCATCGTGGGAGAGGTTGTCTGGTCTTCTGCCCTTAGCCTCCCCCCGGAATGACTGAAGCATTCAAGGGACTGATGATGATGATGATGATGATGATGATGATGATGATGATGATGATGATGATGAAAACTAGCATATTCATCGAATAAAAACCAATACGTGTATAAGGAAAAATTATAATTAAACACACACTGTATATTTCTGCGTATAAAACGACTTTTAAATCCCAAAAATTGCCCTTAAAAATTGGTGTCCGTCTTATACTACAATTCTAAAACAGAAACCTTAAATTCTGAATGATGTTTGTTGGTAGGCTAACCTTGGCTTCGGTGCGATAACCAATAACCTATATGAAAAGATTCAGATTATCAAATAAACTCATAATAAAAATAATAAAACCATTTCTACCTTATATATTACTGGCAGAAACTTTTAAATCATTTGCCTATCCCAAGAATAATTCTATATCATTCAAATAAATTTGAATATATGCAAGGTCCGTTGAGTAAATGTAAACATAGAGTTATGATTGCTTTCACAGCAATTGAATGTAGTATTATTATACATTATAGTAATATTGTTAGCGGTATTTTGTGACTGCCGATGATGTATATGTAAATGGTCATTAGTACACCAGGCTGTTTGTAACTGTTTAGATATAGGAAAAGAAGAGGTAGAAGAAGAAAAAGAATCAGTATTCGCAAGAGATCACGTGATTAAACGTGAACAAAACAATGGCTTCCTTTTTAAGGCACGTGTGCGGGGTGGGGACGTGATATAT